>JAFIRS010001436.1:0-361300 GCA_018342105.1 Gonioctena quinquepunctata | reverse complement strand
TTGTCTCTGTTCTGATTAGTTTCTGCGCCGTCGTGACAAGAGTCGCAGAAACGCTAAAATCGATACCATTGACCGGATTTGTCGATCGGTGCAATTGGTTTGTATAATTGACAATATTGATTTGAATTTTATCTAGAAACCTCCACGAGCTTTCCCAAACAGACACCTCAATTAAATGAAAATTGGTGTTAAGGGGTTTTTAGAGGCGTAAAATTCGAACCTGATGTTATTATTTGCTTGACGAAATTTTGTATATATTGTGATGCAATTGATTTTATAGTATGCAAGGTTATTATTATTTATTTATTAATTATTTTTTGTTTTGTCTATATATTCATATCTATCTGTTTTTATATTCAATCGATTTTAATACCTATATGTTCTACCAATCCTTTTATTAATAACTATATTTTTTATCTTACTTTGTCAATGAGAAATTCTTGGACAATAAAGTATATCTATCTATTATTGCTCTTACTCGTAGGGGGCGCCACTTACACGTCTTTTTCTTTTTGGAAGATTCATAACTATTTTGAGCGTACTTCTAGCACATTTTTCAGTCAAAAAATTTTCAATTACAAGTCGCTATAAGCAACCGTTTTCAAAATATTTGGACTTGAAAATTTCAAGTCGATTATTTGATAATCGATGCGTGTTGAAGTTATTACCATTATTTTGCATTTTTCACAAAAATGCTTAGGAAATGAATTTGAAGTTTAAGTGAGTAGTTTTGGTAATTACATATTATGTGACAGTTGAACGTTTTGTTGAAGTTTCTGTAAGTTTTAACACACTAATTTTGAAAAAATGGATTATTTAAACAATAATGTTAATTTAGCCGATATGCATTTTGTTTATGGCCTTACGAATGGAAATGCGCGCAAAGCAAGACGTATTTACCAGGAGCGATTTCCTAATCGAGTACTGCCTTCAGCTCCAACATTTACCAGTCTCCACCGTCGTTTGGCAGAAACAAGTAGCTTTAAGAGGGCAGTTGATATTATTGGAAGACCACGAGCAATCCGAACCCCAGAATTGAAAGAAGCTGTTTTGAACGCTCTCGAGGAGATTCCAGAAACGAGTACAAGAATAATTGCTGAAGCTCTCAATACTACTCAGTCCACAGTTTGGAGAATTATCCACGATCAATAATTTAATCCATACCATATTCAAAGGGTACAAGCTCTTTTGCCACGAGACTTTCCCCAACGCATTACTATGTGTCAGTGATTTTTGAGAAAATTGGCTGGAAATCCTCAATTTTTAAGATATGTACTCTTCAACTTCTCCGAAATGCTATCACAAACTTTCATAACAACCATGTTTGGGCTCTGGAAAATCCGCAAGCAGTTAGTGAAAGACATTATCAGTATCAATTTTCTGTAAATGTATGGGCGGCAATAATTGATAATTACTTGATAGGTCCTTTCTTTCTTCCGTTCCGACTGAATGGCGCAACTTACAGAGACTTTTTAGAAAATGAATTGCCGGGACTACTTCAGAATGTACCATTAGAAATTCGTATCCGCATGTGGTTTATGCATGATGGGGCTCCGGCCCATTTTAGCGTTGTAGCCAGGGAATTCCTTAACACTGTCTATCCAAATCGATGGATCGGTAGGGGTGTAGAAGAACCTAACCAGGCGTGGGCACCAAGGTCCCCAGATCTAAACCCGCTAGATTTTTATTTTTGGGGACATTTGAAGTCACTAGTTTATAAAACTCCAGTAGCGAATGAGGAAGATCTGAGAAACCGAATTGTAGGCGCCTGTGAAACAATAAGAAACACACCAATAATTTATGAGCGGGTGCGAGATTCAATGACTAGAAGACTGAATGCCTGTATCTTCGCTGAAGGTGGACACTTTGAACAATTTATTTGAATACAATTTAGTTTCCTTTATTTTAATTCTACATATTCAAAATTTCTTGAAATAAAATGTTGATATTTCTTGCAAATTTTATTAAAACAAATACAGATTTTGCACCCTTGATACATAAATAACTATTTCAAACGAGTAAAAATTACTTAAACGTCAAATTCATTTCCTAAGCATTCTTGTGAAAAATGCAAAATAATGGTAATAACTTCAACACGCATCGATTATCAAATAATCGACTTGAAATTTTCGAGTCCAAATATCTAGAAAAAGGTTGCTTATAGTGACTTGTAACAAGGGTAGCTTTTTTACGTAGATATGATAAAGGAATTGATTTTTTTACTGAAAAATGTGCGCTCAAAAAAGTTATGAATCTTCAAAAAAGAAAAAGAAGTGTAGGTGACGCCCCCTATGATAGATAGATAGTTAGTTTATTAACTACGTTATGTAAAAAAAATACATTTGTAGCAAGTCAAAACAATAATGTTTGAGCTATACAAACAGATGAACAACAAACATTTCAGATAGATTACAAGTAAAAAAATGTGAACAGTTCAAATAAATGATTAACAAAATAGGTATATAACAAACATTTCATTTACACGAACACAACTATTAGCAGTGGTGACACAAATGTATATGAAAGATACAAGCAAGATGTAAATAATACGATAATCGAATTAGAAGACTACAATTGAAGTTATTCAGATTCAAACATGTGAGTTGGTGTGGCCAGATATTCGTTGACACTATTAAAACAATGTGTTGTTAAGAGATTTTTGGTAAACCTCTTGAAACTACATATAGGTAGATCTTTAACAGTGGGTGGCAATATATTCAGGTACCAGTGACTTGAATACAACCGTGAATAGCTTCTATTTTCATCCTGTTACCCCTTTTGAAGTCCTCAACGTTATTGCAGAGCTCAAAAATAAAAATTCCACTGGAATGGATTGCCTCTCCACGAAAATAATCAAATCTGTTTCCGAGTATATCATTGAACCTTTAGCATTCATTATAAACAGATCTGTTGAAGAGAAATTGTTTCCAGACTTATTGAAAATAGGAAAAGTTATTCCGTTACTCAAGAAGGGCGATCCTCTTGATATTGAAAATTATAGACCTGTGACCATTCCCAGTGTTTTGAGTAAGGTAGTAGGAAGGTGTATTTACAATAAATTATTACCCTTTTTGTAAAAAACAATATATCAGCGAGTGTCAAAATGGATTTTGCCCAGGGAGATCGACGGAAAGTGCTACTGCAGCTTTCTTAGAAGCTATTTATAGTGGTGTCGATAGAGGAAAATTTGTTGCCGCACTTTTCTTTGACCTGTCTAAAGCCTTCGATTCTATAGATTTTGATATACTCGCTGATAAACTGTACTCTATAGGTATTCGTGGAAAATTTCTGGCTTGGGTACTTTCCTATACGAAATATAGGAGATTATATGTAAGATGGGACAATACTGACTCTGATATGTGTGAGGTGAAGATAGGAGTTCCACAGGGCTCAGTCTTGGGACCATTGATATTCTTACTTTATATAAAAGATCTCCCACAACATTTGGGTATAAGCTCGATATCATTATTTGCCGGTGATACTTCAATCTCAGAAGCCGACAGTCCTGCGGAACTTCACTTCAAACTAAACTCAACATTATTAGTAAACGATTCACAGATTGGTGCCACAGAAACAGGCTTATGTCAATCCAGATAAAACAGTTTTAATTCAATTTTTTGGCAGGAAATATACATATCATGAACCTCTGAACATTGAAATTAGTAACGTGGCTATATATTCATCAGAAACGACCAAATTTTCAGGATCACACATTGATTCTGGACCAAGTTGGAAATTTCATATAAACCATGTATGTAAAAGATTAAACAGCAGTTTCTATGCAGTAGTACAACTGAAAAAGATTTTGGATGAAAACTGTTTGAAGGATGTCTATTATGCCATGGTAAATTCAGTTCTGTCTTATAATGTACTCCTGTGGGGAGATGGAACAAACATAGAAAGAGCGTTTGTAGCTCAGAAACGTATTATTCGTGTATTATATGGTCTTCGTTACACAGATTCCTGCAGACCAATTTTCAAAGAAAATAATATTTTAACATTACCCTGCATCTACATTTATAGTTGTCTACTCTATGTGAAAAAAAATTAATACAGGTTAGAAACAAATTCCAAGTGTCACATATACCCAACTAGAAACGGAAACCTACTAAAATTACAACAACATCGTACTTCGTTGTTTCGAAAATCACCTTCTGCAGCAGGCATAAGGCTCTTCAATTGTTTACCACCAGCCATAAAAATTATTTCAGGATTACCTTTGTTCAAACAAATCCAAAACAATATAGGCACGGAATATGCAACCAGAATTACACAACACTCTCATACCATCATTGATCATGTTTTAGCAACAAGTAATATTGGAGAGTGTAAAATAAACATTGAATATAGCATAATTTCCGATCATAATCTATTAGAAATAGAATTGTATTCAAAAACAAAAAACTATAATAATTGTAAAGTTCAAAAAACATTTAAGAAACTAGATAACTCAAAATATGAGGAAAATTTGAAAAATCTATTGCAAACTTCTGTGCCGGTCGATACATTCGAAACCTTGATCCAACTTATACAAAAAGCAAAAAATAAGGCTACAAAAACAATTAAAATTAGGGAAAATAATGATTGGATAACCCCCCAGTTTTTAGAACTATTGAAAAGGAGAGACCAATTATACAAACTAATGAAAAAATTCCCTCAAGATCAACGAATCTTATGGGACTTCAGAAATAAAAAGAACCAAGTTGAAAATGAAAAAAGAAAACTAAAACGAATTTTTTCAGAAAAGATGGAATGATACTGATGGAAATCCAAAGAAACAATGGAATTTCATAAATAATCTAATAAAACATGAAAACAAGCAAATTACTGTAGATGCAATAGAGGTAGATAAAACATTAATAACTGATAAATTAGAAATTGTAAATAAATTTAACGAATATTTCTGTGATATAGGTCAATCAATAGTCAATAAAATCAATGCAAAACTCATAAGTAACCCACCTTCAATTATTTCGATGAAATTAATATAAAAACTCTTTGTACCTATATGATACTAACATAAAAGAAGTAAGAGAAGTTTTGGATGAAATGAATAAAATTCTGCTCCAGGTAATGATACAATTTCTGTAAAAGATTTATTAATAGTGCAGGAGACAATAATACCAGTCTTAGTCGACTTGGTCAATAAAATGTTTGAAACAGGGAGTTTCGAAGGAGCTAAAATGGGTAAGGTTACCCTATCCATAAATCAGGACCAAAAATAATTCAGAAAATTATCGCCCCATTACCGTAGTATGTGCGCTTTCAAAATTTGTGGAAATTCTCTTTAAAACCGTATCATGAACTTCCTTACTAGATATGTTGAATTAGACAAGTATCAATATGGTTTTCAGAAACAATCGAACACCAAAGTGATACAATAGACTTTCTAAACCATGTCATAACTAACATGGATGATAAAAATTTGTCCTAACAATATTTATTGATTTACAAAAGGCATTCGATGTAGTGGATCATGAAATTCTAGTCGATAAATTGAACCATTTAGGTATAAGAGGAAAAGTGCAAGTATATTAAAATCGTATTTAAAGGATCGGCAACAATATGTATCTCTAAATGAAGTTAATAGTGAAATCGCGTATATAAACTGCGGAGTCCCACAAGGGTCAGTCCTTGGACCACTGTTATACTCGTTACACACCTAAATCTCAAAAAGCAAATCTTAAAGCTCGCTATTACATATTCAGAGATGATACCATTCTAGTATATGAAGGAACTAATCTGGGTGAACTGGAAGACTTGGTAAATAGTGATCTAGAACTATATGCTAAATGGCTCCGGCAAATAAATTACAAATAAATGTAAAAAAAAAAGTGTATATGCTCTTCAAAATAAAATAAACAAAGTCGAGACCAGATATCAGAATTGGAGATCAAGTAATTCAAAAGGTCGATCATACCAAATATCTGGATTGGAAATTGATGACAACTTAAATTGGCACAAACACGCAGAGCACATGACAAAAAAATTGTACCAATGATTGGAGCACTTTATAGATGCCAGAGCTACTTAAATGTACCAAATAAAATTATGATATATAACGCTTATTTTCTTTCTATATTCCGTTATCTGATAACAAACTGGGGGTATGTTCTCAAACATTATTCAAAAAATCCAAATTCTACAAATATAATGTAGTTAAAATTCTATTTGGCTATGATTTCAGAACTAATACCGAGTTAATCTACCATCAAACTGAAATTTTGCTGAAAAAAAACATTCTACACATAGAACAATGTAAATTTATTTATAAAATAACAAAACATCAACATGAAATGCAATACAAACATGAATATAGTTAATGAGATACATTCGTATGAAACTAGAAGTCAAAACCAAATTTATCTACCCCAGGTGAGAACTGAGACATTGCTTTAAATAATCCCTTCTCTAAATGTCTCCAATCATTTAACTTTCTGCCAAACTCCATAAAAATAAAGATAGTTACTCCTCGTTCAAAGCGGAGGTGATGCGATATGTTAAAAGCCATTAAATTTAAAATATATATGTTCCGGTACCAGCAATTATTGCTGATTAGGAACAATGCTTTACAAAAATATTGACTATATTGGTATATACATGTCATATATTTGTCTAGAATCTTCATTGTTTCGGGAACAGGTTTATTGTGATATGTTCGCTAGTTTTAAATAGTTTTAATTGAGCTTGTCCTTGAATATTTGAATTGTTTTTTATTTACATTTTCTATGTACATGTGTGTATGGATATATGCATGTATACATTTATTCTTTATAGTCTGAAATATGTGGTATAGGTTAAGATTTTTTTTTTTTGTATTGTAGACTTTTGTATATTAATTGAATAAAAAAAGCATTATCTAAAAAAAAACAGAATAAAAAAATATTTGTTGGAGGGAAGTTTCTATTCTATAAACGAGTATCTGGAATACTCTAGTAGAAAATAGTTATATGTTTATATGTTTATTTAAATATTTTACACTGACGATTCCTGTATATTTATTTATTCAATGTCTCAAACTGACTATGTCCCATTGATTATTTGATGTATTCGAGGAATAACTTTGGTACTATTATATCACATCTTCAAGACCTCTTTACAGTGTGTTTATTTATATGTTTGCTTGTATATGAGTGTATATATGTGTGGTTTGTAAATTTATATTATCCTTCTTCTTTTTTTGCATGTCCAATACCATGTAATATGGTCTTACTGGAATAAAGTATATTTGTATTATAAATATCAACATGGAGTGTATTGATCGAGGATTTGTGTAGTTTCAGCCTGCGTGGTCTCAAGAGATTAGCACCTCTAGTGTTATGTTCATGAACCTGTGAATTGGTCAGATGTTCGTTTTTGTGGTTATGAATTTCCAACAGAGATTGATAGATAAAGATAGAAGGTACCGTCATTATGTGTAATTTTTTGAATAGGGGTCGGCAGGTATCTCTAAAACCTGCATTTGAAATTATTCTTTTGTAGTAAGAATATTTTCCCGGCACTGGGGCAGTTTCCCCAAAGTAAAGTTCCGTAGCTAGCATGGGAATGAAAAAAAGCATAATATGCAGAGAAAAGAGTGTTCAAGGTGACAAAATTCTTCAATTTCCTGAGTAAAAATAGATATTTGGAAAGTTTCGAGCCTAATTCTTCAATGTGATAAGACCAATTCAGAGTATCGTCTAGGGTGATGCCTAGTAGTTTGACAGTTTCACCTTTAGCTATTTTATTATTTATACAGAATGTGATAGTTTGAGTTTTATCTTTATTTAGTTTCAGAAGGTTAACATTGAACCATTCCTCAGCCTGATTTACCACAGTTTTCATTGTGGCAAGCAAGTTCTCACAGTTTTGGTTAGTACACAGGAGAGTTGTATCATCGGCATAGATTCCATTTATCTGGTAATAAGTGAAAGAAGAAGCGTTTATATAGATGATGAACAACAGAGGTCCCAAAACGGAGCCCTGTGGTACTCCAGATTCGATTGGCAAAAGATCCGAGGTTCTATTTTCGGCAAGATAAACGCATTGTTTACGATTGTTCAAGTAAGGAGGGAGGGAGGGAGGAGGGAGTAAAAAGAGCAATAATAACATCTGGTTCGAATTCGACACCTCAAAAAACTTCTCAATACCAATTTTCGTTTAATTAAAGTCAGTATTTCGGAAGTTATTTGAAAAAAACGAAAATGAAAATAAAACTTCAACACCCTGTATCTTGGAAGGGAAGCGTTTCCGGACATATATTTATTTGTATATTTAAGTACTTTTGAATCACCCTGTATAGACAAATTCACTAATGATTCGCCCCTGATAAGTTCCCAGCAGGATAAGATTATTTGGAACGACTTTTGAGGTTACAATTATTTATTTGATTACTTGTGATTTCAAAAAAAATAAAATAGAGGTGAGTTATGCAAGCGTATCCAAGATGAAGAAGACCAAAGATCAAATCATCACTCTCTGTGTTGAGGACAACAGGGACAATATGAAATACAATTGTTATATCAAAGAAAGTCAAAATGGAGGCATTGCGGAAGAGCAAACTGACTTTTCAGTGTAAAAAAATCTATCTGTACTGAATATACTATCAAGAATATCAATATGAGTTAGATATGCAGCATTCTCAAACTTCAAATAAAAGAGAGAGAGAGGACATAACATCTCTCACTGTGCCTAACATAACTTTGTCAGGAGTAACCATACCACTGAAGTCATCCATATCGATGCTTGGTATTACTATCAGCAATAACCTGTCCTGGAATACTGTTCCCATATTTGGAGTGCAGCACCTAAACATATCCTGAAGCTTTGGATTCTGTCCAAAAGGCAATTCG
This sequence comes from Gonioctena quinquepunctata, assembly GCA_018342105.1. Classification (NCBI taxonomy): domain Eukaryota; kingdom Metazoa; phylum Arthropoda; class Insecta; order Coleoptera; family Chrysomelidae; genus Gonioctena; species Gonioctena quinquepunctata. The sequence goes on along the minus strand of JAFIRS010001436.1, from coordinate 352,469 downwards.
TCTCGTCGGTGATGCCTCAACACAAACTCGCTCACTTGTCTGGAACACCGTAGAAAAGTTGGCGATTTGTCTCTATTTTATAGATATTTTCATAGGCGATGCTCTTCTGAAATATCAACAATCGTTCCTCCTTTGGCAGTCTCTTGAGATTAACCCGTCAAGTTCAGTCTTCACACCCTTAATTGGTCACTTTGGAGACCTGCAGAACATCACTTTCAAAGACTCATTCATCCAACGAACTGCGAGGCTTTGGAACTCATTGCCTAGGGAGGTGTTCCCCGAGGCATACAACCTCCAGAAATTTAAGAAGAAAACCAACTCCTACCTTCTTTCCCTTGGTTCCCACGATGTTCTCTGAACATTACAGGATATCCCTTTTCGTGGGAACCAGAACATAAAAAAAAAAAAATCTGAAAATTGAAAACCAGATCCACAACACAAAAACTTTAACTATAGTTGAAAGAAGAATCACATCACAAGTAGCACAGAACAATGAGGCCCACCAATAATAATAATATGTCTTTATTCAGATTAAGAAAAGGCGGAGTTCAGTCACCCTTTTCCAGAAAAGGAGGCAACTGCTTTTCTATTCAACCTAGTAACAACTCTAACTACATAACGTGGCTCAATGATGACAGAAATGACGCAAACAAGACAAACTCAAAACTAGGAGTACAAAGAGAATCTTGAAAAGTCACTGGTGAATCCTGGAGAAACCTCTGAAAATAAACAAAATACACTCACTTCACTAAATGATTTTCAAGTGAATGTCTTTTGTTTATTTTAATATGGAATTTCATCAAGTATACTTGTGTCCGGTACTTTCATTTGCATGTCAATATTAGTAGAAACAATAGAATTTGTGGGCAATCACCAATTGGCAAATGGAATAGATACTTACGAGTCAGAGAAGGCTTTGATTCTCTAGGATTTGTCTCACAATTGCTAGAAACCGGTTCATAAAATTTCCCATCCTCAGCATTCTTTTGGCGGCTTTCATCACACAAACCATATTCACTGAAGCATTTATTTTCGATGGGCTCTTCCTTTATTATTTCTCCCCTTAGAATGCAATGAATGGCATCAAAGTCATTCCTACTACTATGTGTTATAGAATCTTCTGGTAATCCATAGTGTTCTTGTGCCATCGTGTCTCCTTATCTGTGGCAATCGAGTCAGTTATGAAATAATTTCAATCCAAGATGAGTACAAATTATTTTTTGATCAAATATTGGTAAATATCACCTAGAGACTTGCTGTCTGGTGATGTATTTCTGCCTCCTAAACACGAATCATAACCTAATTTTAGCCCAGTAAATTTCGAAAATAAATCATTGTGGTTGAATTTGGACCAATAGATGTTACGAATAATAATCGAAACGGGACTTTTCTTGATCCTAGAAGGGCATATATCTGAAATCTGAAAGTAATTAAGAGCGCTGCATTTGGCCTCTTCTAGGAAAAAACATACATTATGAAGTTCTTCTTCTTCTTAATATTATGACGCTTGCTCTCTCTTGGTGCATTCGGCCAGAATTTTGAAGTTATATACGTCATTTGCCGGGTGGAACAGGGTTATTATATATGTCAGTAGAGTTCGTCCAGTATTGAAACGACCTCTTTGGCCTTCCCCTACCTAACAACCAATTTTTCTCGAAGATAACCGAGCCATTGTCTAACTGTGGCTATTAATAGAAATTCCATAGGCGTACCAAATTATTTGGTATAGGCGATTCACGAGACGTAGAGAACTTACACTCCTATAACTTTCCTAACACTCCTATTTCTTTTTCCGATACTGAATAGTACTTACCACTGGGCATTTTGGCAAGGTAACGAGTAAACTATTGCAAAGTTGAATAAATAACTGCACAACCTATTTATTAATTAAACAAACCTAACCTTTCAAACGCTGCATGCCAAGACACTGGTGAAGATTCGCCGTAGCACAGCAAATCGTGTCCACTCGTGTTTTCCCCCTCTCTACCTACCAACAGATCGTTTCAATACTGGATGAGCTCTATAATATATATAATAACCCTGGGGTGGAAATTAGGCAATCCATACCACGTGACCCAATATGGTGGTTGTTGGCACACAAACTGATAATCGCCATAGTCTCTTTTGACTAGTAAAAGTGTATTTTTGGTTATTTTCGGACTTTTGTGTTGTTAGTTGATAATATTAGATGGAGAGTGATTACCTGGAGACACTATTGTTGAAAATAAGAGACTTTGGTGAATGGTATGCTTGAAAATACATCCCCATCTTCTGTTTACATTTTTATCAATGTATTTGTTACACGTAAAAAATGAAATTGAGATTGATCAGTGATTTAGATTTATTGACACTGAAGATTTCTGAACTGAATTGTTCAATTGTTGGTGCTCCTCCTGTTATGAATATGGATATTATTTCGTATTTGGTTTTTACTCATAGCTTTCATTCCCAAATGCAGATGAATCCCTATACAAGTTTAGAATCCATAAATATTTTGAATCTGGCTTCTTCGTGAAGGTAAGAACAAAGATTCAGAATCATTCATATATTTTAGTTAGTCTAGTATGTCTTTTCCTAGGCAGCAGGCGTTTTCTAATGGGTACAGTAGCAAATCTTGAGTCATCGAAGTGAATTATTATAAATTAGGAATAATAATAGGTACATAAGAAGCAATTTATAACTTCTGATCTGATCTATTATGTTTATTATGAGAGACAATATTTGATATTTAAAAATATTACTTCTTAACTTTCTTAATAGTTCTTTCTAATCAACATAACTTTTTTTCAGGTCAAGTATTCACAAAAGCCAAATTAAAAACCTTCAGATGTTTGGTACATAATTGAAAAGGATAAAAGCATTTGTACTGCTCACTGTACTTGTATGGCCGGAAACAGTGAAGTAGGTGGTCATATTGGTGCTATATTAGAGGCAATGTCACGCTTTGGAAGCTGTGTGGCCAATGCCATCTAGTCAAAAAAATTTATTGGACAACTGGCCTCTTGCTCAGTTCATTGGTGAAAAATAAAATGTTTCAACTCTAAATGAATATATATATATATATATATATATATATATATATATATATATAAATAAATGTTTGTTTATTTGTTGTTTTACTGATTCAGTTGATTACTCTTAATTTTATACCAATCATGAAAAATTACAATATTGATATTTGTATATAGTACAATTTCGATAAATATCACGATATATCCTATTTTTACTGTTAATAAATCACAACACCCTTTGTTTGAAGGTTGTAGACAATGTGGTAATTTGATTACTCTCGTTTCGGACGTCCATCGTCTTAATGTACTTGAAAAGGTTTTCACGACGTTTCGAATGCTTGTATCTGCAATCGTCTGAATACAGAATTTACCTGAAGACGATTGCAGATACAAGCATTCGAAACATTGTGAAAACCTTTTCAAGTACATTAAGACGATTGACGTTCGAAACGAGAGTAACCAAATACCTACAACACCCTTCACAAGAGTGATCGAGGCTTTCGATAATTGCCTGAATTATCTATAAAGGGAAGGTTGAAATTGAACGACATATTTCTAAATATTTTTATTTATCGAGTCACCAGAATCCTAAAGAAAATTTGTATTCCAGTAATTCAATAACAATACTTATAAGAATGTTTTTTCAGGAGGTAGGTACATATATATGAACATTCATTTGGAGTTTTCTCTACTTTTGAAGTGGAAAATATATCAATTATATATATATATATATATATATATATATATATATATATATATATATATATATATATATATATATATATATATATATATATATATATATATGAACTTCACAAGTGGGCGAAATCATACAAGTAATCGCAGGAACAAATCAAATCACAAAAGTCTGAAGTTATATCCATGACCAAATGATGGATATTCATGAATGTGTATGTCTGCTGCAGCCTCTCTGATACTTGATTTTCGAATCCGTTAGATCTTCTCGGTTGATTGCAGCTAACCATAGAGCTCTTCTCCTCCTCGATAAGTCATTTCAACTGGTCAAAAACTTATGATTTGAAACTGTAAACACCGAGTGAAACCCGACTCTGTCCCTGTCGTGACGGGACCCACAATTAACTAAAATGCAAATAAGGGGATTTTTTCTTCAGTTGAAGCACGAATTATAATCCAAAATTGAAAAAACTACTCAAATTCGCACAGAAAATCACAAAATAAACACTTTTACCACTATGGTCGCTTATGACGAATTACAATGTGTGCCAACAGCCGCCATATTGCTTTCGTTTTGACAGGTCGATGGATTGCCTAATATCTCTGTTTCTTGAACCTTGCTTCCGTTCTGACGCACTTGTCCAGCTCCCCCTCTACGTCTGATGGTTACTGTCGTCTTGCTCGAAGCAATACTGCACCCACAGTGTTTCTATGATAGTGTAAACTATTTATTGTTAGTGATTGCACATACTTATGACGGCTGTTCAAGTTGTTACTTCTGTGGTTCTATCTATAGTTTGAACTTTTATTATTTTGGAATCCAAACTGCGCTGTGTTCAGAATATTATGTTCTTCTAGAAACTGCAACATTCTTTTCTTAACTAGTTTCTCTATAACCTTTGAGAGTACGGGTAGTGAGAGATTGGGCGGAATTTTGATGGGTCATCACTCTTGTGGATTGGAATGATGGCTGCTGTTTTCAGGCATGATGGGAAAAGACCAGTGGCAAAGGAGATGTTTATGGCTTCAGCTAGGACTACCAGGTTTTATAAAATAGTTAGTGGGGGGATATCATCAATACCGGTATTTTAATTTCATTAAATATTTCGTGTAGCTCAATGGCGTAGGTAGGATGTAAGTGGAAGGTCTCGTTTACAATTTTTTTTTGAAGATAACTCATTGGATTTATACCTGTAGCAATATTTGAGGCAAGTGAAGCTGCTATGGTGCAGTAGTAATCATTTATTGTATTGGGGTCCACACTAAGCTGCATCGGTGACAAGCCTACCTTTCCACTCAATGTATTAACTATCAGTATCACCTGACAGCTAGCCTTTGCAAGACAATTTTTAACATCTGCAAGTATTTGAAATTTAGTTCCTGTTTGTCTGTGGTCAGTGAGGAACTTTATAGAAGAATTTCTATTTTGTTTCTTGTACTTATATACCTCTTTTATCATTTTATTTAATATTTTTTTTGCCAATCAAATTATTTTTTTCACCAATCAGTATAACATATGTCAATTTGCTGAGAGGTAATATTTGTTTCAAAGCTTGATTAAGTGATCTCTTGTTACATATATTATTAGTGTTGAACATTATAATCACATGGTCTCGGTGAAGATATTTTAAGTTTGAGACATAGTCCTGCTTTGGGCTTGGTGTTACCTTGTATTTTGCTTTCCCAAGAAGTATCTGAGAACGGCCGGATTTTTTTTGGCATATTCGTCTCCTACAACTAGTCTTCTATTGGCAGGATATCGACTAGGGCAATGGGTTGTGGGGGATAACTACTTGCTTCAAGTCCTTTTCCTCTTCCTCCTAGTTCATTCTGAGTACTTGTTTCTCCAGCAGCCTCATCGATTTCAGGTTTGATAACTTATATAAATCGTCAATAAAACTGATTTTACTATTATTTGACCCGGGTTGGAGTTGTTTGAGTGGTGAATTCACAGCAGTGACTGCGGAGTCATCAATAATTTCATTCTCTAATATTTCAAAGATCTCATGAAAATCTGGTCGATTTGACAACGTTGTGGAACCAGAAGGGATCATCTGTTTACTTGCATGAGTCATCTTATTTATCTGTTATCCTTTTTCACTCGATTTCAGACTTTGGAACTCTATTCAGCAGAAACAGGTGTTGTTTTATGCCTATTTTTTTCACCACCGGCAGTAGATCTAAATTCGGTAAAGGTATTTTTTTTAATGATAATTGTTTGGGTACTAATAGTGGATGTATACTTTTTAGGTTTCTCAGATTGGGTAAAATGAGTTGAGATCAGAGCGTGAAATCGCGCACTGAATATGTTGGCCAATATGATCAAATATTTGGAGGATGTTCTCACTGGATTTCTCTACACACCCTGTATTTCAAAGTTATTGAGGCGTGCTTGTTGTTCAATATTTTCAATTCCGGTTGTCCATCACTTTCAGATCTGCATTCTCCTTCAACAACGTCTCGATAACTGTCATTCTCTTACTTCATTCGCTCAACATTTTTTCAAATATTATGTGATTACTACAAAAATTAACAGATTCTAAAATGTTATCGAATTTAATATTAAACGTCTTTATCTCTGTTTGAATCCCTTTTAAGAATGTTCATCGAACTGATAGAGCTTTCACCTTCTGATTCATCATTTTCGGTAGCTAAATAGACATTTATTCAGCAACAATACAGTTCAACATACATATCAAACTCTCAGAAATGACCTCACATATCCTGTACATAGGTTAACTCTATAAAAAAAAACACCTCACTACAGGGCAATATCAAATCAAAATCAAATGCGAAAATGCTTTATTGTCGAAGATATAAAATCTCGTGGACATAGCGTTATTATATATATATATATATATATATATATATATATATATATATATATATATATATATATTGTTATATTAGGAAATTAGTATAAAATAATGAAATTGATTATTATTAGGTATTTAAGTAATCGTGGTTCACACTATGTTTGTTTTACAATTTTTCTATACTTTTTACTATTCTAGAATCTTATACCATGTTCTAGTCAATGCATTTGTATCAAAAAGTCAGTCCTCTATTGTCATAAGTATGTGACCAACAATACATTCAATTTGCACAAACAATAAAAATAATGTGGAAATTTAAATTCATGAAAAAACTTTGGATCTCAAGTAGATGAAGTGGTATACAAGTGGAAACATCCTGTATGGTAAATCATATCAGGAGGAAACCCAACAGCGAGATGTCAAAAACAATGTAAGGCAAACAATGAAATATAAAAATTATGAACACAGAAAAATGTCAAATATGAATTTTAAACAAATTTGTACATATAATATAAGGTCTAGAATTAGATATTGTGAATAAAATCATTAGAATAACAAAAAGTCAGACAGAAAGGGATCAAATTTTAAAATTTGTGGAAATAAACTAAATGTGTGTGTTGCCGAGAGAAAATGTAACAAGCTTGGGAAGATAAAAATTGATGAAGAAAAAGAAACCACGTAACAATTTTGGAAGAAAAATTATTACAAAATACAAGGAAAAAATCAAGCAAAACTATCCTCAAACGTTATATAACTATTTTTTTTTTTTATGTTCTGGTTCCCACGAAAAGGGATATCCTGTAATGTTCAGAGAACATCGTGGGAACCAAGGGAAAGAAGGTAGGAGTTGGTGTTCTTCTTAAATTTCTGAAGGTTGTATGCCTCGGGGAACACCTCCCTAGGCAATGAATTCCAAAGCCTCGCTGTTCGTTGGATGAACGAGTCTTTGGAAAGTAATGTTCTGCAGGTTTCCAAAGTGACCAGGAAGGGGTGTGATGACTGAACTTGACGGGTTAATCTCGAGGAGACTGCCAAAGCAGGAACGATTGTTGATATTTCAGAAGAGCATCGCCCATGAAAATATCTATAAAATAGAGACAAATCGCCAACTTTTCTACGGTGTTCCAGACAAGTGAGCGAGTTTGTAAGCGAGGCATCACCGACGAGACGAATTGCCCTTTTTTGGACAGAATCCAATAGCCTCAGGATATGTTTAGGTGCCGCACTCCAAATATGGGAACAGTATTCCAGGACAGGTCGGATCTGTGCCTTATAGATCATAAGCAGCTGACTGGGGGTGAAATAGCTCTTGGCACGAAACAAAAAACCAAGTTTTTGGGATGCACTTTTGGCAATGGACCTCACGTGATTTTCCCAGGAAAGGTTATTGCTGATAGTAATACCAAGCATCGATATGGATGACTTCAGTGGTATGGTAACTAATTCAGATACCAATGGGAGAATAAACAAATAAGAAAAATCCACTCACCTATTAACAGAACAAAAATCCAGTCCATGCCATTCCCAGGAACAAAAGGGGGCTTTTTGCAGTGAAGCTGTATTTTCCAGAAAACATGAACACTTCCAAGAGGCAGGAGAACACCACAAAGGAAGAATTGCAAGATATTTCAAAAGCTGAACTAAATAAAGTGCAACGTATCAGGTTCACAAACTTATATTGGTTATCTGATCACTTGGTCCATTTCTTTTGAACATTTAACGATTTTTGATGCTCACAGATAGATAGATAGATCTTTATTTGACTACGTTATGTTGAAAAACATTTGTACCAAGTCAGGTAGCAATTAAATAAATACAGAAAATAATAATTCACAATTAAAATACAGTAACAATAAAAATAAAATAATAATAAAAATAAAATATTGCGTGTACACATATGTAGATTTTACGATAAACCATACACATAGTATGGTGTTAAGATAGTTGGATCAAATCACATCCCGGGTGGGTCAGCCATGTACTCAGCGATAGTGTAGTAACACTTTTTCTGCAGTATCACTTTGATAGAGTTCTTGAACTTGGTTTTTGTTTTTTAGTGTGGTAGGAAGTATATTGTAAAGATCAACATTTATTGAGTTTTTGAGAGACTTATTATATTTAAATCTTTGAGACCTGATCAGATTCGCGTTGCGTGTATTATAGTCATGGTAATTTGAGTTAGTCAGGAGTTTTTCTTTATTTTCATGAATCTCGAGCAAAGTCTGATAAATGAACAGAGTTTGTAGAGGCATAATACTGAGTTGGCAGAATAATGGCCGACAAGAATCCCTATAACCCGCACCACATATTATTCTAATGGATTGCTTTTGAATTTTAAACACTTTTTCAGAGTGAGAGGAATTTTCCCAAAGGGTCAATCCATAGCTGATATATGATTGGATAAGAGCAAAGTACGCAGAAAGAAGGGTATTTTTACTTCTTCATAACATTCAAACGTTTATTTAACTAGTATTTATCACACATAAAAAAGTTTTCACCATTTCATATGACTGTTTTTAGTTAGATAAGTCAGATTTCGCAGAGTAGGTCAATTTTAAGAATTTATTTCAATAAAAACAACTATTTGACGATTTTGCTGCATTATTTGTTTATCTATTGAACATCTAATCATAACCTTCCCACAAAATAGCATATTTTGACCTCAAGCAACGCGCCAGGTTGGCACTACTGAATCTGCATGAGAATAGAGATGACTCATACTTCATAGGCGTACCGGCTGAGCTGGGATAAGGTAAAAAGAGTGTTGAAAAAAGGTAAGACAACATAGCCTGAGTTTCATTTCTGTAATTTTTTTTTTTAATTATTAAATGAAAAGGAAATCACTGAAACAAGTCTACCATAATATAAATATAATAAAGCACCTATCACAACAATATATAAATATATAAATATATATATATATATATATATATATAAATATATATATATATATATATATATATATATATATATATATTATATATATATATAATATATATATATATATATATATATGTACATAAAATAATATATAATAAAATGTTACAATACCCAATATCAAGAACATCAATTCTTAAGTAAATTTAAAAAAGAAATAAAAAAAAACTAATAGAATTAGAACCTTATAATATTAATCAATCAATCAATCAATCAATTTATTCATCATAAAATATACATATAAATTCAATCACAAGGACCAAAGACAGATGCATGTTTATGATAAGTCACAAATAAACATCAAAACAAAATAAATTAAACATCAAAACAAAATAAAATACATACCATTAGATAAAAATATATGATAAAAATTGAGATATTCATCTTTGCAGGAACATACTTTTCGGACAATATATCATAAAAAGGTAGAAGACGTGAATGCACAAGAGACAACAAGAGAGACAATCGTATATATAAGTATGCTATATTGAATACAAATCAAATCAATTGCATATATCGCGAACATAACACAAATTATACTAAGTACTCATCTATAGTGTAGCAGGCCTTCTGAACTAGCTGCTGTTTCAGTCTTGTTTTGAAAATATTTAAATTGAGGGAGCTTTTAATATGCTCATCAAGAGAGTTGTATTATTTACAGCCAGTAAAAAAAAAACTTTTTTGGTACAGCGTAGTCCGGTGATTCTCAGGTTGTAGTTGGCCTTTGAAACGTGTATGATGATGAAACAGGCGGTGTTATTTGTATACCATCTTATTAATTACACAAAATACAAAGACTGTGACCTAATTAAGTACATATACATAAACGTCCCTAAAATCAATTTAAGAATTTTAAATTATGATGTATTCAAAACAGATCCAGGCAGTATATCACCAATAAACAAAATGTTATTGATATGCAATCAATCACTCAAGCAAGCACATATAGATTTATTCGACACAAACCTGAAAGAACTACAAAAAATCTGACTGTGTTTGCTTTATTTAGCTTAGTTTAGGTATAGTCTGTATAGTTGTTTGTTATTTTTGTTTTGCTATATTTGTTATTTTTTGTTTAGATATATATATATATATTTATATATATATATATATATATATATATATATTATTTCTTCCCCACTACCATTACATGTGATTACCAATTGGTGTTTGTAATGAGAACAATAAATAAATAAATAAATAAAATAAATAAATAAAAAATAATCTGAATTAACAAAGATAATTTGTATAACAATTTCTCCTGTGATGCCATTTCATTTTGTGCTGCAGGCTACAAATATTGTAATTGTCAGCTCAATTTTGAAATAAAGATATTTATTATTATCATTATGAAATTGTTTTTCTGCTAAATGAATTACAGTAAAGCTTGGTTATAACGTACCTGCGGGGAACTTAAGAATAGGTACGTTATAACAAAAGTTTGTTAAAAAAGAATTAAAACATGTTTCAATACCTGCCGCAACTTTGTATGGTATGTTTTACTGTATCTTGTGTATCATAAGATTCCCTTTCTATTGATTTGTTGAAAATATAAACAGGATGTTCATAAAATCAGATGTGGAATCATCTGCGACTGAAAGATAAACCTTAGTCACTTAGGGCCTTTTCAGAATATCTATCAGATGTAGTTCAATGTCCAGCGTGGCTTTAGCCGGGGAAGTAGTTGTTTTCTGTTAGACATTCACAAAAAATAACTTCATTTTAATCGTGGATTTTTCAATTCACAGAAAAATCTTTCTATCAATATTCAATTGAGAATGTTTCCCTTTTCAACATGATTCCCTTTCTAGTTTTGGAAATATTTAGTATTGAAGTGATTTTTTTCCTGTATAAATTCTCTGATGCTGCAAAAATTTTTATTTATCTGAAAGACTCTTTGGACAAATTTGGCATTGAAATGTTTTTTTTTTTTCATGTCTTGTAAGATGCGCCGTCCGGGCGAGTTGTTTTGAACAAACTTTGCATTAATATGGTTTTTCCCCTGTATGAATTCTCTGATGACGCAACAAGTTGCATTTCAATGAAAAACTTCTCCGACAAATTTGACATAGGAATGGTTTTTCCCCTGTATGAATTCTCTCATGATCTAATAATCCACTTTTCGATGTTAAACTCTTTGAACAAATTTTGCACTGATAAGGACTTTCGCCTGTATGAATTCTCTGATGATTTGTAAGATCTCCCTTACGGTAAAACGATTTTGTACAAATTTGGCACTGATATGCTTTTTTCCCTGTATGAACTTTTTTCCCTGTATGAATTATCTCATGTTTTTTAAGGTATCCCTTATGGATAAACGATTTTGTACAAATTTGGCATTGATATGTCATTTTCCCAGTGTGAATTAACTCATGTGTTGTAAGATGTCCTTCTGGTGAATTGTTTTGAACAAACTTTGCATTGATATGGTTTTTCCCCTGTATGAATTCTCTGATGACACAACAAGTTGCTTTTCCATGAAAAACTCCTCTGACAAATTTGACATTGGAATTTCCCCTGTATATTTCTCTCATGATGTAATAATCCAATTTTTGTTTTTAAACTCTTTGAACAAATTTTGCACTGATAAGGACTTTCGCCTGTATGAATTCTCTGATGTTTTGTAAGATTTCCCTTCGGTAAAACGATTTTGTACAAATCTGGCACTGATATGTTTTTTTCCCTGTATGAATTATCTCATGATTTTTAAGATCTTCCTTATGGATATACGATTTTGTACAAATTTGGCATCGATATGGTTTTTCCCCTGTGTGAATTAACTCATGTCTTGTAAGTGTGCCTTGGGTAAACGTTTTGACAAATTTGCATTGATATGGTTTCACCCCTGTATGCCTACTTAGATGTAGTTTTAGACTGCGCTTCCGAGCAAACAATTTTGAACAAACTCCGCATTGAAATGGTTTTTCTCCTGCATGCAATCTTTCATGATTCAACAATAAGTGTTTTCCTGTAAAACTCTGAACAAATTTTGCATTGGAATGGTTTTTCCCCTGTGTGAATTCTCTCATGATATAACAATCCACTTTTTGTTGATAAACTCTTTGAACAAATTTTGCACCGATAAGGACTTTCGCCTGTATGGATTCTTTTAAACTTGGAAAATTTGGTTGGAAGGTTTTTCCCCAATTGTTTAATAACCACTTTTTTTGAAACTTTTGAACAAATATTTTACTGATAAGAACTTTCGCCTGTATGGATTCTCTCATGTTTTGTAAGATCTCCCTTCTGCCCAAACGATTTTGTACAAATTTGGCATGAAAATGGTCTTTCCCTGTATGAGTTCTTTCATGCGCCAACAAAATGGATTTTGCTGAAAAGCACTGGACAAGTTTGGCATTGAAATGGTTTTTCCCCAGTATGAATTCTCTTATGTTGTGTAAGTTGCGTCTTCTGGAAACGTTTTAACAAACTTTGCATTGAAATGACTTTCCTCCTGTATGAGGTCTTTCATTAAACTCCTGCTTTGATTCAACCGAGTACAATTTTGAATAATTTTCACGAGGTTTTTTTTTCTTTGAGAGAATAACCTGGCAATGCTTCGAATTCCTAGTTATCATCGGTTCCATCCTTGTATCATTTTCCCTTTTCAGAGCAGTTCCATTCTCTTCAAAAGCACTATTATGTTGAAGCCTTGTTCCAGATTCTGAGGAAAAATTTTAAGAAATTAAGAATGTTTCTTCATATGGGAAAGGTTTCAGGATTGCGTTTGCAATGCTTTTTCAAAGTCAACTACCAGAATCTCCAGAAAGTCTCACAGTAGGGATAATTTACAAAATACAATACAAAATGTCATAAAGGAAAAGATTATATAAAGTCGAAATATGAGATGAAAAATAGTTGAATTTGAAAAAGAATCAACATTTTCTATTCAGTAAAAATTCAAATGTTCCATAAATAAAAGTATTCTTCGACATTCTAATGTTATTCAAATCAGAGCAACCTCCCCATGTTGCAATACCAAATTGCATTATGTATATAATAAAAATGTCTTACGTGAGAACTGATGGACCAATATGGTAATTTTTTTTTTTAAATATTAATCGAAAATAGTTTGTGGCATATCAGACAAGAAAATGAAAAATAGAATTGTATTAAAAATGTGGACCAACCAGGATTCGAACCTGGGACCTCTCGATTTCTAGTCAAAATCCTAGGTCCCAGGTTCGAATCCTGGTTGGTCCACATTTTTTAATTCATTTTATTTTTCATTTTCTTGTATGACATGCCACAAACTATTTTCGATTAATATTTAATTACAGACATTATTTTTTTAAATGTTTGTAATAGCCCGAGGATGGTTTAATAAAAAAAATAGGAAAGTTGCAGCAAATTGGAAAATTCTGGAATATAAGGAAAATTTGGCAAACAAAAAGAATATCAGCTAAGCTCTTAGTAAAGGTCCGAGTAGCAGTGGTTAGAGCGTCTACTTTGTAACTCCAAGGGACCGGGTTCAATCTTTTTCCATTTTATTTTAACACTCAAATCAAACACCAAACATTTTTTGTTGTTTATAATAGTCTGAATAAGGTTTTTAGGGAAAGAAAGGTTTTTTAGAAAAGTTATTGGATTCGGGAAAAATTTAAAGTGCTTTTTTCTATGGGATTTTTTTAAAGACCATAACATGATTCGAGCGATGGTTAGGCGTAATTCTTTGGTTGTAGAAAAGTTTTCAGGAATATGTAATATACAGGGTGTTTCTTAATTGAATGCTGATCCTAAAAGGCGATAATCCTTGGATGATTTCAAGAAAAATTCTTCACAAGAACATAGGTCTGCAACCGTTTCATTTCTGAGATACAGGATGTTGAAATTCAACAAAAAAAATCGGTTCTTCCCCCAATATCTCTGAAACCGCTTTGCCTTTTTTTTTAATTTTGGTACATGCAAAATACGCATAAAATAAATTTTTTCCATGATAAAGGATTTCTTAATTTTCATCAGTGGCATCCCTGTTAACATGCCCTGTCATATTTTTGATCAAAATAATGATATGCTACTGTCTTTTTTTAAATAAATATTATTTTTGTAATTGTCCTCTATCTTCTCATAAAAATGGTCTCCTGCCATTTCTTTGTCCGGCGGACGGTTTTCGATTTAGAAAATAAAATACATTCATTTGCTTGTCCTATTCGATTTTTTCTCTTAGTCTTAATTTAACAATTGTGGTAACCAAAGGATCTAGGCAAGATTTTTATAATTGTATGGTAACTATTATTTAGTTTTTGTAATGAGTACGCATAAAAATTCATTTTTTCATTTAAAAACTATTATGAACAAAAAATACCCAAATCAAATTAACTGTTCAAAATTTCCACCACCTCCAAGTATGCACGCTTCAGCCCTCCTAGTCATTGACTCGCGTACTCTTTGGAAAATTCCTGGAGTATTCCTTATTGCTTCACAGGAAACTATTACGCGGTTTCGCAATTCTTCTTCAGTTAGAACTGGGACTGTACACCAAAGTCTTGAGTCTTGAGTCCCCCAAAGAAAATAATCAAGACTGACAAATTATCTTCAAGAAATCGGCGATAATTATGTCCATTTAATCTGCGTGGTAAAAAAAAGGTCAAATTATGTAATCTCCAATAATTCCAGCCGACATTTAATGAGAACTGCTCCTGGTGATGAGATTCCACGATTACATGCGGATTTTCCTCGGCCCAAAAATTATTATTTTATAAAATTTCTGTTCCTGTTTTTAGTAAAACTAGCTTTGTCCGTAAATAAAATTTACCTGTCAAATAATAATAATCTTTATTTATTTCAAATAGGCATCCTAATATACAAAAACATTTTTAAAATTGGATGGACAGAGTCACAGTCCAACTTCATAGCAATAAAATGTGTATGCTCAGAATTATCCAAGCATTCAGAGAATAGAAAAAAAAATAACAATATTAATTACAAATACTAGATATATTGACCGGTTGACCTGGGCCTGCAAGAATATAATAATTCCACAACAACATGGGTTCTGTTCAGGACGATCTACTATGACAAATCTTATAACATATGAACAACACTTGTTACATGCCTTGGAGAAAGGTGACCAAATAGATTCTATCTATACCGATTTCTCGAAGGCATTTGGTAGGGTTAATCATTTGTTGTTGTTGGAAAAACTGAAAGCTCTAGGTTTTGGTACTGGTATACTAGATTGGATAAGAATCTTCCTAACACAACGTTTTCAGTGTGTTAGAATTAATAATTACATTTCAGAAACAATTCCTGTAGCTTCCGGTGTACCACAAGGATCACATTGTGGACCATTATTATTCAATCTATTTGTAAATGACATTGGAGATTGTTTACAGCAGGCAAGGTTCCTACTGTTTGCAGATGATTTGAAATTGTATTTATCAGTTAGTGATGTCTTAAACAGTCTGATTCTTCAGAACGAATTAGATATTATATATGATTGGTCCTCAACAAACAATTTGTACCTGAACTTAGAGAAATGTCACGTTATCACTTTTTCCAAATCAAAAAATATCCTTTATTATGACTATAATATTGATGGAAAAGTACTCGACAGGGTAAACGAAATAAGAGACCTTGGGATTACTTTAGATCAGCAACTGAACTTCAAAAGACACTTCAATAATGTTTCTGCAAAGGGAAGCAAAATGTTAGGATTTATAATGAGAAATGGTAAAGAGTTGTCATGTAATACCCTTAAGACTTTATATTGTTCTTTAGTTAGATCAGCACTGGAATACGCCTCAGTTGCATGGTTCCCATATTACAGATGTGACATTGAAAAAATTAAAATGTTAATTATTTTAAAGTTTTTCTGTAACTAAAATTACAACTTTAATCGTCAAAATACATTAAATAATCTTAACTTAACTGAACTTACCACAGGGCGCTTTCAACATGATAGACATTCATTTACAAACTACTATCAGAAGAAGTCGACTGTCCTTATCTTTTAGACATTATTAACTTCAATGTAAAATCTTACGATACAAGAAATCCTCCACTTTTTTGCATAAAAAATCATAGCACAAACTATGGTTACAACACACCGATGTCTAGATGCATGAGATGGTTTAATAAGTATAATGTCGATCCCCTTGTAAACTCATTGAGAGAATTGAAAAAATCTATTGGTGACATAAGGTTAGACTAATAAACTTGTAAACTCATTGAGTGAATTGAAAAATTTCTTAGTGACATAAGGTTAGACTAATATTATTGTTGTAATTCTTAGAATAGTAGTTACTGTTAAAATTGTAATTATATTGTTTCTAATGGTGAATCCGTAAATAAAATAAATAAATAAATAAATATATAATATTATAATATCAATGTTAATATGGATGTTGTATCTTCAAATGACTAGTTAGTCCTTTTTTTAATGTCATAATAGATTCACTTTGTTTTATCTCAAGCGGGAGATTATTGTAGTCCAATAGTTCTTTATGGAATAAGGAGTTCATGGATCGTGTATAGTTCAAACATGGTACATATAAATTAGTATTCCCCCTGGTGGGGTAATTATGAATTTGGTGATGGAAAACAATAAATTGATCAGAATATGAGGGGCATTACCAGACAGTATTTTGAAGATGAATGCCATGGTAAGATAGAACAGACGGTCTTTCACAGAAAGCCAATCCAGAACTTCCAACATTGTTGTAGTTGGCGTATATCTATTACATCTTAAAATTAGGCGCATGCCTCTGTTCTGTAATTTTTGCAATGCAGACAAACAATTTGCATCAAGTTGTGATAGTAAAGTAGCACAGTAATCGAAATGGGGTTGAAAGATTGATTTGAAAACTGTAATGGAAGTCTGAAACGGTAAGCAACTGTTTACACGGCCAAAGAAAAATAATTTTTTAGCAATTTTATTGCGAATATAATTGTAATGTTTTTTCATATTCAGCGTTTGATCCACGATGAACCCCAAATATTTGAATTCCTCGACAATTTCAATTTTTTTATTGTAGATATTTATACTTATAGATGTTTTGTCAATTGAATTATGTTTATGTTTCGTTGTAATTATCATTGCTTTCGTTTTATTGACATTGACTTGAGCTTATTTATGTTGAGGAATTCAGATATTCTGATCAAAATATCATTAATTTTATTGATAGCTGTTTGTAATTCAGGTTCACTCACTGTAATCAGAGTATCATCTGCAAATAGATTGATGAATTCACATCCATTAAAGAAGTTGATGTCATTAATGTATAGTACAAATAAAAGCGGGCCCAAGACACTACCTTGAGGTACACCATTATTGACACCTTTTTGGTTTGCATATGTCCCGTTAATTTTAGTCTGTTGAGTTCGACCGGAGAGGTAGCTTTCAAACCATTCAAGTACGGAACCAGAAATTCCATAATATTTGAGTTTTTTTAGTAGGATAGTAACATCAATTGTCTCAAATGCCCTTTTAAAGTCTAAAAACACTGCCACAGTATATTTATTATCATCAACAGCAAATTTCCATTTGGATATGGAAACTTGTAATGCTGTTTCACATGAGTGTTTAGATCGAAATCCGGATTGGTTCATCATAATCAGTTTATTACTTTCAATGTAATCAATCAATTGTTCATATATTGCCGTCTCAATCATTTTTTCAAGGGGAGATAAAGTATTTATCGGACGAAAGTTGATGGCTTCATTAGTATTGTTAATTTTTGGTACAGGAATCACTGTATTATTTTTTAGATTTTGCGGTATTTTACCAGTTCTGAGTGAGGTATTAACCGAGTTTAATAATACTCCACCGATTGCCTCAAATTAATGCATTTTATGTTCTAACTCAAAAACCGTTCGCCGGACGAAAAAAAGGCAAGAGACCATTTTTATGAGAAGATAGATGACAATTACAAAAATAATATTTATTTGGAAAAAGACAGTGGCGTATCATTATTTTGATCAAAAATATGGTAAGGCATGTTAACAGGAATGCCACTGATAAAAATTAAGAAATCCTTCATCATGGAAAAAAAATATTTTTATGCGTACTTTGCATGTACCAAAATTGAAACCAAAGCCAAAGTGGTTTCAGAGATATTGGAGAAGAACTGATTTTTTTGTTAAATTTCCACATCCTGTATCTCAGAAATAAAACGGTTGCAGACCTATGTTCATATTGAAGAATTTTTCTTAAAATCATCCAAGGATTATCACCCTTTAGGATCAGCATTCAATTACGAAATACCCTGTATATAGTTATTTATATATATATATATATATATATATATATATATATATATATATATATATATATATATATTGTTATGAAATGAGAATTGTATAATAAATAGTTGTTGATAATTTTTGTGTTTCCCTTTGGTTCAATTGATATGATATAGATAAGTATTTTCGCCCAGTATAATATATTTTGCAATGTAATAATAATAATTGCTAGCTAACGTCACTGTTCTCTCGTCACGTTGCTGCCAATTGTTATAACTTTTCTTACCACAGCTAAACTCAGTTGGTACGCCTCTTGTCTCAGATAGCCGGTTCAGGCAATTGAGCCACTAGCCACTGCTTGATGTCAAATTTCAATCTATTCAATGTTTATAAGTATGATTGTTGATCATTGTGGAAAACAAACGACAAAGTACCAAAAAGCAATTATTTCCTTTATTCAGGAAAACTTAAATTAACCTGGCCTACGATAAATAACTTATACTATGGTCAATCTACAAATTTTCATGGATAATCATGATAAAAGGTCATGGGTAAAATATACACAACCTCAGTTTTACCTTGAAAGTGAAAATTTCTTTAATAGTTCAAAATCAAATAAAATAAAGTTCTTCTGATGGAATATGAGTTATTAGTGAGGTTATTCAGTTCGTGATGTGCACTAGGAAAGTTTATACCTGACGCTGGAACTGTCGCTGTTCAATACACACCCAGAATTTGGATACCCTTTCAATCCAATGCTCTCAGGAACTCCAATACCAAAAAGAAGGAACCATACAAATCCAGAAATCAGCTTTGGAATATTTGTATATGGTGTACATACAAGGTAATGTTGTTTGCTGCTTATCTTTTTGAAATTACTTAATTTTTCTTTTCCTCCAAACAAAACGTGGCATTCTTTTTCAAATTATTTTTAATCTCTTCTTGGCTTTGTTTTCCGTCTCCTGGATACCAATTTTCCTCATTCCCTCTGATTTGAATTTTTGAATTCGCGCACTATATTGTCACATTTTCACTGTTTTGGGGTTATTTGTCAAAACTTATAAATGAAACTATTTACAATACTCAGTGATAATTGTCTCTGGCAGTTTTCCGTTCTTATTTTCTCACAATTTCAAATCTTACATTTGACCATACTGTTCCCTGATTGGCTATTGTCATCAAGAAGTTTGCTGTTCTCCCATTGGCTACTTTTAGTTAGATACAATTTCATATACTGTATGTTTCAAGCTTATAATTTTGTGGATCACATTTTATTCAGGATGATTTTGTAAATCTAGACTTTTTTGTTGTCTTTTGAACAATTATGGGTTATAATCATTATGACAGTGTATGAAATTGATTGTGTTATAGTATTTGATATTTTTATCTATTAATATTATACAATATTTAATATATTATTTTGTAATATTTTTTTGGGTTTTTTGTGAAATTGTTTCTTTTTTTCCTTTTAAAATATATAACTGGTTTTTCATAAAATAACAATATATATATATATATATATATATATATATATATATATATATAGAGAGAGAGAGAGAGAGAGAAAGGTAGTATCTTGACTGGATTAATTGGCACAAAAAGGTGAACTTGGAAAATTTGGAAAAAAAACAACTGCTTTTGTTTGTTTTTTCCTATTATGTTTAAGGACATGCATCAGCTATTTTTTGATACAAACCTCACATTAGTAAGTTGATTTTATCATATTTTTAGTGTTATTGTAACACCATTAATGTTTTCAGATGTCTTCAAAAAGTGTTGGAAAGCAGAATTTATATTTTCATATCTAGATAGTAGATTATTGTTTTCGGTTGTTATGTATATATGATATGTTGAAGACAGATATAAAACTTGTCACAGTACTTTATTTATTTCATTATAAAAGTTTATCTTCTACTTAAATAACCATTGCTGCTGTTAAGATTCCATCAGGTTATGGGCCCAGCAGAGTGCTGAAATTATTTTGCCGAGAAGAAACTTTCCCGAGAAAATGACAAGTTCAAGTTCAAATTTTCAAATCGAGAAGTTGAAAGGTCGTGAGAACTTCTCAACATGGAAATTTGCCATGCAGTCTTATCTCGAACACGAGGATATGTGGGAATGTGTTCTTGGTACAGAAAACGATACCAAGAAAGTGACGAAAGCACGATCGAAAATAATTCTGTCCGTGTATCCAATCATTTTCGTTCATATTCAAGAAACCACAACTGCAAAAGAGGCGTGAGAGAAGTTAAACAAAGCTTTTGAAGATTCAGGTTTAACCAGAAGAGTAGGTCTTCTCCGAACATTGATCACAACCCAACTTGAAAATGCGGACACTGTTGAACAATATGTCAATACGATCATTTCAACAGCTCACAAACTGAATGCTATTGGATTTCGAGTTAGTGAGGAATGGGTTGGAACTCTTTTGCTTGCTGGCCTCACAGATGAATACAGACCAATGATTATGGGGATTGAAAGTTCAGGCACAAGCATAACAGGTGATTCGATCAAGACGAAACTTTTACAAGATATCAAGTCGAACGTTGTTGGAAAAGCATCCCATCATGATGGTGCATTCATCAGTAATAGTGAGAAATATAGAAAAAAGCATTTTAACCACAAATACAAATCAAAAGGGCCGAGATGCTATAAATGTAATAAATATGGTCATAAGTCCTATGAATGTGATGGTTCAAAAGTGAGATGTCAATCAGGTGTACCGAAATCATTCCATTCTCGACATTTGGGAAAATTAAACAATGTTGATAATGAAAATGGTACATTGATTCAGGGGCCACAGCGCACATGACCAGAAGAGAAGATTGGTTAGAAAAATCCATTTTAAATAAATCCGAAATTGTTATTGCCAATGAAGCACGGATACCTGTACTGAAGACAGGAATAATAACATTAGAAGTGAATGCAAATGGTTCTAGAGACACAGTGGTTGTGAAAGATGTTTTGTTCGTACCAGACATTGCTACAAACTTATTGAGTGTTAGTCAAATCACTAAAAACGGACATAAAGTGTATTTTGACGCGAAAGGTTGTGAAATTTTGACCTAAACGGATTTTTGGTTGCAACCGGAACTATGAGCAATAATATGTATGAACTTGATTGTGCACCGATAGACACTGCACTTATTACATCTTCGCGAAATATGAGAGACAGAACTACGTGGCATAGACGATTAGGACATTTAAATAGTGACAGTATGATTTTACTTAAAAACGGTATTGTACATGGTGTAAATTTCGAAAATACAAGCAATGAAACATGCATTTCTTGTTTAAAAGGTAAGCAACACCGGCTTCCTTTTGAATATTCTGGGAACAGAGCATCAGAAATTTTAGAGCTTGTACATTCTGACTTATGTGGTCCCATGGAAGTTAAATCAATTGGCGGATCAAGATATTTCTTAACATTCATCGATGACTTCTCACGTAAGGTGTTTGTCTATTTTCTTGCAACAAAAGACCAAGTGCTGGAATCTTTCGAACATTTTAAACGCTATGCAGAAAATGAAACTGGAAAGAAAATCAAGATGATTCGCACTGATAATGGGACTGAGTACAAAAATCGATCTTTTGCAAATTTCCTCCGAAAATCTGGTATAAAACACCAAACAACTGTCACTTATACGCCAGAGCAAAATGGAATAGCCGAAAGATTCAACAGAACTATAGTTGAAAAATCAAGGTGTATGCTAGCCGATTCAGGACTGGAAAAAGAATTTTGGGCCGAGGCAGTTTCAACCTCTGTATATTTGATCAACAGATCTCCTACAAAAATACTCCGAAACATCACTTCTGAAGAAATTTGGTCCAGGAAGAAACCAAATCTGAACCATCTTCGCATTTTTGGATGTAAAGCTATGGCTCATATCCCAAAACAAAAAAGACGGAAATGGGATCCGAAAAGTGAAGAATGTATTTTCGTGGGGTATGCCAATAATATAAAAGGTTACCGTTTATACAACTTGAAGACGAAACAAATAATGATATCGAGAGATGTGATTTTTTTTGAAAATAAATTTGATAATCAAACGTCAGAGGAAAAGTCAGTTCCTATGTTAATTTCGTCTGAATTTTCACCAATTTTCACGAATGAAAATAACGAAACAGAGGGAGATATAATTCAAAAAACACATTTCGAGGAATCCGAACCGATGAATTGCAATTCTACACAAAGTGACATTTAAGTGAATAATGAAGAAAAACCTTCGGAACCTCGTCGTTCAAGTCGATCTACAGCACAACCCAGAAAATTTGATAATTTTGTGTGCTATCAAGCGGAACATCATGAAAAGGGTGATCCTTCATCAATTGATGAAATTATGGACAGGGATGACAAAGATTTCTGGATAGAGGCAATGAAAATAGAAATGGGGCAACTGGAAGAAAATGATACGTGGGTATTATCAGATTTACCTCAGAACAGGAAGGTCATAGGAACCAAATGGGTCTTCAAAACAAAACGAAATGCAAACGGTAACATAGAGAGATACAAAGCGAGACTTGTTGCGAAAGGATTTGCACAAAACCAGGTGTAGATTTCGAAGAAACTTTCTCACCAGTTGTACGTTACGAATCGCTCCGGTATCTATTCGCACTTGCTGTCAGATTTGACATGGACATTGATCAAATGGATGCTGTCAGTGCATTTTTGCAAGGCGATTTGAAGGAGGAAATTTATGTGACCCAGCCAGAAGGATTCATTATTCCTGGAGAAGAAAGAAAGGTGTGCCGATTGAAGAAGGCAATATATGGACTGAAGCAAGCCAGCAGAGCATGGAATCAGAAATTAGATACAGTTCTTCAAGAAATTGGTCTGATAAGATCTAAAGTCGACCCATGCATTTATTTCAAGATAGCTGGTCCATATTTGCTATTTATTGCCGTATATGTGGATGATCTACTTATTTTTTCCAATAATAAACAGCATAAAGAAGATGTCAAGATGCATCTGATGGTGAAATTCAAAATGAAGGATTTACATGAGGCTCATTTCTGTTTGGGAATAAGGATAACCCGTGACAAGAAAAAAGGAAAATTATGGATTGACCAGGAGAGATACATTGAAGAAATTTTGAATCGATTCAATATGCAAAATTGTAATCCTATCAAAACACCCATCGATCCAAACCAGAAGTTGTCGAAAGAAATGGGTCCCCAAAATAACTGTGAAAAAGAAGAAATGAAAAACGTGCCATATCAGGAAGCGATAGGTAGCATTCTTTATGCAGCCAATGCCACGAGACCTGATTTAGCTTTTGCCGTGAATTATCTCAGCAGATTTAACAAAAATCCAGGTAAATGTCACTGGAATGCTGTAAAAAGAATCTTCAGGTATTTACGAGGAACTACAGGAACAAAACTTGAGTTTTCGAATAATGAAAATGCAAACTTAGTTGGTTTTGCGATTCCGACTGGGCAAGTGACATAGATGAAAGGAAATCAGTGTCAGGATTCGTTTTCATTCTACAGGGTGGTGCTATTACATGGAATTGTAAAACAGCCAACAGTGGTTTTATCAACTGCTGAAGCAGAATATATGGCTCTAGCAGCAAGTTGTCAAGAGGTTCTTTGGTTACAAAATTTCATGGTTGAATTCGAACTAGATACTGATATTCCTGTTATTTTTTGTGATAATCGGAGTGCAATTGCAATGTCTACAAATGATGCGTACCATGGAAGAACCAAGCATATCGACCTTCGCCATCATTTCATACGGGAAAATGTTGAGATGAATAATATATCCCTCAAATCAATCAGTACAGATGAAATGGTTGCAGATGTGCTCACAAAACCAGTTTTTCAAGGAAAACATGTTTATTGTGCCGAAAAAATGGGACTAAGATTTGAAGACCGGAAAATATGAATTCTAGTGGGAGTGTTGGAAAGCAGAATTTATATTTTCATATCTAGATAGTAGATTATTGTTTTCGGTTGTTATGTATATATGATATGTTGAAGACAGATATAAAACTTGTCACAGTACTTTATTTATTTCATTATAAAAGTTTATCTTCTACTTAAATAACCATTGCTGCTGTTAAGATTCCATCAAAAAGAAAATAAAATTTTCGAAAGCTCGACAAGTTAAACAAGAGTTTTATTTTATCAGACCAATATATTATATGACTGCAACCCCAAGGATAATCTTCAGTTACTGAAAATTTTCCAAATTCACCTTTTTGTATATATATATATATATATATATCCGTATTTTTTAAGTCGTACCACTATTGGCATCTCGAAAAAGGTAAATGATACGAAGTTGGTTAAATTAGACAAAAGTTGCCTATTTTAATGAACAGTGAAACGATGTTTCCAAATCGAAAATATCACGAACCGTTTTCAAAATATACGGGGAAAACTGAAATGGCCCGTTTTCTTTTCTTTGTGCTGGCGCCTCTATTTTTAGGAATATGGAAATGTGTTCAAAAAAAAATTTTCTCTGTTTTGCTTCGATATGCTGTGTTTTGATTTTCAATACGACGTTTCGTTCTTCGGGGCCACCCTCAACTCAATTTTTTCAAAAAAGGACCAGTATTTTTTCAAAAGGGGCCTTTTTTTAAATCAATTTAAGTAGTTCTTATAGATAGATAGATCTTTATTTAATTAGGAATCCTAATATTATACAATATATTTAAAAAGAACAACATTTTAAAGAAGAAAAAGTCAGCATCAACTTAATAGATATATAAAATTAAAAAAATCTAAATTAAAATAAAAAAAAAATTATTGCATCACATTTGTTTACTTAAAACTAGATATCTTTACAAACATAACTAAGAAAGAACAATTGGCCAATTAACGATATAGCAAAAAAAATCACTGATTAATAATGAAGCTTTTGAGATTTGTTTTGAAACTATAAAGGGAAGAACTGTTTTTTAATGAAGCAGGCAACTGGTTAAATTCATGGAATCCTTTGAAAAACAAAGAATTAATCGTGCTTTTACGATTAGTTCTAGGGATATATAAATTATGCCGGTTTCTGGTGAAGTGGGTATGGACATCTTTATTGAAAATCAGGTAATTTTGGAAATACCGAGTTCAGATATTTATCTCACCTGGTTTTTGTTTCTACATTTCTGTCCATAAATTCCATCATCAAGGTCAATCAATCAATCAATCAATGAAAATTCCAAAATTTATTTTCTACTGGTTTTGCTCTTGCCTTCGCAGGCAAAAGGCGATATTCCACTTTGAATTACACATTAAACTTGAAACTATTTAAAATTAAGACAAAAAACTATAACAATAACAAACTGATATCTCAAGTACACATTTTTATAGTCATCGCTTCCAATGTCTAATAAAGTGTTCAAATTGACACCCACCATTCCTCAAACACATTTTCCCTCTAAAAATGGTATGTTTGCGGCAATTTAGAAGCATTCGGGGAGTTATAGCCATGCATGCTTTCAACTCTTCCACATTCTCAAAAGTTAAACTGAACACTTTGTCCTTGATGAAACCCCTTATCGAATAATAAAAAAAAGTGAGGTCAGGGGAACGCGGTGGCCATTTAATAGGACCGTTGTTTCCTATCCATCTTCCTGGCATGGTCCTATCGAGAAATGTTTTACAAATTCGTGTGCGATGCGGTATTCATATTTCCTTAGGACATTCAGAGGAAAATCTTTCAAAAAATCGCCCAGAATCTCCGATGGGATTTCAAGATATAACTCCCCCGTCAATGGAGTATCGAAAAAGCAGGGACCAATGATTTTGGTAGCCAAAACACCAACCCAGACATTAATGCTGAACCTCTCTTGAAAATTATTGGCTCTATGTAAATTTGCATTTTCCTGGAGCCAGTGATAATGAATATTCCTGTTGAACCATCCATTATTTGTAAACCACCATAAAATTTTACTATAAATTTCATCATCTTGCCGAAAATGTCTCAGTAGCCATGTGCAAAATTCTGCCCTGTTATTATAGTCTGTTAAACGCAAATGATGTTCTTTTCTCACTCTGTAGGGCTTGAATTTATGTTTCTTCAAAATTGTTCTTGTTGACGAATGCGATATACCACTATTTATCGCTATCTCTCTAAGATATACTTCCTTTTATTCTGATTTTTCTTGTATTCCACGAATCCTGATTCAAATGATGATTTTACTATGTGTAACATGAAACTTTAAAAAAACTTACCTAAAACGTCGATTATATTATCACCACCATTTCCAGTAATAGGGCAACTTTTATTCTTAGAATTCGCAAATGAACTATGCTCTCATAAACTTCTTTCAATACGTTGAAAAATTCTGGCATTGGGCTGATGACGTTCGGGATACATTTCCTGATACATAGACAGACATCTGGTGCTATTTCTCAAACACCTCGAATACATAAACAACATATCCACTTTCTCATGATTAGAAAACTCCATAGTTTTTGGTTCAACGTGTAAATAATTCACCCTTCAGATTTGAGTTCGTTAATTTGTAATCAGTCATTCACTCCATTTTATTCCATGGCTCACTACATACTTCATGAGGATTGAAACTTTCCGTTTTCATTTGAAATAGGTTCATTTGGGAATACGTATAGGACTCAAAGACAGACGAAAAATTGCCTATTGCCTAAGAATGGACCACAAGAAAAATGCTTCTCGGCTCTTTGACATAAAACAGAATGTATAAAGTAAATGTATCAATGGTTATTCCTCTGCTTTTTCCTTTTCATCACATTGGATTTGATCTCGATTTGATTTCAAGTTTGAGAATTCCTCGCAACTTAAGTCAAATACCCTTTCAAATACGATCAAAAATAAAGTAATGACTGTATTCCGGAGGGGAGGATTTTCATTGTTCGGACCTTGATGATGGAACTTATGTGCAGAATTGTAGAAACAAAAACCAGGTAAGATACATATCTGAACTCGGTAATATAAGAACTACTTAAATTCATTAAAAAAATACAGATACGTATTCGAAAAAATTAACTTGAGGGTGGCCCTTGAAGAACAAAGTACAGCATATCAAAGCCAATTTGAAACAGAGAAGAAAGTTTCTTCAACACATTTCCATATTCCCAAAAACAAAAGCGCCAGCGTTTTGGGGTGTTTGCAATAATAATATCATGCAAAATATCTTGACTTCACAAAAAAGAGCAATTAGATATATTTCTAAAGCAAAGGCACGGGATCCTTGCAAACGACTTTTTGTCCTACATAAGTTGCATCCTGTTATTGCTATTTTCATTGCGGAGACAGTTTGCCTAATCAAAAAACACATAAATAAATTCAGTACGATTAACCGTTATCCTACACGCAAGGAAAACAGTATCAACTTACACAGACCAAACTCAACTTTAGTAAAGGACTCCATTATTTACAATGGCTGCAAGATGTACAATCACTTACCTGATAACGTTAGAGAGATTAACACCATGGATAAATTTAAAAAGGCTGTTTACTTCTTGCTATGTAGCCGACCCTACTATACCTTGGAAGAATTTTATGCTGATTCCTTTTAATTCATTTTAATTTACTATATTTGTACTGCCTTGGATTATAACATCAATTAGCATATGACAAAAAACCCTTTTATTTTATTTTACATATTTTACTATTGTATTTGTTTATTTATCTCTTATATGTAATTGACCTAGTTGTAGCTCATTACATTTTTAATAACATAAGTTAGTGCTTTGTCCACAAGAATGTACGTTCTGAGCAGTGCTGCCGTTCAGAAATATCAGAATGTACCAGATTCGGGAAAAAAAAAGTACTAGTTTCGATGAAATTGTACTAGAATTTGGATGTAACGTGAACGCATGCGCAAAGAATAAAACTGACAAGTGACAGCATATATTCTCAATTTTTAACACTACACGCATGCGTATTGAAGCTTTGCTGTCACCAATGGTTGATCAAATGACTTCAACTGAACTGGAGCACTGTGATAATAATGTTTCTGCTGCAATATCCGTTCTTCTGAAGCTTTGTTGCAACAGGGATTCTTATTCTAGTTCACTCATTGGCTAAAAAATTACATCTGTCAAAATCCACCGGTAGCAAGTATTGAATAAGAGAATAAGAAGCCAGGGTGCGTGAAATTCTCAAAAAGAAAGCGGCTCTTTATAAATATTTTTTGTATTGTTGGCCATCTTATACTGGATATCATCCATTCGCTGAAATTGTACTAGAATTCATGAAATTGTACTAGGGTACTAAATCGTTGCAAATTGTACTAGAAAAGTACAATTGTACTAGGAACGGCAGCACTGGTTCTGAGGCCATTTTGGAAGATTCTGAACAGGAAACAGGAACAGTGTTGTTTGTTGTTCCACTTCAAGGATCGTTTTGTTTGGTGCGTTATTTGTCAGTCAAATAGTGCAGTTCAGATGTCAATAGAGCACGTTTTTTGTCACAGATTTTTACTAATACTATTACATATTACCTAACTTTCTAAGCATGCGCAGGAAAATATATTCAGATGGCGAGGCCCTCTGTCTTTTCTTTTATACTTATACGTGACAGTGATGACAGACTGCTGCAAGGATTAAGGCTGGATTTCCATGAATGCGTGATGAAAGTCACGTTTAGATGAAGTGATTTACGTTTAAATATCAGTATTCTTCTGTCAATATCAAATACCTTTTTGAACATTTTAGAAATAGGTATATTTTGCTAAAAATTAATACTGAAACACTTCAAACAACATATATTTCAATGAATGTGGTACAAAAATTGAAAAGTTAAAAACTGAAAAAATAAAAAAACAATATATAATAAATAAATATGCAACAAAAAATTAAACTCTGGATTAAATAAATTAACAAAAAACTGAATTTACATAAGCATGTTGAAACAAATTTAATCTGATAGTTCTTCAGAATTTATGCTTTCTAAAAAACTTGGGGTATAATTTTGCAATATTTCATTAGGGCGCCATTCTAGTGACCCTCCAGGTAGCATTTTCATCTTATCTTTCACTCGTAAGATGGCAGAACACGTTTTTATTAACAATCGATTTCGGATGGCAGTTTTGGTATTGTTTAATGCTGAGAAAATTATCTCCGCTGCTGCAGACGAATGGGGCAAAGCTAATACTGTTGATACGATTATCAATTTTTTTTTAAACATATGGCCCATCCAAAGAATTTGTCATATTTGCAATGTTACACCAGAAATATCCATATTTGGAGTACACTGTGGTATGTTAATTTCAGACAAAAGCTGCCACTCAATAGTAGCGGCCTCAATGTCAATTTCTATATTTGAAAAAAAAAATATGAATTTACTGATGGAATTTATTTCACCCTTCAATGCAATTTCTGGTGTAAAATTTGCAGCAAATTTCAGGTGGGGATCATTGAAATTGAATCGAGATCTTAATTGGCTACAAAGTTCTCTCAATCTAATATTTTTAAAAAGTTCAGGTATATAATTTCATCAGTGCATCTGCTTTGGCACCCACATACAAATCTTCGATGTTTATGTAATTGTGGGAGTTTTTGACATTGATTTCATCAATAGGCACCTTATCTAGAATATCTTTCCCTATGAAACATTTCAATATAGTCTTATACAGAGCAGTTAGTCTATTTAGAAGAACAGGTATTTTTGGTTTCTCCGACTGAAGCTCAATGTTTGATTTATTGGTTAATTCTAAGACATATAAAAGGAATAAAAAATAAATTTCACTCTGGAAAAATTGTTTTAAAGAATTCCAATGCACCAAAATTCTGTCAACTGAAGCCTAAAAAAATTATATTTTGATTTTTAAATTTTCACCTTACTTGCAGGGACAACCATCTAGTCTGACTTGGTCTTAATAATTTGTGGGGTTTTTCATCAACAAATTTCTGGAATCTTTTCAGTGCTTCTATTCTTTTACTGCTATGTGCGAAATAACTATAAATGTCTCTAGCGAGTTGTTCAACAGTACCAGGGAGTTTTTGGGCTGCAGCAGATGCACATAAATGAAGGAAATGGCATGAACAGCCTTGAACATATATATGAAGGGCAATTTCTTTTGAACCCTTTTTATATCACTCATCATTGAATTAACGTTACCTGCACCAAACCCAATGATATTATTATAGGGTATCTTATTCTCATCCAACAAATTTTTAATAGACTGAAATAATGAAGCAGCTGTTCCGTCCATAACAGTAATTAGATCTAAAAACCTATCATGTACATAACCATTTTTAAAGTATCTCACGAGCACAGCCAAATATTTAGTGGTACTGATATCTGTCGTTTCATCAACAATAATAGACATTCTTGTCTTTTTCAAATCTTCTACAATTTATTTCTTGAAATATGGGGCCAAAACTTCCACTATCAGTTTTTTCAGGTTTTTCTATTTTTCTATCTTTAAAACAACACCTTTGGCAGCCTCTGAATCAGGATATATTTGTTTATTAAACAATGATAGTGTGTCTAAAGTTAAAAGGGATAAATTGTGTTCACAAAAATAACAACAGAGCCCCAACTCCGCTTCTTTTATCAGCCCATACTTCATATCAGTCTTTTCAAATGATAAACGTTCAGTGATTTGTACTGACTTTGATGCAGCCTTGAACGTCCTTTGGTGTAGTTCTGTATTTTCATGCCTTTTCAAGTGGTATTTGCCACCACTTATTTTGGAATCACAAAGTTTACAACGAAGATAACTTGTATTCTTGTCAAGCCAAGGATAATTCGTTGTCAGTGTTTTAACCGTTTGAGGTTTTAGCCCATACTTCCTTCTCTTCCTAGGTCTAGCATTTTATTTACTGCCAGTACTGCTACTATCATCACTACCACTATATGTGCCATCATGAGTACTTTCCACTTCCACAATATAATTCCCAATTTTCTCGGTGTTGGTAGTAATACTGGCATTTAACTGATTTTCAGGACCAGGGCTATTTGCAGTTGAGGTACTACTATTAATTTCAGGTTCAGGTGCATTTTTTTTCAGTCTAAAAACCAACCTGGAATAAATGATTTACAGAAATACTACAATTCCAATTGAGTTGCAACTCACTTATCATGTCGACTGTTCATTTAATTAATAATATAATAATTTATATAAACAAAAACAATACACAATGACAACTAGCAACTGTCAATACTCCATAGACAAGAGTTCTATACTGCAATATTAGAGAGTTATTGCAACGTCCGTTCTATAGTTCTTTCAATAAAGTTTCTTTTATTTTGACATATCGCATGCGCATTGTGTCGACTTTGAGGATATCTCAATCTGAAATACAGCATCTCTTACATTATTTAAATAAAGCAAGAACTTTTATAAGAGTTCCTTTATTTTGACAGATTTGTTTTTTTGTCATATATCTGTCTCCAGATGAAAATCTAAAGTTTGTTAAGCACTGCTCGTCTATATATTTTCAAAATCGAATGAAGCAGGTTCATTTGGTGATGGTATATTTTTTACCCCAACAATATTGTGAAGAATTCGTCCAAGTGTCACTTATGCGTCCAACTAACGAACAATTGTGTGATTCTTTTCATAAGTTTATTTTTTTGGTAAAACAATGACTGAAGAAAAAGGGAAAAAATTATTGAGATTGAACATAAGCATCTTGGAAGAAGTTTGTTGCAATAACACCCTTTTGAAATCGCGTTAGAGGATACTTCAGAAGCGGATCTTTTAATAAAGTCAGCGCTTATTTGTAATTTGCAATAACTCTCTATTCACATTCGACTGTCGACTCTATTTGACAGATTATATGTTTCTTCTTCTCAATAACTTTGAGGACAATCAAGGTTCTTATTATTAGGACGGGGTTATGAAATGTCACCGATTTTGTCCGGCATCTTGTTTCGTCATTGGAGGGGAGGCGCCAAGTTTGAATTTACAATGAAAGTAGTTATGTTGAATCCAAACGGTGCGATGCGAGTAAATTGAAAAATGTGCGTGTGATTGAAAGTTATTGATACATATTTGTTATTAATATATTCTATAGGTTCTGAATGTTAGTCTCTTTATAATAGATGCAGCATATGAAAATGGCTGTAGTGATGAAAAAGTGAACTCCATATAAAGGGAGATGTTTCAAAAAACAAAAAAGGTGCCGATGATTTTTACAAGCCACCAAAAAAGTTGGAAGAATCACATAATCTGAGATTGAAAAGCTTAGTGTGGAAATGTATTTCAAATACGAAGCTTGAATATTTCTAACTTGTTCGATTCTTTATTTGGTGGAAATTCATGTTGAATTATTGGAGGGAGAAAACTACAACTTTTGTCTAATTTCCACTGTGTCACAATATTTAACAGAGCACCTGAAGTGTCCCGGCATTTTTAACTAATAATTAAAATTAATGAAAAAACTGATATTCCAGTAAACAATAACCTACTATACACTAATAATAACAAACAAAAACCTAATGAACTAAGAATATACATTAAATATACGAGAAGCAAACAATAATCACTCGGAATCAGAAATTTCCCAAAGATAAATAATGAATAATCTCCGTGACACTGCCATGTTATTATCATAGAATGCTAATATAACCAAAATTACCAAATTCAGTATAGCCAACTTAATTTCCCTCCAATGACGTAGCCTCTCCCTTTCTTCAGGCACCCCCTTGTCAATATGCTCACTTATTTCGTAACCCCGTCCTAATAATAAGAACCCTGGAGGACAATCAATTTTTGGTAGCCAATTTCAATGAAAATGAAAAGGTGCACTTTTTGGAGGAAATGAAGAAAGTGGTGCCGGTGAAAGGGCGTCAAATTGCACAATCATGCAGCCAAGAACTACACTGATTCTGAAGTCATTCTATAAATAGAAAATATGGAATATTCCTTAGATGATGCCTTGTCTTGTCTTGTTTTTTATGGTTTATCCAATACTGGATAATATACCAGTAAACGGGGGCTATAGCCACAAATTCGACCCCCCTTCAATGGGCAAACGGGATTGTCTCACTCGAAATGATACCACGAATGCCCAAAACTTTCACAATAATTAATAAATTTTGCAATGCACGTGGAACGGCTGTACAAAAACTAACATTAACCTGACTTTCTGCCCGCGTGGCAGACGTCCGTCCACCACGACACCAGAAAGTCGAATCCTGAGATGATGCCAGTATTGTTAGGTTAACCAAACACAAAAAAAAAATATCTGTGACAAGTACCAACCTTTGAAAAAAATGTAACAGATTCGACCTTGTTCCCCTTCTACAAAATATTTTAATATTCACATAAAGATTACCACCTAGAAAGCTCATCAACAAACTTAGAAATAAAAAAATGTTTAAGGTTTTTCACAACCCGAAATTGAAAACGCAATTTTTTTCATCTCATTCAAAAACCTACAACTAACGCCTCTGATGGACATCGTTTCTTCACACAGGTCAAACATTTGCTTGTCAACATGCATACAAAATGACTCTAATCTGTCAAGATCGTTTCATTTGACGGCATCCAAACCATTCTACACTAAATTACAATAAAACACAGCCGAAACGAGAATGAACTTGCACATGTTCAACGTGTTGTCTGTTGTCTCGTATTAGTTTTTGACAGTTATGATGGCGTACACTCAAAAATGTTGACTACGCAAAATACCAGAATAATTTTCACGATCACGTTCCTTTTTATATCCAAACGAATAACTTTTCCAAATCCTACATGTTTCCCAATTTATTTCCAGAATATAAATGCATCCTTCGTTCTGACAATGTTGGTTAAAAAAAACAAAGCTTCGGATAATAATGCTACTCGTTATCTCTCTCTGTTCATTGGACCTTGCTTTCTATCCGACTTACTTGTCCAGCTCCCCCTCTACGTCCGATAGCTACAGTCATCTTGCTCGAAACAATACTGCACCCAGAGTGTTTCTATGACAGTGTAAACTATGTATTGTTGATTGCACGTACTTATGACGGCTGTTCAAGTTGTTACTTCTGTGGATCTATCTACGCCAACAGTTTCGTATCGTATGGACACGGAATCTAAATTAATAACTTCCGTGGTTAGAAACACATTGGTACAATCTTCCTAGCATATGAACACCACTTATATCTTATACCATTGTTTATTTTTAAATTCATAAATTCAAAAACAGAAGAGATGACAAACCAGCATATCCTAATATTGAGACAACGGAAAAAATGCATTTCGATACCTTTCTTGAACAAAAACATTGCCCAAAAAGTTGCAAAGTATATAAAAAGTAGGGTGGGAAAATTTCAAAATTTCTTTCAGAACCACTAACAAGTTGGACAGACATTTGATCAATGCAAAAGATAAAATTGACCAATTATCAAAAAGCGCCATCTACAAATTGAAATGTGGTGGTTGTAATGCAACATATGTCGGAAGAACTTGTAGACCTCTGAATGCATAAATGAGCACCTAAACAAACGTGAACACTTTTGGTCATCACCTGAAGGTTAACAAGCATAACTTCCAGCGTTGCCAATTTCCGGGATTTTTCCCGAAAATCTGGAATTTCAACGTGTGCTGGGAATTGCGTCGGGATTTTTACAATTTTAGAAAAAACGGAAATTTCATTACTATTCGTAAATTTCGTTTTATTCGTAATATACTACGTCAGATATGTACCACCAAGTTAATTATATTGAGCAGCCAATCAGAAAACAGGACGCTGTAAGCTGAAACGGGAAAAGCTGGTATGTGACTAGGCATAACATTTGACGGTCGTCAACTGTCATGTGTCACGTCATTCCTGTTTCCAGTCAATGTTTACTTGACAAATTATGAGAGCATAACCATATATTTTGTAGATAATTTTATTTTCTCGACTGGATTTGCCAGGAAAAAACGATCAGATATAAGTGTCGGGATTTTTTCGGGAATTTTCTAGCTTTTGGTTGGGATTTTCCTTCATATGGCGTTGGCAACCCTGAACTTCAGCCCCAGAGCCCCCAGTATTATTAATTCGCACATTTTACACGAGGTCACATCGAAGAACTACAATAGACTAGATTTTCTCGAGAACTTATATATAGAAAATGAATTACTCAACAACAATCTGTCTGAATATAAAAGAAAATTTGAACACATCTTTCATTCCACTTCACAGACGATTGAAGTAAGGTTGTAATAAAACAATTTTAGGATAGTTCAGAAATTTGCAGTTGGCTAACTTCTGTTCACTAGTTCACTTCAAGCTGAACCGTAGAACACTTCATTTCTATTTGCGTTCCAAAATTCTTCTGTTCTGTGCTAAGGCTTGACAAATTGAAAATTGGCACTTGATAAAAATGTTTTATTAAAATAAAAAATGTTTTACAGTTTGTCACAATTTCATACATTTTAACTTTGTGAATGTCTATTTTATGGGTTGCCCTTGTTCAGAAAATCTCTATGAATGACACATTTGATACAAGAAATACATAAGCGCTTCAAGAAGAAAAGTAAGGAATTGATATATCAAATTGGCGGTTTTCCATACAACCAAAGTCAAACAATTGCCATTGGAGAGGCAGAACCTTTGAAGGTTTTTTAAGTTGGCAACTTGGGCATCACTCCCCCATTACTTTTGGTCATGAAGCACTTATATATTTCTTATATCAAATGTGTCATTCATCACAGGTCAGGACACCAGGTCAGTGAGTATTCTCCCATTTACCAGAAGGGTAGAACATACAAATACTTTATTCATCACTGGAGACCTTTGTACAAATAATAAATATAAATACACAAACTGCACAAAAGTTCTTCGGACTAGTCAATTAAACACTAATAAAAAAATATAAAAACAGTAGAGCTAAAATTTATAAAGTACATTTACAAAAATATTTGCGATGGACAGTTAAAACCAGTTATATACATGTGTTCAAGGATAGTTATAATAAATCATGCTTCTAAATATTCATTTATAGTATAGAATGCCTTACTCAGCAGATATTCAGATAAAGCTGATTTAGCTTTGTTAACATTCCCGAGATTGCCAAAGAGACTGATGAATTTGTCAGGAAATTTTATTTGTTGATATGTATGGGAGGCTTGACTGACTGGAGTCTGGAGAAGGACTGATGGAATTGATTACAGTTTCTTGTATCATGATTATGCAGATCACTATTTCTTTCAAAGTCACTGTAATTATGTATCATATTCGAAACCAATAAATATATGTATAGTGACGGTAGTGTCATAATTTGCAATTCAATAAATAAAGGTTTGCATGACCTTCGGGGTGTACTCCCTTCATACATCTTATAATTTTTTTTTGCATAATGAATGCCTTATTAAAATGAGCTGATGCTCCCCAGAAAATAAGCCCATAGGACATTACAGATTGCACCAATCCATAGTAAGCCATTTTCAAAACATTTAGGGATACTGTATTTTTCAATTGTCTGATAAGATAGCATACTGAACTCAGTTTTCCTGCTACATTGTCAATATGTTTTTCCCAAGTCATTTTATTGTCAAGAGTGATTCCTAAAAATTGTATTGAATTTACTTCCTGTATTGGCTGATCATTCATCCATACATCCATTTTGTGAAGCGTTTTTTGTTAAGAAAAATATAAATACAGTTTTATCAATATTAACTAATAGCCATTGTTCACACAGTATTGATGGAATTCTTCGGTACTTAGATTAGCTTTTATTTCTGAGTTTATGCTCTTACCATTTATACCAAAATTAGTATCATCTGCGTATGCCACTGTCAAATCAGGGCTTTCACAGACATCCTTTATATCATTCACAAAAAGTATAAATAGCAAAGGACCCAGAATTGATCCCTGTGGTACACCGACACTTACAGAAGATTCTTCAGATTTAAGCTGTCTTACAACTACTACTTGTTTTCTATCACTCAAGTACGATTCTATCCATTTGTTGGCAATACCTCTAATTCCTAATCGATTCAATTTTTCTAGAAGTAGTATGTGGTCAATTGTGTCGAATGCCCTACTCAGATCAAAAAATATAGCTAATGGAGGTAACTTGCTATTTAAAGAATGATATATGAATGAAGTTAATTCACTTATGGCAGAGGAAGTGAACAATCCAAGTAATTTACAGCTCTTATATTGTAACATATTTCAAAAAATTTTGCAAATTGGCTTTGTAAGCAAATGTTTCTATAATTGGCTATTTCACTTCTGGATCCCTTATTTTTATAGACAAGGATTGACTTTGACAACTTTAAACTACTTGGATACACACCGTTCACAAAAGATTCATTTATAAGAAATGACAGTGGTATGCAAATGATACTAGAAACGCTATGTATAATTTTACCTTTAATTTCATCAATACCCGCTGGTGTCTTCGAAGAAGTTTTGTTTATCAGTGAATCTATTTCTTCAGGTGTTGTTGGATAAAGAAAAAATGTGTTTGTTTCATGTGTAGCGAGATGTACATTTTTATAATCTGGTTTAGGCCAGATGAAATTCATAAAATGTTCACTGAAAGCATTATTTGATTCGGTACGTTATGATTTTTTTGTTTACCATCATTTCTCATTTCGCTAATTATCTTCCATGATTCTTTCGATATGTTACCTGCTAGAATCAATCTATTGTCATTATATGTCCTCTTTGTTTGTTTAACATTGTCATTGTACATTTTTTTGAAACATTTATATCTGTCTGCTATTACCTTGTTGCCTGTGGCTTTGGATATACTTGATAATTCACATATGCATTTGTTTGAGTTCGGTTGTATACCATGTGTGTTTTTTCGTATTTCAGTTCTTCTCTTTCTATATGGAAATGCATTAGAAAAGTGGTAATTAAATGTATTATAGAAGGCATCAAACTTATTATTGAAATCATGTGTCTCATACATTTCAGACCAGGGTTCATTCCTTAGGAAGTGAATGAATGTTTGTATATTACTTTCACTGAAATCTCTTAAATACGCGGTTACTTGTTTATTGGTACTTTCAGACACATCCCACTGTAAAGAACAGACTTGAAATGTATGGTCAGATAGATGAGTATCCCGTATAGTTATACTGTTTGATGTAAGATTCGTGAATATGACATCTATCAAAGTGCCTGATGTATGTGTGATACGAGTAGGTTCTGTCACAACATTCTTCAAATTCATTGAAAATATTTATAATTTTATGTGTAATATTGCAATCGAGTATTAGGTTGGAGTTTGTCACCACTTACTATATAAAAACAGTCTGGTTCATAGAGTTCGCTCATAAGCTCATATAGCATCTCTAAGAATACATTGATATCTTCCTGAGGAAAGCGGTAAACCGTCACAACATAAAGTTTGTTATGTGAGGTTACCATATCTAATACGGAAACAGTAGTTTCAAAATGTTTTTCTACAAATTGCAAGTTACTTATTGACCTCATATGTAGATTATTTTTTGCGAATATACAAACTCCACCCCCTTTAAAATCTTTTCTACAGTATTTACATTTCAAACAATATTCCTCAAAACTATATCCATCAATCTCGTTAGCCCTCAACCACTGTTCTGAAATACAACAAATATCTATATTAAATTGGTCTAAAAGCAATTCTAACTGAGGTCGTTTATTTCCTAATCCTTGAATATTGAAATTCATGACAACAAGTGACTTATCGACTTTTTTATTCACTTCCAGTGTTCTTGTTGGTTTTGATTGGATATCTCTAAAAAAGATTCGGGTCTATCAGTTTCAGATTCTCTAGTTATTATATTTCTGGTTTTATATTTTTGTGATACAGATTAAAGTCAAACCTTCTAAAAAATACACCAGAATGTAGTCTTGTATAGTTCTTCTTTGTATTTGAATTCGGCAGCAACCATAAATGAATTCAACTCCCCTGGTTCCTTCAAGTCTTTCACAATCAAATTTTCATTTTTTTTTCCGATTTTCTTCTTCAAAAATGCCCTCCCATCATCCTCTGTCACATTGGGAGATACTTTGTATAAGTATAACAAAATTTTTGGGCTTACTCCTTTGAAATTTTCTGTCTTGTCATCTAGTTCACCCACGTTCATCCTACTTCTCCTTCTGCTTTGAACTATTTGCCAATTGTCATTTGATATTGTTTTATTTTTCCCATCTGTGTTATTCTTTGGGGTGGCAAGATCAATTACAACCAATACAATGTCGTTTGATAGTTCTCTAGGGATTAGTACTTTTACTTGATTCACCATGTTCCTTTTCCATCATAGGTGGTTTGGAACTCCCTGTATGAGACCCAGTAGCCAGCTGTTCAGTGTTTATGTTTTTATCACTCATTGTTTGGGTTTTTTCTTTGAATACTTTTTTTTTAATAATAGGGTGGAATTCGGTTGTAATACTCTACACAATAGTTCTCCATCCCCAACGCCATTCTACGCTTATTCGGATCAATATATAAAGATTTCTGTGCTAGTTAGCGAGATATGTAAAAGGTGACAGATGTACAATTTTCCTGTCAGCTCACGCCAATTGTCATGTAAATAATATTTATTTACTTTACAAATGATTTTATAAAATCTCAAATATTAGTATGTACATTCAAAATGTTTCAATAAACTGAGAACTGAATATAAATCAATTTCCAAATGTTTAGAAACTAGTTTGATATAGTACATAGAAAAAGTAAACTACGCCAAGTAAATATGGGTCTTCAAAGCATAATTTTGTCCGAAAGTCTTTAAACAAAAATTACATTGAAATGGTTTCTCTTGTATGAGTCCTTTTATGGGTCTCCAAAGCACCTCTTTGCGTAAATGACTTCGAACAGAAGTTACACTGAAATGGTTTTTCTCCTGTATGAATCCTCTCATGGATCTTCAATACACCATCTCGCCCAAAAGACTTCAAACAAAAGTTACACGGAAATGGTTTTCCTCAGTATGAGTCCTTTCATGTTTCTTCAAATGATGTTTTTGTGCATAAAATTTCAGACACAAATTACACTTAAATGGTTTTTCTCCAGTATGAGTCCTCATGTGATTATTCAAATGATGTTTTTGAATATAAAATTTTGAACACAAGTTGCACTTAAATGGTTTTTCTCCTGTATGAGTTCTCAGATGTATTTTTAAAGTATTACCATACGTAAATGACTTCAGACAAATGTTACACTGAAATGGTTTTTCTCCTTGTATGAGTCCTTTTATGGGTCTCCAAAGCACCTCTTTGGAAATGACTTGAACAAAAGTTACACTTAAATGGTTTTTCTCCAGTATGAGTCCTCTCATGGACCTTCAAATTACTCCCGTTTGAAAAAAACTTGGAACATAAATTACACTGAAATTGTTTTTTTCCTTTATGAGTCCTGTCATGCATCTTCAAATCACTACTTTTTG
This sequence comes from Gonioctena quinquepunctata, assembly GCA_018342105.1. Taxonomy (NCBI): domain Eukaryota; kingdom Metazoa; phylum Arthropoda; class Insecta; order Coleoptera; family Chrysomelidae; genus Gonioctena; species Gonioctena quinquepunctata. The sequence continues at coordinate 311,594 of JAFIRS010001436.1, read as the reverse complement.
AAAAAGAATACGAACAAAATTTACATTGAAATTGTTTTTCGTTGTCCCTTTCAACAACTGTTTCATCCTCTTCTACAGTTGTATTTTGTTGAGGCCCAGCTCCAAATTCTATAGGACCAATAAATACAAGATCAGTGGGAAAAATTACAGTCTCAAAAGTATTAAGCCAAATATCATCAGAATAGCCTTTTCCACTGAGTAATTATGTTTTAATAAACTATTAAAAAAGTTGGATTACTGAAATTTCTACATACAAATTAAATTCAATCATCAAGTTAAAAAATCTGCATAGATTTTAATGAACTAGAAGAAAAGTTAGACTGTGAGCTTCTCTAATGTCAGAATCAATTACACGTTTTTGATTGCCCAGATAAAAACTCAATAAATAATCATTAAGACATTCTGATCCATCAAAATGTTTGATTTGAATTTGGGTTCCAAATATTTTGAAATGAAAGTAAGTAATTCATCAGGTTATTGGATTGATATAGCTTGTTGGGGTTCACCAATGTGAATCCATCTGTGACGTAAAGATATACTTTCGTAGCCAGAGATACATTGTACAATCAAATGAATATTGATTACCTACCTATTGAACTTTCATGAAGAACAATCTTAGCATTACTGTTTGGGTGAGACTTGATTCCACTTGATTTATCACTGTGTATTTTGGGTTTGATGTCTTCATAAACAATATCAATCTCATCCTCATATTTAAGTGGCTGCATTTCCAAATCAGCATTGATTCTCAACAAATCGTCAGTACATTCAAAGTAATCTTCATGAGAATTCTCTATTTTGATTTCCTTTTTGATCTGGTCTACTTCCTGATCATCAGCAGCTAAAATGTATCCTGAACCTTTGTTGTCAAAATTTATCTTTTTCCAGGAATCTGAAAATTAGTTTTCAACTCTACTTTTTTCAGTTAATTACCACGAGAGTAGTGGGATATAAGAAAATGATGGATGTATAAGTGAATTTAACAAATTACATTTCGTGAACAAAATGGTATACAATATTATGTGATATTTATACGGACTGAGTTGCCAGATGAAAATACAAAAATTGCTAGTAAAATGGGGAAGTAGATATGGGAACCTCCAAGAAAGATGGGAAGCATATAGCCAACACTGAGAAATAAGTAGCCAATCCACTTGCTGGGAATCTAGAATTATTCGGGTGAAATGAGAAATGATAATAATACCGTTTATTGCCCAATAGTTTCCCATTTACACAAATGAAGTGAGTTGGCAAAGAGTCAACACCTAATAATTTGCTTCTCAATAAAGTGTGAATTTATATTGTTTCGTAGCTTGCAAAAAAGGGGAAAAGGGGTAACCCTCAAGGGAACCTCTTCCAAAAAGAAACAATTGAGGTACATACATTGAGATGGGCCAAGAGGAAATTTGGGTGTCCAGAATGGCGACTGCCATTCTTTTCCATATCACTCCAAAAAAAATAATTATTGCTTACTATTTTGTGTAGTCAACAATAATCCTTTTTAACCGACGACGACGCGTATTTTTTTTTTAATGTATGACCACGCATAACTTTTTACTGAGACTTCCGATAATTCTTTTTTGAATGGATAGGGTGTACTTCGAAGTTGGTCCCATTTGAATTTAAAAGATGAAATCCACCCCTAAGGGTAGCAAAATGAAGGATATTGGTCACTCACCCTCTGAATTCTGGTCCGTTAACCGATTCTATCAGGCATAACTTTGTACTGGGTTCTTCGATTTCGATGATTATTTTTTCATTAGATAGGGTAGTTGATCATATTTGGATTTCGAATGGAATTATCCACCCTTACGTGTTGAAAAATAGGGGATAATTGATTTTTCACTTGTGAACATTGGCACACATATGTAGTTGACAATGACATTATTTTTGTTCTCCTACATCCGTCACAATCATTATATTCTATGAGAGGATGGAATGATATACAAAGTAATGAAATAAACTAACCAGAACAAAAATAATTTATATTACAAAAATAGTAAAAGTAGATAATCATATTATTTAACTGGTAATAGTTGAAGTAAGGTGGTAAGTATTTTGGAAGTAATCAAAAAACAAGTAGGTAGTAATTAGTAAATTTCAACCACAAAAAATTGAAAAATTAAAACTTTTTAACAAAAAATTAAATTGACTAAATACGGAACTGGAAAGTAAAAAATCAAATAAACCTTCTTAGTCTCAAGAACTAAGCTCCTAAACTAATGTAAGTAACTAATTTTAAGTCGCGCCAAACAAACAATTAACGAAGATCATTAAATTACTTCAAAAAAATTATCAGAATGTCACCGCGCAATCGATGCCATCATTTTACGCTTTACCTGATTCATTTGCTTGTTTGTTTGGCGCCGACTCAAAATTAGTTACTTACATTAGTTTAGGAGCTTAGTTATTGAGACTAAGAAGGTTTATTTTATTTTTTACTTTTCAGTTCCGTATTTCGTTGGTTTAATTTTTTGTTAAAAAGTTTTTATAAGTTACATTGTACTTCGATCATTAATGTAAAACAATGGAAGGTGATTCTGGTGTACTAAGTGTTATATCTGATAGACTTGTAGTGAAGAATATTAATGAAAATTATAATGTTCCATATTTGACCATATCATGTGCGAAATTCTCTTCCCTACATCAATACTCCATAATTAAAATAATATCTTTGTGCATTATCAAACAATCTGGACATAGTTTATTAAATACTTCAATCGACTGTGGAATAAAATCGAAACCGTTGGTGCAAAAACTCAATCACTTTTTCAGTTTGGAAACGTAAACTGCCGTGTAAAAAAAGCAACCAATTCAATTTCTTCTGGCGATAAACAAAGTGAATAGGATTGGCTTCCACTTTATTCTATTTATCTCAATAGAAGATTACTGAATACATTCCAACTACTATCCCTTCAAAACCGAAGAACCTACTATTCAATTATCTCATTTACATATTATTGAACAATCTGATTGACTTTCCCGAATTACTCTCCCATTTTAGCTTTAATGTTCTGCGATTAAACTCTAGAAATGAACTGACTTTTCACCTACCCAATTCAAGAACCAACATATTACTAAATATGGCATTCGCAACAGTTGAGATGCACGCCGACTTTTACATTGCGTCATTCCTCAGATCTTTTGTAGTTTCATTTTGAGATTACATTTATATTGGAGATTTCGAACAGTTTATTAATAATGACTTAACGGATAAAAAATGATGGGTTTGTTAAAAAAAAATTGGTGACAAAATAACTCAAGCCTTAGCAACTATGTCTAATGCTAAAAAACATAAAGATTATATTCAAAAATGAATAAATATTTATGATATTTTTATATTACTTATTGATATTGAATATTAGTATATATTTTATTAGTTATAAACATTGAATTTTTTTTTTCATTTGTTGATATGTGACTTTAAAATTAAAAAAGGGGGGGGGAAAACCAAAAAATCTCTGTGTTGAAAAGGGAAATATGAAATACAATTGTTATATCAAATGAGAGTCAAAATGGAGGCATTGCGGAAGAGCAAACTGACTTTTCAGTGTAAAAAAATCTATCTGTACTGAATATACTATCAAAGAATATCAATATGAGTTAGATATGCAGCATTCTCAAACTTCAAATGAAAGAGAGAGAGAGGACATAACATCTGAAAATTGAAAACCATATCCACAACACAAAAACTTTAACTATAGTTGAAAGAGGAATCACATCACAAGTAGCACAGAACAATGAGGCCCACCAATAATAATAATATGTCTTTATTCAGATTAAGAAAAGGCGGAGTTCAGTCACCCTTTTCCAGAAAAGGAGGCAACTGCTTTTCTATTCAACCTAGTAACAACTCTAACTACATAACATGGCTCAACGATGACAGAAATGACGCAAACAAGACAAACTCAAAACTAGGAGTACAAAGAGAATCCTGAAAAGTCACTGGTGAATCCTGGAGAAACCTCTGAAAATAAACAAAAGACACTCACTTCACTAAATGATTTTCAAGTGAATGTCTTTTGTTTACTTTAATATGGAATTTCATCAAGTATACTTGTGTCCGGTACTTTCATTTGCATGTCAATATTAGCAGAAACAATAGAATTTGTGGGCATTCACCAATTGGCAAATGGAATAGATACTTACGAGTCAGAGAAGGCTTTGATTCTCTAGGATTTGTCTCACAATTGCTAGAAACCGGTTCATAAAATTTCCCATCCTCAGCATTCTTTTGGCGGCTTTCATCACACAAACCATATTCACTCAAGCATTTATTTTCGATGGGCTCTTCCTTTATTATTTCTCCCCTTAGAATGCAATGAATGGCATCAAAGTCATTCCTACTACTATGTGTTATAGAACCTTCTGGTAATCCATAGTGTTCTTGTGCCATCGTGTCTCCTTATCGAGTCAGTTATGAAATAATTTCAATCTAAGATGAGTACAAATTATTTTTTGATCAAATATTGGTAAATATCACCTAGAGACTTGCTATCTGGTGATGTATTTCTGCCTCCTAAACACGAATCATAACCTAATTTTAGCCCAGTAAATTTCGAAAATAAATCATTGTGGTTGAATTTGGACCAATAGATGTTAGAAATAATAATCGAAACAGGACTTTTCTTGATCCTAGAAGGGCATATATCTGAAATCTGAAAGTAATTAAGAGCGCTGCATTTGGCCTCTTCTAGGAAAAAAATACATTATGAAGTTCTTCTTCTTCTTAATATTATGGCGCTTGCTCTCACTTGGTGCATTCGCCAGAATTTTGAAGTTATTTACGTCATTTGCCGGGTGGAAATTAGGCAATCCATACCACGTGACCCAATATGGTGGTTGTTGGCACACAAACTGATAATCGCCATAAGAACATCATTGTCAGTGTGCTCTTTTGACTAGTAAAAGTGTATTTTTGGTTATTTTCGGAGCTTTTGTGTTGTTAGTTGATAATATTCAGATGGAGAGGATTACCTGAAGACACTATTGGTGAACGGTATGCTTGAAAATACATCCCCATCTTCTGTTTACATTTTTATCAATGTATTTGTTACAGGTAAAAAATGAAGTTGAAATTGATCAGTGATTTAGATTTATTGATACTGAAGATTTCTGAACTGAATTGTTCAATTGTTGGAGCTCCTCCTGTTACGAATATGGATATTATTTCGTATTTGGTTTTTACTCATAGCTTTCATTCCCAAATGCAGATGAAGCCCTATACAAGTTTAGAATCCATGAATATTTTGAATCTGGCTCCCTCGTGAAGGTAAGAACAAAGATTCAGAATCATTCATATATTTTAGTTAGTCTAGTATGTCTTTTCCTAGGCAGCAGGCGTTTTCTAATGGGTACAGTAGCAAATCTTGAGTCATCGAAGTGAATTATTATAAATTAGGAATAATAATTGGTACATAAGAGGCAATTTATAACTTCTGATCTGATCTATTATGTTTATTATAAGAGACATTGATTTGATATTAAGAATATTACTTCTTAACTTTCATAATAGTTCTTTCTAATCAACATAACTTTTTTTCAGGTCAAGTATTCGCAAAAGCCAAATTAAAAACCTTCAGATGTTTGGTACATAATTGAAAAGGATAAAAGCATTTGTACTGCTCACTGTACTTGTATGGCCGGAAACAGTGCAGTAGGTGCTATATTAGAGGCAATGGCACGCTTTGGAAGCTGTGTGGCCAATGCCATCCAGTAAAAAAAAATTATTGGACAACTGGCCTCTTGCTCAGTTCATTAGTAAAAAATAAAATGTTTCAACTCTAAATGAATATATATATATATATATATATATATATATATATATATATATATATATATATATATATATATATATATATATATATATATATATATATATATATATAAATAAATAAATGTTTGTTTATTTGTTGTTTTACTGATTCAGTTGATTACTCTTAATAGAATACCAATCATAAATGTGGTAACTTGATTACTCTCGTTTCGGACGTCTATCGTCTTAATGTACTTGAAAAGGTTTTCACGACGTTTCGAATGCTTGTATCTGCAATCGTCTGAATACAGTATTTACCTGAAGACGATTGCAGATACAAGCATTCGAAACATTGTGAAAACCTTCTCAAGTACATTAAGACGATGGACGTCCGAAACGAGAGTAATCAAATACCTACAACACCCTTCACAAGAGTGATCGAGGCTTTCGGTTCAGCTGTTCTTAGTATAATAGCTGTTCTAAGTGGCTATTCTATTTTAATTGTGGAAGTGGATGTTACGTACGTGCCAAATTTCAATGAGTGTATACTGTGAATAAATTGTGTCGTCCAGAGTCCATCAGCTTAAAAATCCAAGCTTGTAACCTGTAAGGTAACCTCACTTTCACTTCGTTCTACTATCTCTTGGAAGTCCACATAGGCGTATCGATCGGGTGTAATAATGGATAGCTGTAAAACTTGTCAGAAAGCCACTGAATCGCATTTAAAACTTATCTGCTGTATCTGCAAAGGTATATTTTGTAATGTATGTGCCGGTCTTTCCTCCTCCGAAACCCGCACAATCAAAGCCAAAAAATCAGTCTCTTGGACTTGTACTCAATGCGAAAGTATTGGCTCTGACCTCAATGCAGAAAGCGGTCATCATGTCTTTACAAGCTGAGGTAAAGGAATTGGAAAAAGTAGCTATAGCTCCACCTACTTCCATTCCACCAAGTGTGTTTGAGGACATCATCCATGAAATTCAAGAAAGAAATGTTAGAAAATGCAACCTTATGATTTTTGGCATATCCGAACAAGAATCAGCTCAATCTAAGGATGATCGACTCATCGCGGAATTAAACGATGTATCAAAGGTCATAAAATACGAGAACCCTCATATTAATACAGATGTCATTCGGCCTCTGCGTCTAGGAAAATACGATGCCAATAGAACCATTTCTCGTCCTATTAAAGTCCCTTTAGAGAATGAGGCGACAGTACTGGCATGCATTAGAAACTCCAAAAAGTTAAAGAATAATAACTTCAAGAATGTTTTCATATCCTTCGATAAGACTCCTCGCCAAATTCAATACTATAGAGATCTACGCCAAGAATTAGACGAAAAAAATAATAACGGAGAAAATAACTTTACCATTAAATATTTTAATGGACACCCCAAAATCGTCAATTTAAACTAGATCCGGTACCCAGTCACAATAAACATAGTCTTTCCATATACTATTAGAACGTTATAGGACTAAAAAACAACCGCCTTTTACAATTCCGTCTCCAGTGGTGAAATGGATATAGTCTGCCTTTCAGAGACCAATCTTCAAGATGATGTATATAACCAAGAAATCTTTCCACCAACGTATAATGTATTTCGAAGTGACCGTGATCTGACAACTAACAATCTCACCAAAGGAGGCGGTGTCCTAATGGCGTCCAGAGACAATTATAGGCTACTACCAATTTCGTTCTCAGATCTAAGAGCTCCCTGAAATTGATATTGTAGGTACCAAATTAGTACATGCCAACTTTTCTTTGTGCATCATTGTAATTTATATTCCCCCAAGTTGTAATAATATTCACTATGAAACACTGTTCGAGTTCCTAGAGAGTTCCGATTCAGTTACAAACGGGAACTTTATATTATTAGGGGACTTCAATATTCCCAAGTATGACATAGACTTTAATGACACTTAATTTCAGTACATACTCAACTTCATGCAAGTAACTGAATCTCAACAATATAACTCTATAACCAATATTAACAATCGCAAACTTGATCTTGTCATAACCAACTGCGGAGATTGCATTGTCTCCAAATGTGATCAACCTCTCGTTAACATAGATTCCTCATATCAATAACTTTTCTATTAATGCAGCAGATGCTAATAAGCAATTTAATTTTCGTAAAGCAAACTTCACAGTTATGTACGAGCTGATTAGGACAACTGATTGGCGCGATGTTGCCGAAAGTTCAGATGTTGACTCGGCGTGTACTTTATTGTATCAAAAGTTAGACAGCATTTTCAGTCAAACAGCCCCATTGAAAGCAATAAGAACTCGTCAACTCCCCCCCTGGTTCGACGCCGATGTTATTAGCCACATAAAAAGAAAGGAGTTAGCATTTAAAAACTACAAGAAATATAATACAGCTTTTTATCAGAATCGATATTCGGAACTGAGAAAGATTGTAAAAAATAAAATAAACTTAGCGTATAATAAATACGCAAACGCAGCGGAGAACAATATTTTAACAGACAGCTCGAATTTTTGGTCATTCATAAATAGTAAAAAAGGGCACTCGCGTATTCCGGGTATGATGAAATTTGGTGATAGTATTTGATAACCCCGTGGACATTGTAACGGATTTGCAGAGTATTTCAGAAGTGTATACCTGGTTTCTATGGAACAGTCCGTGAAAACTTTGATGATACTGACTTAGATATGTTAGACATAGGTGTTTTTTCCGAAATTGATATAGCTACTGCTTCAAAAAACCCAAAAAACAAACTTACTACGGGAGTCGATAATGTTCCTAGTTTTGTAGTAAAAGATTGTATTGACATACTATCTATACCTCTTATGGGCATATTCAACCTAATTTTATCGACCAGTGCCTTTCCTGAACTGTGGAAGACAGCTCGATTATGTCCGATTTTAAAAAAAGGTGACTCAAGTCACATCACAAACTATAGAGCAATTTCTATTTTATGTAATTTTTCCAAACTCTTTGAAATATGTTTACAAAAGGTCATTTACTCTCCAGAAAGTTATTTCCCCCACCCAGCACGGCTTTGTACAACAAAGATCGTGTTCAACAAACCTTGCATGTTCAAACCAATATCTCTGTACTCATTTAGACAAGCAGAATCAAGTCGATGTTATTTACTTGGACTTCCAAAAGGCATTTGATCAAATAGACCATTATGTTCTTCTTAGTAAATTAATAAAATTGGGATTCTCCATACCTAGTTGACAGAAAACAGTTTGTTGAATACGAATCTTTCAAATCTGCTTCATATGTAGTTACGTCTGGAGTGCCACAAGGTTCTAATCTAGGGCCACTCTTGTTTTTAATTTTCATTAATGACTTGGCAACCTCTTTGAAAATTCCCAGACTTCTATTTGCAGATGACCTTAAATTATTCTACAAAATCGATAACATTACTGATTGTCACTGTGTACAGTCTGAGTTAGATTTAATTAAACTTTGGTTTAATAATAATCGTCTTCAACTAAATGTATCCAAATGCAATATTATATCGTTTACAAGAAAATATAAAACCATAATGTATGATTATACTATCAACAATAACACGATCAACCGGGTACATGAGATGAAGGACCTTGGTATAACATACGACAGCAAATACACATTTACAACACATATTAGAAAAATGGTTGCGGATGCAAATAGGATGCTTGGTTCCGTTTACAGAAATAGCAGAAACTTCGAAAACGTTGCCACCATAAAATTGCTATATTTTGCCTTTGCCAGATCTAAGTTGGAGTATGGCTCTTTGATATGGAATCCATTCTACGATTACCAAAAAATGTCAATCGAAAGTGTACTGAGGAAATTTTTGAAATATTTATGCTTGAAAGTTGATGGACAATATCCTGTGAGAGGCATCGATCATGATATTTTATTGTCACGTTTCGAAATGACATCTTTGGAAATACGGAGAATTATTCTTGGCATGAAATTAATTAATTAATTAATAACAATATTGATTGTGTTGCTCTTTTAAACGAAATTAATTTCCTAGTACCTAGAATCGGAGGTCGGCACAATGCCAAATTTTATTGCGAAGCATCACGAACAAACGTTATCTGCGATCACCGTTGAATTCCATGTGCGGTAGCTTCAACAAAATTTGTGAAATTCATTCATTTTGACTCATTGAATGCTGTTACATCGTGTATTATTGAGTATCTATAATGTCTACTACAGCAACCTTACAGTACTTTTCTCTTGAACTTAATTGTATGTTAAATATTATAAATTTTCTTATTAGCATTTACTTCCATATATATATATATATATATATATATATATATATATATATATATATATATATATATATATATATATATATATATCTAATTGATTGTTGTATCAACATTTCTTGTAACTGGGTACCCCTGTTGGAAAGAAAATCCTTTTTTTTTCGATAATTGCCTGAAATATCTAAAAAGGGAAGGTTGAAATTGAACGACATATTTCTAAATATTTTTATTCATCGAGTCACCAGAATCCTAAAGAAAATTTGTATTCCAGTAATTCAATAACAATACCTATAAGAATGTTTTTTCAGGAGGTAGGTACATATATATGAACATTCATTTGGAGTTTTCTCGACTTTTGAAGTGGAAAATATATCAATTATCTATATATATGAACTTTACAAGTAGGCGAAATCATACAAGTAATCGTAGGAACAAATCAAATCACAAAAGTCTGAAGTTATATCCATGACCAAATGATGGATATTCATGAATGTGCACATAGGGTATGTCTGCTGCAGCCTCTCTGATACTTGATTTTCGAATCCGTAAGATCTTCTCGGTTGATTGCAGCTAACCGTAGAGCTCTTCTCCTCCTCGATAAGTCATTTTAACTGGTCAAAAACTTATCATTTGAAACTGTAGACACCAAGTGAAACCCGACTCTACCCCTGTCGTGACGGGACCCACAGTTAACTAAAATGCAAATAAGGGGAATTTTTCTTTAGTTGAACCACGAATTATAATCCATAATTGAAAAAACTACTCAAATTCGCACAGAAAATCATAAAATAAACACTTTTACCACTATGGTTGCTTATGACGAATTACAATGTGTGCCAACAGCCGCCATATTGCTTTCGATTTGACAGGTCGATGGATTGCCTAATTTGCTGGGTGGAAATTGGAAATGAGGTTATAAGTTATAAATGCTTTGCTATGCTTCCATATAAATGAGCCGATTCTAGAGCACGAGGCTAACGACAAAAGGAGGTTCCTGAGAATTTACATTGGAACTTGGAAATATCCACATTTGAAGTTTATTTTATTTCCCGAGCGTTAACTTTTTTTTCACAAAACACATATATTGTTCTGTGAATTCAATGTTCTACTAAAATCTTTGGAAGTGCTGCTATTTCCAAATGACCATTTCCATAGAGCAGAACAAACACGGCGTTTTTACGTCAACTGTCAATTTATACTTGGTGTTCAGGTTAAAGTTACAGGATGCCCATTAATGCAAAATTGCATTTTTCCCATTATGATTTAATTACCAGTTGCCACAAACTCACCAAACCTACATACCTTTATTTAGGTATGTGCGAAACAGTCGACAATGCACAAAACACGAATCAGATTAGAACAGGTACCAACACTCGAAAAATAGACACAAAATTTCCTATTGGTATAACTTTTTATTCACAAAAATATAAACACTTCGGGACTTGACATAAATGATCCAGCATATTCAGTTTGTGTATTTGTGATTCTCTACACAACCCCGATAAAATTATTACAATTGGAGACGCAGAAGTTTTTGAAGTTGGCAACTTGTACGAGTCTCCCCTATTCTATGCATTCTGTTCACATCAAATAAACTGTTAGATAATACGCAAGCGCAAAAACATGTGTCATATCTTGTGCTTTTTAATCGAATATTGCGCTTTTATGTTGGCCGCCTAACTATTGGGAATTCAAAATAACGGATACTCCCTCTGGTGTTGATTTTTTTAACTATACATAAGTACATTGTTTACTTTTTGAAACATTAATGTTTATATTATTTTAGCCATTGTATACTTAAAACTTGTCGAATCTCTTGGGATTGTTGACCTTTAATGAAATTCTGGTTCACCTGGTGAATGTTCTGTAGACTATTGTACGTCCTCGAGTGAAAAAATGAGTGATTCAAGTTCAAATCATTATTGATGTGTACCCCATTTTCCGTGAGAACGTAACGTCTGATCTAGTCTATAGACGGACGACGGGCTCTTGAAGACAAATACAGTTTTTTTCCAAAATCTTCCTGTACCATCTGTGGCAAAAAAAATGAAAAGAGAACCTTTAAAGAGAGTTGAGAAGAAAGAAAAGAGAGTTAAGAGAGAAAAAGAGATATTATCCAACTTACCGAAGAGCATTCATGCAGTATGGAAAAAGAGTGACTTTATATGTATATCTAGGTGATAAATGATATGTATTTACTAAATAAAAGATACGATTAATTGCCTTATTAACTAGTAATGGGACAATGCCAACATATAATACTTACAAATAACATTCTATGCCAAAACTTAAAACATTCACAACAATAAGGACACATTTTCACACCATCTTGTTTGTTTTAGATGAAATAAAAAACTGTTTTTCGTTGGTTATATTTCAATTCGAAAAGGTTGTAACATTTCTTCAAAATAATTCATAATAATAATCCCAGATGACTTCTCTAAGCTGTCCAGAAACTAAAGAAAATATTTTTTTGCAAGCAAATTAGAACTTACTTTGTCTTCTTCAAAGTGAGTTTTTGCAAATGATATTGTCTCAAGATTTAAATACACCACTTCACTAGAGTCTTGAAATGAATTACACTACACAACATAACCTCTTGTGGGGTATTCATGTTGAAAAGGGAAACATTCTCAATTGGCAGATGATTCCACATCTGGCTTTATGAACATCCTGTTTATATTTTCAAAAATCAAACTACACAAAAAAAACTGAAAACGAATACAAAATGGAAATATTTTCAGAAAAACTCAAAACAAGTATATAACTTCTAAGAAAACAGACAAACAATGTACTTATGTCTGGATTGCCTTTTCGCCACTCTGGCGCTGGCATCTAATTTTGAATTCCCAATCTCTTCAACACCGGCAACACTGTCACCGATACAACCTTACTTTTTTAGGTCGGGGCTTGTCACAAGCATAGACATATAATAAATATGTCTATGGTCACAAGTCACAACTTCACACTAACCATCTTGGATCAGGAATAGGAACACACCATCTTTTCTTTTCTCAAGAATATACCATGATGGCTTCAGAACAATACAACTGTAAAGAAGAACTTTCTATTTCGTACGAAGAAGGTGAAATGGAACAAATCGCGTGTGGATCTTACTTTGGTGACATTCACGATATTTTAAATGGAGAAATTATAAAGGAAGAAGCCATCGAAGTCAAACCGATTAAAACTGGAGTTTCTATTGAGTGTCTGGCGAAGAATGAGAATGGAAAAGATCCTCCAACTCGTAAGTTTCCTTTAAGAAGATATATGGTCAGTTGAAATTTTTTATAACTAGTATGATTCTGCTAAATCTTCCCATAATGGGCTAACCATTTTAAAGCAATGACACTTGCTTTCTTCAAGTTTTTGTTCTACAGTTTTTTCAGAGCAAAAAAATAAGTCCATGTTGACAGAAAAATATAAAGAAATCTCATAAAAATGTATGTAAATATTTATAATTAATTCGCCAGTACATATGATGGTAATATAATATTCAGTGTCATGAGAAAAATAACAGTAAACTTTCGAAAAGTACTAAAGAGGATTCCATTAAAAAAAATTGGGTATTTTCCAATTTGGTTTGGATTCTACATATCGGCTATCAATAACTGCATCCTTATGTCTTCTTTTACGTATTTTATTATAAATTTTTTCATCAAGTTATGGACGTTGACGAATCTTGTTTATTTGTTTCTTATGTAAACTGCTTCTCTGATGATAAATTAAAGAAAATGATGTAGATTGAACTTTTCAGTTTTCTTGGACAATAGTTATTTCAATGGTCTCGTTGATCAATTGGCAAAACCCACAGTCAACCATTTTGATAATGGAATCATTTCAAAAAATGAAGATCATTCGGAATGTAACGAAGATTCATTAACAAATAATGTAGAAAGGACAATGGAGACACTTAAAACTGAGTATGACATTGATATCATATACGAAGATGTCAAACCTGAAATTCGTGATGAAAAACCAAGTGAAAGTGAAATTGGAACAGAAATTGGACCAAACTTTTCTCATGAACTTTCAAAAGGTAAGATAGTATTTTTTCAACAGGAATGTTTTGCAATTCCAGCAGGGTTCACAGATATATATCAAGTGATATATATCACGGTATACAGAGTGTTATATAATAAGTGTCCGATATTTTATAGGACGATTCCTCAGTTATTTATAAGGTGAAAAGTTCATATAAGCATGGGTCCGCAAGGCCTTCATTTTTGATATACAGGGTGTTAAAAAATTATTTTTATTTTGTTTTTTCGGAAATAATTTTTAAAATAATGTCGATATTTGGACGAAAATCGGTATTTGGGGATATTTTTATATGAGAAATTCAAATTTGATATTAATTGTAGGGGGCGCCGCCTACAGGTATTTGTCTCTTTTGGGGAGTCACAACATTGTCGTGCATGTATGTATCACATTTTCTAGAAGAAAAATCGATTCCTCTAACATTTTTACGTGAAAAAGGTATGCTTTTCAAGTCACTACAAGCAGCCATTTTCGAGATATTTTGATTTAAATTAATCGATGTATGTGTTTGTCAAAAAGTGAAACAATTTTGAAACCTTTTTTTTTATTCAACATGGAAACATTTCAAACGCTAATTTTTAAACAATAAACAACGGAACACTAGATATAAATCAAAATCACAATAAATGTTCGAAATGTCCACCTCCTGCCTGTTTGCACACATCCAATCTTCTTCTCATTGATTCGCCCACTCTTTGGAAAATTCCTGGAGTAGTTTGAATTGTTCGTTCTACAAGAGTTAATTATTCGATTACTTAATTCTTCTTCATTTTGGATAGGTGTCTGGTAAATTAAGGATTTTAGATGTCCCCACAGGAGAAAATCCAAACTGTTAAGGTCTGGTGACCTAGGGGGCTATGGTTGGGGCCCTCCCCGATGATAGAAATCACTGTATTGTAGTTAGTTTAACGAAACCATCAGCGCCCTCTCTGTTCGATATATTATATAGTATTACTATTGGTAACCATGTAATAAAAGATTGATTGTGAACTACTTGAAGAATTCTGAAAAAGTTGTACGTTGTACTGCCAAGTATATTTTGATTAAAGCAGTTTCCGAAATACAAAGTTCATAATTTCTAAAAGGTTATGGGCCCAGAGTAGTGTCGGCTCTAGAGATTCAGTGAAAGAAAGAAAAACGTGGTAAAATCGCTGACAAGAAATCGTATTATTGACTTGTCAAGAATGGCGGGACTGTCAAGCTTCCTTGTTCCAATTCTGGAGGCAAACAATTTCAATAATTGGTGGTTCAGGATTCAAACAATTCTGAGACGAGAACTATGCGAGGATATTTTGGAAACAGAGCTGAGTATAACGGCAACAGAAGCAGAAAAGAAGGATTGGCATAGGAAAGACACAAAGGCACAGTCAATCATAGTTCAGGGACTGTCTGATAAACATTTGGACATTGTCAAAGACTGTAAAATTGCTAAACAGCAAGTAGAAGCTCTAAAAGCTGTATTTGCCAGGTCGAGTTCATTTACAAAACTGTCAACATTATAAATTTAAAGTCAGAACCTGGTGAAAAGTTAGAAGATCATTTCGTAAAGTTTGACACAATCATTCGAGAACTGAAAGAACATGGAACTGTTTTAGATGAAAGTGATAGAGTATGCCATTTGTTTTTGACATTACCTCCAAAATATGGCACAATCGTAACAGCTCTAGAAACAGTTGATAAGTTGACAATGGATTTTGCAAAAGCTAGATTACTAGATGAAGAACTGAAGTTACAATCACAAATGTGTCAAAAGTATGATAATGAGACAAGTCTCAAGGCAACTGATAATAGAGGATGCTATAGATGTGGAAGTATGGATCATTTTATTAGGAAATGTCCTAAAAATACTAGAGGCCGGGGTAAAGGAAGACCAGGATATCGAGGTACGAGAAGTCGAGGTTACAGTCATCATAATCAGCAGCAGGCAAATAACGCTGATGAGAAACAAATAGAAACTGAAATACAGTTGTATGCAGCAAACTTATGTGATCTCAAAGACAAGTTATACTTTGTTCTTGATTCAGGAGCGAGTAATCATTTCGTGAAAGAAGATGTTGAAGAACACATGACTGAAATAAAATATTTGTCCCAGTATGTAACAATCCAGATAGCAAATGGTGAAAAATTTGGAAACTAATAAGAAAGGAACTTTGAAATTTGAATGCCAAGGTCAAAAGGTGTCAGTTGAAGCCTTAATATTACCGAATATGGAGCACAATTTACTTTCTGCATCAAATATGACAGAAAAAGGATGCAAGATAATTATGGATAAACATAAGATGGAAATAAAAGGAGAACATTTTCTTCTGAGTTGTGAATACACAAAAGGATTATATATTTTAACAGCTGACAAAGTGTTAAATGAGGAAAAACCTGGAAATTAGGGTGAATATGGGACCATAGCTAGTGATTTATGGCACAGAAGACTAGGCCATCCCAGTAAAGAAGTTTTATCAGAGCTTGGCTTACCAAATTTGGACAAAATGTGCTCAACGTGTGTCGAAGGCAAGGGAACAAGATTACCATTCAAGAAGTCTGAGAGGAGAACCAAAAATATTGGAGATTTAATACACAGTGACGTATGTGGACCATTCAATCCAGTAGCTTTTGATAGGTCAAGATATTTCCAAACAATAATTGATGATTATTCGCATTTTGTTGTTGTCAAAACATTAAAAACAAAAGAATAGATTTTGTACAAGAAATTGAAAGACAAAAGGAGGTTAAAGTAAAAGCTATGAGACTAGACAATGGTGGAGAATATATTTCAAATAGTTTCAAATCATATTGTCGGAAAAATGGTATAATTTTAGAATACACCATCCCTTACACTCCACAGGAAAATGGAACAGCCGAGAGAATGAACAGAACACTGCTAAATAAAATAAGAACAAAATTTATAGACTCAGGAGCTCCAAAAGAATTGTGGTGCGAGGCACTAAAGTGTTCCGTGTATGAACTAAATCGATTAACCACCAAAAGTCTACCGAAAGGTCAAACACCTGCAAAAAATTTTCATGGAGAAGGTGACTTGGATAAAATAAAAATATTTGGAAGTCGTGCATGGTATACAGTGTTGCCAAAGCAAAATAAATTAGACAATAGAGCAGATAAAGGAATTCTAGTTGGTTATTGTGGTGGAGGTTATCGACTATGGCTTCCAGAAAAATGAAAAGTTATAAGATCTAGGGATGTACGAGTAGATGAAAGCATCATGGAATATAAAATGTTGAACAATCATAAAAATTTGCAGAAGACAACAGAAAATCAGCCAGAACAAGTGATTTGTGAATTTCCCGAGGAAGACAAAGAAAGTGCACATGAAAACGAGGGAGAAATGAGGACCTCTGACAGCTCTTCAAGTTCGAGTGATGAAAATGAAGAAAGTTTTACTTACAATGAGCAAGAATCGACTGTGACAAGATCTGGCAGAACTGTGAAAATACCCCAAAATCTGCAAGATTATGAAATTTACACAGCCTACGTTTGCTGACCAAAGTAGATCAGGACCCAAAACCTATAAAGAAGCAAGCATAATGTTAGATTGGCAGCAAGCAATAGATAAAATTAAGCTCTCACGAAAATTAGAAACTTGGCAACCTGCAAAACTGCCAGTGGGTCAGCGTGCTATTGGCACCGGGTGGCTCTTCAAAACTAAAGAGGATGGAACATATAAAAGCACGATTGGTTGCAGAAGATTTTCAGTGCCTTATAACAATGCAGATGAATTTAGCTATGCTCCAGTTTGTAGATTATCAACGATAAGAATGTTTTTGTCGGTTTCAGTACAAAAAGATTGGAAGTTACACCAAATCGATGTACCGACAGCATTTTTAAATGGAGTAATGAACACTGAAGTCTTCATAAAGGCACCAGAAGGTTAAAACAAGAGTCGAAATATCTGAAACTCAATCGCGCACTATATGGATTGAGAAATGCTCCAAAGTGTTTGAACATAAAATTCCAACCAAGTCATGACAAAACTTAATTTTAATCGTTCTGATTACGACTATTGTTTGTATATGAAAAATGATGTTTATTTGGTATTGTTTGTGGATGACGGGCTGATTACAGGGCCAGAAGACCAAGTTCAAGAGCTACTAAGAGATTTGCGAAATGAATTCAACATCAAAGAAATGACCGAAGTAAAAACTTTTCATGGTATGGAGATCAGTAAGAACGAAAAAGGTCTAAAAATCACCCAAACTAGAATGATAACAAGATTACTTGAAGAATTTTCAATGATAGAAACAAGAAATGGAAGTTAATTTTCAAGTCAAAGAAGAAGAACCTATTATTAATAACGTTCCATACAGAAGATTAATATGTAGTTTAATGTACCTTTCTTTAGTAAGCAGACCAGACATTTCTTACAGTGTTGCTTACTTAAGTAGATTTCTGGACAAACCAAGAAAAAGTACATGGGAAGCTGGTAAGAGGATCTTACGTTACCTGAATCATACCAACAAACAAGCCTAGAATTAGAAGGGGAACTGTGCCGAGGAGACCAAGAAACCAGAAAAAGTGTAAGTGGTTTCGTATGTTTCCATGCTGGAAACCCGATAGCATGGCATTCCAGGAAGCAAACGTGTGTTGCCCAATCATCAATGGAAGCGGAATAC
Organism: Gonioctena quinquepunctata; assembly: GCA_018342105.1. Lineage (NCBI taxonomy): Eukaryota > Metazoa > Arthropoda > Insecta > Coleoptera > Chrysomelidae > Gonioctena > Gonioctena quinquepunctata. The sequence goes on along the minus strand of JAFIRS010001436.1, from coordinate 292,939 downwards.
ATCTCAGCTGGTATTGCTTCACAGGAACTCGTCAACCTTAAGGGAATTTTGAGTGAATTCAAAGTTTGTGAATCAGTGGTATTAAAAATCGATAATTTGAGTGCAATATCTCTAATTAAAAATTTTGAAAATTCGAAACGTTCGAAACATATCAATATAAAATATTATTTCATAAAAGACTTGTGTTTGCGAAAAGAAATTATTTTACAATATATTCCAACAAATGAAAATGTTTCTGATATGTTTACAAAACCATTGAACAAAGAAAAATTTTTAAAGTGTAGGTTGGGTATATTAGGCCACTGAATATATGTTTGTTTAACAATTGAAATGTTTATTTGTTCAGTTTTCTTTTAACATTTAAATTGAGAAGGGGTGATAGAAATCACTGTATTGTAGTTAGTTTAACGAAACCATCAGCGCCCTCTCTGTTCGATATATTATATAGTATTACTATTGGTAACCATGTAATAAAAGACTGATTGTGAACTACTTGAATAATTCTGAAAAAGTTGTACGTTGTACTGCCAAGTATATTTTGATTAAAGCAGTTTCCGAAATACAAAGTTCATAATTTCTAAAACCCGACCTATCCAACGGTTGCCGAAAGTTTGGTCTAAAAATTCTCGCGCTTGGATGCTAAAATGTGCTGGGGCACCGTCATGCAAAAACCACATTTCATTTCGTAGTCTAAGCGGCACATCTTCCAGTAAAATAAGCAAATATTCTTCAAGAAAATGACGACATCTCCCTCCGTTTAATCTTCCCGGAATAAAGAATGGACCTATAAATAACCTCCAAGGATTCCTGCCCACATATTAAGAGAGAACTGTTCTTGGAAATGTGATTCCTGTATCGCATAGGGGTTTTCCTCTGACCACAAATGAAAATTGCGTATAGCGTTGCGTGAGAAATTTGCTTTGTCGGTAAACAGGATTTGATTTTCAAATAAAGGATTTTGAATAAGGCATTGGACAAACCAATGACAGAAGATGATTCGTAACGGAAAGTCACGAGGGAGTACTGAACTCTTTGAATATAGTAGGGATATAACAAATTATCAATTAGAATTTTCCATACCAGAACATGAGAAATGTTTAACGTCAGCGCTATTTTTCTGGAGCTTGTTTCCGGGTGTTCTCCTACCAGATTAATAATAATAATAATAAATTTATTGCACTATGTAAAAAGAGGAACATTACAAGCCAGTCACATGAAAGAATCATAGAGAAGATCTTCTGTAGAAGAAGCGTACAAAGGTATAAATTGAGATTTTTATAGATAAAATAAGACGATTAAACACATTTAAAATTAGCTAAAAGGTATGATTAATATAATCGCCAGGTTCGTATGGCTCCAGATTTATGAGTGTGTCTATTAATGATTTCTTGATTTCATTGAAATTTTCTACTTTTTTCATTATTTCTGGTAGGTGCTTATAGAAGCGAATAGTGGAGTAGAGTGCACCTTGTTTTGTTTTGGAAAGGTGATGAGCAGGTACATTATAGTTGTTTATTTGTCTTGTAGTATATACTCCTGATGGCTTATGTTTTTCAAAGTAGCTTCTATTTTTAAAGACAAATTTAATACATTCATAAATATACAATGCGGCTATAGTTAACAATCCCAATTTTTTGAAATGATTCCTACAAGATTCGAAGTATCACAGTTTGTTCATGGTGCGGATCGCTCGCTTCTGAATTTTAAAGATTCTTTGGATTTCTATGCTGCCACCCCATAATATTATACCATACCTGGCACGAGAGTAAAAATTTGCGAAGTAGAAGGTTCTAGTGATGCTTAAATTGCAGTTGTTTGATAGAACTCTCAGTCCGTAGCAGGCTGTACTGAGTTTTTTTGATAGATAATCTATATGATAGTCAAATTTAAGAGTTTCGTCTATGATAATACCTAAGCATTTCAGAGAGATTAAGAACTGCTTCCTCTGTTTCTGGGGTTCTTAACGTCCGATGTACACCCGACAGATGACTAGCTTTCTCAAAACTTCCTGTTTCCCTTAACTGAGCGTGAATTCTTAAAAACGTTTTTGAAGTAGGAGTTGTGCGGTTCGGACAACCCTCCTGATACAAACGTCCAGCCTCATATGCATTTCCGTTAGCAAGTCCGTGTGTAAAATGTATGTCCAGCATACTCTGCATTGAAAAAGTTTATCATTTTTTAACAAATAATCAGAATAATAATAAATAAAACTATTTAACTATGCGTCAAAATATTATTTTTGACATGACAGCACAAAAAAAAATTGGAATAAACTTACTAGCCTACTTGATACTTTTATTTTCAAAGAGTTCGCGAAACAATGAGAAGAAGATTGGATGCAATGATGAATTTAAATCAAAATATCTCAAAAATGCTGCTTCTAGCGACTTTTGAAAAACATACCTTTTTCATGTAAAAATGATCGAGGACTCGATTTTTTTCTAGAAAATGTGATACATACATGCAAGACAAAGTTGTGTCTCCCCAAAAGATACAAAGAGCTGTAGGAGGCGCCCTCTACAATTAAGTGCCAAACTAAGATCAAATTTTACTTTTTCATATTAAAAAATCCCCAAATACCAATTTTTGTTCAAATATTAACATTATTTCAAAAATTATTTATGTAAAACCAAAAGAAAAATACATTTTCAACACCTTGTATATCAAAAATGAAGGCCTTGCGGACCCATGCTTGTTTGAACTTTTCACCTTATAAATAACTGAGGGATCGTCCTGTAAAATATCGGACACTTATTACATAACACCCTGTACATCATCATATTCATATCCTATAAATTCGTGATATATATCAAGTTGTAAAAAAACATATTTTTTGTTGAATCTTGCAAACATGTCCATGCTATCGAGGAAGCACCGCGACATTCTTTTTTTTTTATAAAGTGTGTATTAATTCGGTAAAAATATCATTCAAGTCTTTCAAGTGTATGGTGAGTTTATTGAATTCATTCAAACCTTTGAAAAAATAATATATTCATTCATCGCCTCCAACTAGTACTATTAATGTGGAAGTTATTATTATACCTAGTGTTATAAATATGAATATCTCTGTTTAAACTCACAAAATCATTATAAGTTGGTTGAAAACCTTTGGCAATCTTAAAAATAAAAACCACTGTTGAATAATACACCTTTTTTTTTTGAGAACCACTGAAGTGAATTCAACATATATGAAATTGAAGTGTAGGACTGCATTTCAAAATCATACCATTCCACGATTTTGGAGTTGTTACTTTAGCATATATGTTCAAACCGAAACTCTATAAAAGATAAAATAATTAATAAAAAACCTTCTTAATTAATGTCCTAAAAAGTAAAAAATAATTGATTTGTATGTGTGATGTAGGTTATTTCGGGAGTTACATATTCAAGAGCTTCTCGTATAAAGTATTCAGTTCGAATTTTGACAATAAATTTATAAGGTTCGACCCCGAAAACCCCCACACACTAATTTTGAATCGAATCGGACCATAAACACAAATAACGTCCGCTATCTTGAAGCCGCCATTTTTCTTTTTTGAAATGAATCAATTTCAGGCAATAACAATAAATTCGTTGATTTGCTCATGCCCAAAATATTTTTTTCAGCTAAATATAGTGTCTTATATTGCTTGTATTGAAGAGCACAATGACTATGTCATCTTTACCATAATATAGTGTTTCATTAAAAATATTTTTTGTAAGCTCGGAGAGCTACATGTTAGGTTTGAATTTACTCATTTATTTCAAAGTCATCCATGGTCTTCAATACCTTAGTGAATCCTAGGCCATATTGGTCTCCATATTTTTTATCACAGAATGCGAAAGAACACATTTTTTGAGATACAAGATGGTAATAATTACCTAATATATAATACCTTCTGAAGTTATTGATTATTCAAAAATAAATTTAATTAGCTTGGCATTATTTATATATTCATCTTTACTGGAAATTCATAGAAGTAAAAACAAATATATGGTTCAATCTGAAATCCATCATTACTCCACTCGCAATGGCAGCTCAATTATAACACCTAAGTTCAGACTACAGATGTCACAAAAAAATGATCTTAATCTGCATCTGTATTTAATAAGATACCTTCAAGTGTGAGGTGTCTAAACATCAGTTTAAAAATAAAATAAAAGGTTTTTTACTGTTTTTATAGGATACAAGAGTATCTTGATCTGAGCATGAAAGAACTTGAACACTATTCTTGCTTTATTTTTTTATATTATTTATTAGTATTGTGATTTTATACATGTTTGTTTTGTATTGTACTATTTTTTGACGATCCACTAATTCAATGTTTTTGGAAAAAATTAATTTAAATTTAATTGCTTATTTAATTAAACATTGTTATTAAATGTAGTACTTTGAAATTGCAAAATCGTTTTTTTATTAATTTTTTATTTGTTGATTTATCTTCATATTTCAATATTGTAATTCAATCATTTTTTTCATTCACTTTTTACTGCATATAACCTTTTTCTTCATGATATTGTATTCTTTATGTGCATTTTTCAAATATTCCTACTGTGGAGGTTTCTTGGGAAGATGACAAATAAATGAAAATTGTAAATGGGATGATGGATCCTTCCTTGCATAAAGTTTTTTTTCTTGAGAAAACCTCGTAATTTCTTCCATATTTTAGGCTCTGAAACATTGCTGCAACAAAATATGGGTGGAACAGCTATGGGAAAGGACAATCATGCAAGGACAGAACCTATAATAAATCAGATGGCTCAAAAGCTCCCTCAGTGTGAATATCATCCAAAATTTCATCCTGAATCTGAGCAGGAGTTTAATGAGATACCCCATACGGAAAAAAAGTCATTTCGGTGTAAACTATGTTCCAAGTCGTTTACTGGTAGACATCATTTGTTGCGGCATGAAAGAACTCATACAAGAGAAAAGCCATTTCAATGCAAAATATGTTCAAAATCTTTCACCCAGGCGGGGGATCTTAAAAGACATGAAAGAATTCATACAGGGGAAAAACCATTTCAATGCAATATTTGTTCAAAATCGTTTACCAGGAAGAGACATCTCATCAGACATGAGATGATTCATACAGGGGAAAAACCATTTCAATGCAAAATTTGTTCAAAATCGTATACCAGGAAGGGACATCTTATGGGACATGAGATAATTCATACAGAGGAGAAACTATTTCAATGCAAAACTTGTACAAAATCGTTTAAGATTAAGGCGATTCTGACATTACATGAGGAAGTTCATGCTGGGGAAATATCATTTAAAAAATGCAAAATTTGTTCGAAAGCTTTTAAGCGGAAGGCGGATCTTGCAAGACATGAGAGAATTCATACAGGGGAAAAACCATTTCAAAGCAAAATTTGTTCAAAATCCTTTACTCTGAAGGGTCCTCTTACGAGACATGCCTTAATTCATACAGAGGAGAAACTATTTCAATGCAAAATTTGTTCAAAAATCTTATAACACGAAGAGGTATCTCACGAGACATGAGAAATTCATCAGGGAAAAACCATTTCAATGCAAAATTTGTTCAAAATCTTTAAAACGAAGAGCGTATCTTCGAGATACACTTGCAATTCAACAGGGAAAAACCATTTCAATGCAAAATTTGTTCAAAATCCTTTGACACGAATGGGTATCTTACGAAACATGAGAAACTTCATTCAGGGAAGAAACCATTTCAATGCGAAACTTGTTCAAAATCGTTTATTAGTCTGAGAATACATGAGAAAGTTCATGTGGTATAAATACCATTTCAATGCAAAATATGTTCAGAATCCTTCAACCAGAAGGCGGATCTTACAAGACACAAGAGAATTCATACAAGAGACAAACCATTTTAATGCAAAGTTCGTACGAAATCGTTCACCTTGGAGAAGCTTATGAAACACAAGATAATTAATGCAGGGGGGAAACCATTCAAAATAAAGAAACCTCATCAATTTGGCAGTTTAATAACAGGTTTATGGTTCTTGAAGAGTGATTTTCATTTTCGTGAAAAATCATGCAGATTTTTCAGCAGTTTTTCTATTGTTTGTAACATTAAATTTTGAAGACTAAATACACAACTTCAAAAAATTGTTTCAGTGCATAAATTTGTTTAATTCTTTATTGTTAATAATATATTTGTAGCAGGACAGAGATGTCATATCATGTTTTTTTTATTTTAATTTTGCAGAGTTTAGTAACTCAGTGTGTTATTGTAAAGGTTCAAGTTCAAATAATTTTTCAGGAATTTTTGCATATATGTCCTCAAAAGATCTAGTAGGGTAAGTGTAATATACATTTATATTTCATGTGTTCAATAAAAGATTTACTTTGAATAGATAATTTTTAAATAAACCTAACCTACAATTTACTCCATTTTTCTTTTTCACCTACTTCTCAATCGATAGACAACAGATTGTAAATTTGAAGTTACAAACTACATATGTTCAATGAATTTTCATTTCGAAAGATGGAAAAATAATTCTAGTAAATGTCAGACTAACAAACATGACCTCTATTCTACTTAAATTTGAAACTTATGTCATAATTATCTATATTTTATATAGGAAATATCGATACTATCGTAAACTATTGATGTTTAACGAGCATTGCTCTTATTGAATGAATAAACTTCAATCATTTGATCAAATGCGCCAAACAACACTAGAGAGAAAAGAGAAACTTCAATCATTTTTTACGTGTTTGTATTGAGAATTCAAAATTAGATGCCAAAGTGGTGAAAATTCAAACTAGACATACGTACATAGTCTGTTTTCTGGTAGGTTATACAATTGTGTTTGGGAGTTTTTCTTAAAATATTTCCATTTGATATTATTTTCCAGTTTTTTTGTGTACTGTTATTTATGTCAAGACTCTACTGAAGTGGTGTATTTAAATCTTAACACAATATCATTTGCGAAAACTCACTTTGAAGGAAACAAAGTATGTTCTAATATGCTTGCAAAAATTTTGTTTTCGAAGTTTCTGAACAGCTTAGTGAAGTCATCGGGAATTATTGTAATGAATTATATTGAAGAAATGTTATACATTATTTGTGAATGTTCGAATTGAAAATAAAACTAACAAAAACAGTTTGTTTTTATTTCATCTAAAACAAACAAGATGGTGTGAACATGTGTCCTTATCACCTAGATATACATATATAGTCACTCTTTTTTCATACTGTCTGAATAATTATCGGTATATTGAATAATATTTCTTTTTTATCTTCTTAAATCTCCTTTCTTTCCTCTCAACCTCTTAAAAGGTTCTCTTTTTAACTTTTTTTCTTGGCCACAGACGATACAGGAAGATTTTGGGATGAAGGGACAGTATTCTTCTTCAAGAGCCCATCATCTGTCTATAGACTCGCTCAATCCTAGATTAGTCTGCAGCAGAACGTTACGTTCATTTTCTCACGGAAAATGATGAAAACTTATTCCAGTACAACGGTATGGTTTTGCCAAGAGTCACATTTAGGTACACACCAATAATAATTTGAATCACTAATTTTTTCACTCGAGGACGTACAATAGTCAACAGAACATTTACCAGGTAAACAAGAAATGTCAACAATCACAAGAGATTCGACAAGATTTAGGTATACAATGGCTAAAATCATATAAACATTAATGTTTGGAAAAGTAAACAATATACGTATGTATAGTTTCAAAAATCTACACTAGATGGAGTATCCGTTATTTTGAATTCCCAACTGTCAAGCCAGTGTCCCTCACTACACCCAAGGACATTATTTAATGACCTTGCTCCAAAGATTATGGTTCTACTCTTTGCTTGCACTGCAACAAAGATCTCAACTCGGACCTCGTATTCTGTCAAAAACAGGTTTAGGTAACCTTAGTTTTTGACAGATGTCAGATGAGACGACAAGGTTGAATTTATTTTGTGGAAAAGGGGGAAACATTAAGCAGTTTATAATCTAAATTTACATTTTCCTTCAGTTTGTATTTTTTATATGTAAAATCTGTCTTGATTTTGATATTTTGTTGTGAATAATTTGTGAGTAAGCCCAGGGTTATTATATATATATATATATATATATATATATATATATATATATATATATATATATATATATAATACTGACAGGGTTACAGCATAAAAAAGCTTTATGACAGTTCGGGTGACCAGACGTGAGGTGAGGAAAGTGTGCCACTGCTGCCAACATATACGAATTACTTAGCTGTTTTTATTGTATTTATCCTTGTTCTTTTCGATTGTGAGTTTTTCAAACACCTTGTTCATTTCGGTTTGAACATTGTGTTGATCAATAACTCCAGTAGTGTTCAATTTATCACCAAGACAGTGGTAGTGATTGTATTTCATAGTTTTGAGAAAATGCCTGGACCTACATGCAGTGTGAAAAACTGTACGAACAAGTATAAGTGCAAATTTGATTCCATAACTTTTTACTCATTTCCTAAAGATAATTACTGATACCATGTGAAAGGATCTTTTTGGTCTTCTAACATATTGTTTTTTAAGGTCGTAACAATACATTATACAAAAATTTATTCATTCAATGCATTTTCATTTGTTTCTTCTCTGCTCGGCGCTTCAGCCAATATATAGATATATTCTACCCTTCGAAAGTTGAAAATAAGTTCTATAAAGTTGGCTATCCTGGCACACATTATACGTCATCAAAATGGAGGTTTCGCCGTAACCCTATCAGTATTATATATTGTTATGTTAGGAAATGTTAAATAATTAAACTTATAATTATCATTATTAGTTATTTTTATTATCGTCGTTAATGCTATGTTATTTTACAATTTCCTTTACCCTTTTACTACTTATACTATGATCCAGTTGACGCATATGTATAAAGAGGGCATTCCTGAAGCAGTTCTGGTATCAAAAATATATATCCAATGATACATATAACAAAAATCCACGATTAAACCATATCAAAATTGAAATTTATGGAAAATGTTGAAGTAAAGCAAGATCAACGTATAGATAAGTTTTGAACATCCTGTATGACAATTCACATGAACAGAAAACCCACCAATGGGATTCGAAATAGTTTGTGTGGGAAAAGGATTGATATACAATAAAATGTAAGGGCAGAAATTGAAAAAATATAATTTTATATGAATTTGTAAATAGTATGTAAGTTAGAATTAGATATCATTCATAAAATCATTAATGTTAATAAGAACAACAAATAATTAGGTAGGAAGTGATACAAAGTCGGAAATCTGTGAGAAATAAAATATTTGTGAGTGTTACTATGGAAGGAGATCACAACTTCTTAGGAGATTGAAAAAAAAAATCAGAAAGGGAAGCCACGGCGGAAAAATCGTAAAAGAAGCATTAAAGATAATACATGAAAACCTATTATTAAAAATTCCAAAAGCGAACATTTTTGAAAAGCAGAACCGAAGAAGTAAACAGTCAATAAAAATTCCACCTACCTGATCCAGAGGACAAAACTTGGAATGAGAGTGCATGGTGAGCTGTTATTGAGATCCCAGAAATACGTCCACGGGACTGGAAACGTCAATCAAAAGCAGCAACAAGGTATACTAATATCTGATCTCACCAAAGTGCAACTTTTCACATAGAACCAATAACTTTAAGTGTTATAAACCACTGTTTACTTTGTTTTGGGCTGAACAATCATAAATTCCATACCCAAAAGACTAATAATAATTTCGAACTTTCTTCATCAATTTTGCATTCTCACAAACATCCATATTGCACCATTTTATGTCATTGTTTTTGCTAGTATAAGGTAGCTATCGCAGAGTAGGGTATATTTAAGTTTTGATCTGAATAAAACCAACTAATTTGATTATTCTCTGCAACCTGTGTTTATTTTTCAATTTCTAACCTTACTTTCTCCACTGAACAGATTTTTTTATCGATTCGTTAGTGCCATAGTAGGCAACCCCGATTACAGGAAACCACTACTGGGAAGGGGGACTCGATGTTCATAGGCCTACCTGACTGAGCTGGGATAAGGTAATAGAGGTTAAAAAAGACAAAGGTAACATAACATAGCCGGAGTTTTTCATTTGTTATGATAGGGATTCAGAAATTAAAATCTGTTGGAATATATATGTGAGCTAGATAGCAAAATACATAATAATAACAAATAAAATAACCAAATACACGGGGCGATAATAGTAACGTGGGCAATCATAAATAATAATAATTATAAATAAATAAATAAGAACCGTATCATAAATAAATAAATAAGAACCGTATCATAATTCATTCCAAGACCCCAATAGAGCGTGGAAATGTTTTAGTGATAAATTTTACACTGTATACAATATTTGTAAAACTTGTAAGAAAATCAAAGTAAAAGAACATAACAAAATAAAACCTTGGATAACTAATGCTATTATAACATCTATTAAAAAAAGAGATTACTGAAAAAATTGCTATAAAACAGACAAAATGCAGACCTCTTCACTGACTATAAAAATTATAGAAATATTTTAAACAAACTTATAATTAAAGCAAAAACGAAATATTATTCTGAAAAGATTTCGAATAACACTCATAATATGAGAAAGATCTATGAAACAATTAATGAGGCTACAAATAACACCAAATTGAAATTAAATGACAATATAGATATAAGCGATGAGAATGGTAAAACATTTGCGACTGATAAAGACATGGCTAATTTTTGTAATAAATATTATGTAAATGTAGGAATATTAAATCATTGAAAAATAGTAGTTCCCTGGCTATGATGGAGTTAATACCAAACTCATAAAAAGCTGCCATGAATATATTCTAGAACCTTTAATCCATATAATCAATTCAATGTTTTTATGTGGTGATGTCCCAGCTTATTTCAAAAATCTATTGTTGTACCTATCTTTAAGTCAGGTAATAAAAATAACATTGTCAACTACCGACCAATTAGCCTAATAAGTATGTTTTCCAAAATTTTTGAGAAATGTCTTAAAAGCAGGTTATATGAGTATCTCACTAGCAATAAAATTCTTAGCGACAAACAATATGGTTTTCAGCAAGGAATCAGTACCTCTGAGGCCATGTTTGATTTAATTGATAACATAAAAAAAAACCTAGACAATAAAAAGAAATGCATAGGGGTATTCCTTGACCTTGCGAAGGCCTTCGACACAGTACCCCACAAGAGACTACTTGATGTGCTTTGTCACTATGGTATTCGTGGTGTTGTGTTGAAGATCTTCCAAAGTTACTTATCAGATAGGCAGCAACAGGTAAAAATAAGAGATGAAATAAGTGATAACGAAACTATCCAAATTGGCGTTCCCCAAGGAACCGTTCTAGGGCCAATTTTATTTATCACTTATCTCAACTCACTATTAGATTCTCATATTGATGGCACTATAATATCCTATGCCGACGATACAATTCTCATATTTCATGATACAAATTGGAACCAACTAAAAAATAAAACAGAAAATAGCATCCTCAATGTAAAAAATTGGCTAGATCATAACAAATTATCACTAAATGTCAAAAAAACTACATATATTGCATTTTCACTAACGAATTCCAATAGGCCCAACTACAGCACCCTTCAAATTCCCAGTACCAACTTTGAAGTAAAAGAATCGGAAGCCACTAAATATCTTGGAATAACTATAGATAAAAATCTCAAATGGAATCAACATATTACCCATCTAACTAACAGATTACGAAGACTTATATATAAATTCTATGAACTCAGAAAAATTTTAAATAAAAAGCTTCTTTTGATGGTTTATAAAGCACTAGTAGAATCAATCATAAAATATGGTATTTTGGTCTGGGGAGGACTTTATAGCAATGCATTGAGTCCTCTCAATGTTATACAAAATTATCTATTAAAAATAATCTTTCACAAAGGCAAATTATACCCAACTGAAAATTTATATAAAAACTCCGATACTCCTAATGTCAGGATGATTTATTTTCATAGTAATTGTACCTTTTTATATAAACACCAGGAAATGAAAACTTTTGTCTCTCACATGTACAATACCAGACAAGTTACAAGTAAACAATTATCAGTGCCATTCTATCGCAAAGACTCTAATCAGAGATTTACAAGATGTCTTGCTCCAAAAATATTCAATATTTTGCCACCAGAAATAAGAAACATAGGTAACTATAAACTGTTTTCGGAAAAATGTAAGATCCATATCATAAAAAACTACTCACAATACTCAAGCATTATTTAAGGATAACCTTCTACTTAAATTGATCTCTGCTACTACTTTATATATTACATATTGTTTCACCAGCCCCACAGCACTATTCTATTGTAATAACACAGGTATTTTGACTTTTAGGTATTTTGACTTTTAGATTAGATAGTAATAATACACTAAACTGCAATATCAACTATTTCAATAATTATTATTTTTAGTATGCACATACAGGTCCTACTAAGACCTAGGTGCTTATATGTATATAAAACTATGATATATTTACTACTTATTTGTATTACCAATGTATCTTTATTTTGTAAATCACTCAATAAATCAAATCAATTAAAAAAAAATATTTATATATATATATAATAACCCTGGTTATATCTCTGTTTCTTGAACCTTGCTTTCGTTCTGACGCACTTGTCCAGCTCCTCCTCTACGTCTGATGGGTACTGTCGTCTTGCTCGAAGCAATACTGCACCCAGAGTGTTTCTATGACAGTGTAAACTATTTATTGTTGGTGATTGCACATACTTATGACGGCTGTTCAAGTTGTTACTTATGTTGTTCTATCTACAGTTTGAACTTTTATTATTTTGAAATCCAAACTGCGCTGTGTTCAGAATATTATGTTCTTCTAGAAACTGCAACATTCTTTTCTTAACTAGTTTCTAGAGAGATTATGCGGAATTTCGATGGATCGTCACTCTTGTGGATTGGAATGATGACTGCTGTTTTCAGGCATGATGGGAAAAGACCAGCAGCAAAGGAGATGTTTATAGCTTCAGCTAGGACTACCAGGTTTTATAAAATAGTTAGTGGGATATCATCAATACCGGTATTTTAATTTCATTAAATATTTCGTGTAGCTCAATGGCGTTGGTAGGATATAAGTGAAAGGTCTCGTTTACAAATTTTTTTTGAAGATAACTCATTGGATTTATACCTGTAGCAATATTTGAAGCAAGTGAAGCTGCTATGGTGCAGAGTAATCATATATTGTATTGGGATCCACACTGAGCTGCAGCCTACCTTTCCTCTCAATGTATTAACTATTACCCAGCTTTATTTTTTTTTATAATACCAATCCTTCGCTAGTTTTATAACACGTACTTTTTTTGTAAATGGCGAATTATGTTGAGAAAGAAAGGCTATCTGTAAATTTCTTAAAAAGACCTGCAGGGATCGCAAGTTATTTGCAGATATCCCAAGGGTTATCCAGGGCTTAGTTTTTTTTCTTAATTTTTTAGAGGAAAACATTGGTTAAGACCGCCCTCTAGAGTAAGCTGGAAGGAGCTTAATGGTTCTGGAGAAGATAATACCCCACACCAATTGATCGACTTACAATAGTAGTTGAAGCATTCAAAGATTTTTTTACTGTAAATACTCCCAAGTCTAACTTTCCTCTTTCTTTTAACCGCGTTTATTTTGCAAGAAGTCATAATTGCTTCGTGGTCTGAAAAACCTACAGGAGTTACTAATGAATTTGTCTCGTGATCGCTGAAGTTCTGACATACATAGTCTAGGATAGTACTGGGTTATTCTGGTTGGATCGCCAACCATCATTGCCAAGTTAAATGAGGAGAGAAGGTAGCACAGTTTCATAGTACTTGGTGATTCCTGGTTGATATAATCAATACTGAAATCACCTGACTCTATAATCTTTGCATCTACTGATATTTGCGTCAACAGATTGTCAAAGTTATCAAAGAATATTTGAGGGTCAGAGTTTGGAATTCTGTATATGCAGAGAATATATAGATTATTATTTTTATTATATGCTAGGGAAAATTCAAAGATGTGCTCTACAATTAGAGAATTGAATTTTGAGATATGCTGCAAATTACACTTTTTTGAGAATTCTTCATGAATTAAAATCATAGTGCCCATCCATTTTTTCTCTAGAATAGTTTGCTACAACTAGATATTTTGGGAGATAACAGGGCTCATCTACATGGAGCCAGTGCTCTGTCAGTAGGATTATTTCAGGATCATCGTGATCACTGATAAATATGGACAGATCATTAATTTTATTTCTTACAGATTGAATATTCAACAGTAATAGAGACATATTTTGATTTTTGCATATGGGTGTTAGGTGATGACGTGATTTATCAGAGAGTTCTCTGAAAAAGGTGCTTGAGTAGATAGTGTGCTAGGAACTGAAGTTCCAATGATATGATTTATTTGTACAGTTTTCAGTATCCCAAACAATTTTTAACATCTTCAAGTATTTGAAATTTAGTACCTGTTTGTCTATGGTCAGTTAGGAACTTTATAGAAGAATTTCTATTTTGTTTCTTGTACCTATATACCTCTTTTATCGTTTTATTTAATATTTTTTTGCCAATCAAATTATTTTTTTCACCAATCAGAATAACATGTCAATTTGCTGAGAGGTAATATTTGTTTCAAAGCTTGATTAAGTGATCTCTTGTTATTTATATTATTAATGTTGAACATTATAATCACATGATCATTTTGACCATAGGAAATGGTCTCGGTAAAGATATTTTTAGTTATGAGAAATAGTTCTGCTTTGGGCTTGGCGTTACCTTGTATTTTGATTTCCCAAGGAGTATCTGAGAACGGCCGGATTTTTTTTTTGCACATTCGTGTCCTACAACTAGTATTTTATTGGGAGGATATCCACTAGGGCACTCGGTTGTACTATTGGCGGACTGTGGGGGATAACTACTTGCTTCAAGTCCTTTTCCTCTTCCTCCTAGTTCATTCTGAGTACTTGTTTCTCCAGCAGCCTCATCGATTTCTGTGTACCTGGTTTCATCAGGTTTGATAACTTATAAAATTTGACTCGGGTTGAAATTTTTTGAGTGGAGAATACACAGCAATGACTGCGGAGTCATCAATAATTTCATTCTCTAATATTTCAAATTTCTCATGAAAATCTGGTCAGGAGTCAGGAACTCTATATCAGCAGAAACAGGTATTTTTTTTAATGCTAATTGTTTGGGTACTGATAGTGGATGTATACTTTTTAGGTTTCTCAGATTGGGTAGAATGAGTTGAGATCGGAGCGTGAAATCGCGCACTGAATATGTTGGCCAATATGATCAAGTATTTGGAGGATGTTCTCATTGGATTTCTCAGACACACCCTGTATTTCAAAGTTATTGAGCGTGCATGTTCAATATTTTCAATTCTGGTTGTCCATCACTTTCAGATCTGCATTCTCCTTCGACAACTTCTCGATAACTGTCATTCTCTTACTTAATTCGCTCAACATTTTTTCAAATATTGTTATGTGATTACTACAAAAATTAACAGATTCTAAAATGTTATCGAATTTAATATTAAACGTCTTCATCTCTGTTTGAATCTCTTTTAAGAATGTTCATCGAACTGATAGAGCTTTCACCTTCTGAATCATCATTTTCGGTAGCTAAATAGACATTTATTCAGCAACAATACCGTTCAGCACTCATATCAAACTCTCAGAAATGACCTCACATATCCTGTACATAGGTTAACTCTAAAAAAAAACCTTACTACAGGGTAATATCAAATCAAAATCAAATGCGAAAATGCTTTATTGTCGAAGATATAAAATCTCGTGGACATAGCGTTATAATATATATATATATATATATATATATATATATATATATATATATATATATATTGTTATGTTAGGAAGGACCAGTAATATATTTTAAAGATGAAAAAGAAATAATTTCTTAAAAAAACCACAAAAATAATAAATACTTAATAGTTAGTAGTTCATGAGAAATTGTTTTACATTTTTTTTGAGATTCTATTTCCTTTATGAAGCCTCTGTATAATATTGATAGGTAAAAATATGCAAATACTATAATGCAATCATTTTCATACATTGTCAAAATGATTACAACCTATAATTGTTTAAAATACAACAAAAAGTCTAAATTTACAAAATCATTCTGAACTAAATGGGATCAACAAAATTATAAGCTTGAAACATACAGTATATGAAATTGTATCTAACTAAAAATAGCCAATGGGAGAACAAGAAAATTCTTGATGACAATAGCCAATCAGGGAACATAGATGGTGTGATAAAAGATTTGAAATTGTGGAAAAGTAAGAACTGAGAAATGTCAAAAATAATTATCATCAAATATTGTATTTAGTTTATAAGAAATGTAAAATATATTAGTTCATAAGTTTTCTCAAATAACACCAAACTAGTAAAAGTTCGACAAGAAAGTGCGCGAGTTTGAAAATTCAAATAAAAATGACAAAACAGGAATGGTTCCAGGCGAAGAAAAAACAAAGCGAAGGATATTTAAAATTTTTTTTGAAGAG
Source organism: Gonioctena quinquepunctata (assembly GCA_018342105.1). Classification (NCBI taxonomy): domain Eukaryota; kingdom Metazoa; phylum Arthropoda; class Insecta; order Coleoptera; family Chrysomelidae; genus Gonioctena; species Gonioctena quinquepunctata. Next base: position 276,484 of record JAFIRS010001436.1, on the reverse strand, counting down.
AAGCCAGGTACAAAAATTGGAAAGAAAGAAATTTAGGATTTTATTAATGAGAAGGTAGTTTTTCAACAATAAAAAACCAATACAACCTCTGAATAATCTCTACACAAAATAAACAAGGATAAAAGAAGATTACCTTTTTGGTTCTCCACATGGAAACTGTTCCAAGCTGATTTCGTGGATTTAGGATGGTTCCTTTTGAAATGATGAGTTGCTGAGAGGAGTGGATGAAACAGGAATTCAGATTATGCCAGGTATTGCATCAACGACATTCCAGTTCCAGGTATAAACTCTTTTAGTGCACATCACAAACTGAATCACTTCACAAAATAACTCGTATATCAGAGAACTCTATGATTTGGTATTGAACTATAAAAGAATTCTTCCAACCCAAAGGAAAAATTGAGGTTATGTTTACAGTATCCATCACTGTTTTTCATTATTTTCTATGAAAATTTGTCAATTGACCATACTTTTAAATTATCTATCGCAGGCCAGGTTAATATAAGTTTTGCTGAATAAAGGAAATGATTGTTTTTGATAATTTTTGGTTTATTTTCCACAATGATATTCTAATATGTTACTTAAAAACACTGAACTGAAAATAGTTCGAGTGACATCTAGTCAGGCAGTGGCTCTGTTGCCAGTACCGACTCATGAGGCGAAGGCGTACCAACTGAGATTAGTCGTGGTAAGAAAAGTAATAATAATTGGCAACAACGTGGCGAGAAAACAGTAACCTTAGCTGGCAATTATCATTTAATAACAATTTTTATCTCATAACAATTGACTTCTAAGCGGGGTAAAAACACCTAATAGTATAACATAACAATATATATATATATATATATATATATATATATTATAATAATAAATAATAATAATAAATTTTATTAGCCATTTAGGTACAATGTGTACATATGGTAAGTCCTACAATACATAAATCACATGTTACAGTAAAACCATATTGTTGGTCATTGAGTATAAATAAACTAAACTAAATAACGATCATGTGTATAAATAAAATCAAACGGACATGACGACAGCACAATACCAGATACATATTTAAGAGTGTCACGATTATCAGTATAAACAAAATCTCAACCCGATCCTCCATATTTAAAATAATTGAATTGGAACTTTATCACTGAACAAGTGAGATGACAGCACGCTACAAGTAACATATTAAAAGTGAAATAATTAATTAAAAGTGAAATAATTCACAATAATGGATCATCCAAATATTCTTGATAGGAATAGTAACCTTTTTCAATCAGCAAACATTTTATTTTGTTAAAAAATATTCTATCACATTCAGAATTTTTTATTGCCGTTGGCAATTTGTTGTAGAGTTTGTAGAGAGGAGCATTTTGGAATTTCGTGGTTTTGTGGTTTGGTATTTTTAGGAGACCACCATGTCGTGTGTTGTAAGCATGCGAAGAAGCGTTGGTATCAAAGGATTTCAAGTTGCTTCTAATGCATTTCAAAATATAGATGGATGGAGCAGTTAACAATTTCTCTCTTTTGAATATTGGTTTGCAACTATCTCGATAGTCCATATCAAATATTAATCTCACGATACGTTTCTGCCCTATAAACACTCTACCAAAATCTTTACCACATCCCCATGACATTATGTTGAAGGAAATGTGTGAGTATACCATTGCATAATAAATGCTTAATAAACTCTCCTTGGCTACACATGTTTTCATCTGTTTAATTGCAAAGAATGCTGAATTTAGTTTCTTGCATACGTGATTGATATGTAGATCCCAGTCTAACCTCTCATCTAGAAGTGTTCCCAAGAATTTTACATCTTGTGACATAACTATTTCATCAATAGCGTTTATTTCACTAGGGATATTATCCTTCCTATTAAAGAATTTCATTGAAACTGACTTTGTTGTGTTCAAAATGAGTTGATTTCTATCACACCATGATGTGAATGAATCAATGATTCTGCCGACATTAGTTAATAGTACATTTGGATCAGGGCTAGCAACTGTAATTGTTGTGTCATCAGCAAACATGGTGATGTAGCAATCAGTTACGTGTTCGGGCAAATCATTGACAAATAGCACGAATAGTAGGGGTCCTAGGACTGACCCTTGCGGTACACCTAATTTAACATCACGCTCACTTGACTTAAAAACGTTATTTCTCACAGTCATACTACGTCCATACATATATGATTTCAGCCATGTCAATAAATTATTTGGAAAAGCGAGTATTTTCAACTTATTATTTAGAAATTCGGATGACACCGTGTCAAATGCCTTTGACAAGTCGAAAAACAGGCTAACTACACAGTTATTAGAATCTATTTCAGAGTAAACAAAATTGAGAAATTGGAATGATGCCGTTTCCACAGAATGGTTTTTTCTAAAACCATGCTGGTTACCGCATATCAAGTTGTTCATTTCCAAGTAATTCATTATCCTAGCAGTTACTACTTTCGATAAACTTCGAGTGAGCAGAGTAGGGAAATTTGTCTATAGTTATCTAACTCTGTCTTATCTCCTTTTTTGAATAAGGGAATAACTAGTGCCTTTTTTAACTCAGTGGGAAAATACCCTTGAATGTATGACTGGTTCATTAGGTGAGTAAGGGGATATATTATCAAATCTATTACATTCTTAATAGTAATTATAGAAAGTTCATCTATCCCAGATGATTTTTTATTTTTCATCATATTTAGTGAGTCAATTATTTCTGTTTCTGTAATAGGACCATTCTGAAATGGGTGAATGATATCAACATACAAACTGGTGGTACAGGGCAGAGTTAGATTTTGACCGCAGTGATCGGCCAATGTTGATTCAGCAGCCCTAGAAAAGTGATCAGCAAATAGTTCCACTACCTCATCTGGATCTTCAACAATATTGAAGTTATGCTTCAGAGTGATGTCATCCCCGACACAAGATGACTTCTTTTTTCCTAACTCAGAGTGAATTATGTTCCATGTCTCTTTTGTTTTATTTTGAGCGTTTTTTATTTTTTTGGAGAAGAATTCGGTCTTTGCATTACTAATTGCAGACTTGTGTTTCTTTAACCTATTTTTATATATTTCACTATGTTCTGGATCGACTTCCCCAGAAGTTGTCGTTAATTTATAAAATTCTCTAAGATAATTGCCCTCTTGTATGATTTCTTCTGAAATCCAACCATTTTTGGGTTTTTTAGAGATAACAGGTTTTATTGGGCAGGATACATCAAAGCACCAGTAAAGCGATTCTAAAAAATAAGAAAAGGCTTCGCTTATGCACAAGTCATACAAAGTCGGATACCAATTGATATCACTTAATCTAGTTCTGAGTTCGTTAATGTTACCCCGATTGACTTGTCGTTTCCTAGCTATAACATTTTGTTTGTTGTTAAATACACAAATCTCTTCGCTGAAGGTTAATAAATGGGATAGGTGATCAGCAATATTAGGTTGAATCAATTGACAGTCATAAGTTAGATTCGAGAAAGCAGTCACCATATAATCTATACAGGTTCGACTTGTATGACCATTTGCATTTGTGAAAATTCTAGTTGGGCCCCGCATATTTACATTCAGTCGAAACGAACTGACACAATCCATAAGAGATTTGGTGTTCAGATCATTCGATAAATAGTCTATATTGAAGTCCCCGCACAAAATAATATTGTGGGACTTTGTCTCGGCAATCTTAAGAGCCTGCAGTAGACAATCGAGAAATATGTGGACATTTCCATTTGGAGGTCTATATGCAGTTATAATTACAATTTTCGAGGAATCTACTCTACAGCAAATCGCACAGATTTCAATTTCACATTCTCTGGATAATTTATTTATTGCTATTATTTCAGTGACATCAGTGAAATTTTTGACAAGAATACCTGAACCACCACGAATATGCCTCTCTCTATAAAACATGGTTGCCACACGGTAGTCATCGAAATAGACATCTCTCAAGCAATCACTAGTAACCCAGTGTTCAGATAAGCATACAATATCTATATCATTATTTTTCAAAAACAATTCAACCAAATTCAAATTATTTAATAATCCCCTAACATTCACATGACATACTCTGACAGCTTTCTTAAATAGATTGGAAGTTCTTTTGTCAAGCCTCCCAGTAAATTCTCAGCTTATTATAGCTGGAGACTTCAACATAAACTACGATGACAAGACGTCTACCTTCACACAGACCCTCAACACCCTGTTATTATCTTACAACTTAAAAATGATAGTTCGTGGACCAACTCGAGTCTCACAACATTCATCCACCACCATAGATTATATCTGCACAAACCTGGATGAAAACAATCTGACTTGCGAAGTATCTCCGGCCGGTCTCTCGGATCATGAAGCTATCATTCTAACATTTCCTATTCATTGTATAAATTCAAAAAATAACTTCAAATTTGGTAGAATTTACAGCTCAAAAAACTTTGATAATTTCAAACATAAATGTGATCAAATAGCATGGGGAGATATTATGTCGATTGTAGATTCTATAGGTGCCTTTCAAGAATTAGTAACCAGTGTTTTGAGGAATGCTTTCCCAAACGGAAAATAAAATTAAAAATAGAAAACCATGGATCACTCAAGGCATAAAATCTCTGCAAACAACTTGAGATCACTGCACTTAATACGGAAATATTTTTCCGATACATTTTTAATACCTTACTTCAACAAGTACCGCGGTATTTACAGACGCGTAATTAAACAGGCAAAAGAAATTCATTACAAGAACAGAATAAACAAAGCTGATAATAAAATCAAAGAAAACTGGGCCATAGTAAATAGTCTGAGAGGTAAATCAAACTCCCTTCCAGAACAACACAGTATAAATCCCGAAACCCTCAATGATTTTTACTGCTCAATTGCTCAAAAATTAACAACAACCATCGTACCTACGTCAAATCCAATGGATTACTTACAAAATTTAAATCTTCACAATGTATTTCATATTGAAGATACAAATTTATTGGAGTTGAAAGAAACCTTGCAAGAATTAAAAAACAAAAATTCATCAGGCATAGACGAAATTTCTGTAAAAATTTTGAATAACCTTCCTGATTCGCTTTAAATGCACTAGTCATGGCCATAAATAAATCTTTTGCCCATGGAAAATTTCCGCAGTGCCTAAAAACAGCTCTCGTAATCCCTCTTTTCAAAGGTGGTAACTCAGAAGATCCGAGTAACTTTAGACCAATTTCTATTCTCTCAACAATCTCTAAAATTATAGAAAAACTGGTAAAAAAAAGGACATTAACTTTTCTCCATAGCTATGATATATTAACCAACTCACAATTCGGCTTTCAGAAGGCAAAAGGCACAAATGATGCCATCTTTGCCTTCCTTGAACATGTTTACACTCATCTCAATAATGGGGAAGCCGTAGCCGCAGTGTTCTGCGACTTCTCCAAGGCCTTTGATTGTGTAAATCATGAACTTCTCCTGCAAAAATTGCACTGCTATGGTTTTAAAGGAGTGAGTAATGACTGGTTTAGGTCCTACTTGAGCGATAGAAAACAATTAGTAAGTTCAAATGGAAAACTGTCACACACCAAAGATATCATATGGGGTGTGCCACAAGGATCAGTCCTGGGCCCAATCCTTTTTTTGTTATACTTAAATGACTTAGTTACTCTCTCGATTAAAGGGAAGTTTACAATCTTTGCTGACGACACCACGCTTCTTTGGCATGGAAAAAACTCTTTAGATATGAAAGAAACTATTACTAAGGATCTGGAGGTTGTGAAACAATGGTGTGACGCAAACTTCTTGTGCTTCAATATCAAAAAAACAAATTTACTCACCTTCGCTTCTAAAATTGAAAATTTACAATTGAACGGAGATATCCTGGAAAATAAAAACCAAACAAAATTCTTAGGAATGTATATTGATAATAAACTAAAATTTGACCATCACATTTCAGTACTAACAAAAAAATTAGCATCAGGATGCTATGCACTCCGAATTATATCGAATGAACTAAGCTCATCTACAACAAAAATGGTTTATCATTCACTGATAGAGTCTCACTTGAGATATGGTGTTGCATTCTGGGGATATTGCAGTCAACAACTCTTTCACTCAGTTTTTGTTTTACAAAAGCGAGCAATTAGACTTCTATGTAAGGTGGGTGTATCGGAGTCATGTAAACCATTGTTCGTGAGAGAAAAAATTCTCACAGTTACTTGTATTTTCATTTTGGAATCTGTTTGTCTGATTCACAAAAAATACATTACATCAAAAGCACCGATACAAGCAAATTACTCAACCAGACAAGCAGCTGAATATAAAGTACCGCTCCCCATTCCAAAATCAAGTCTGACTAAGGATTCTTTGATTTATGAAAGTAAAAAGCTATACAACCACATACCCTACGAAATTAGAAAGGAAAGAAATTATATAAAGTTCAGATACCTTGTTAAAGAAGCCCTTGTAACAAAAGCTCATTACAATCTCGAGGAATACTACAATGAAGCTCTGTTGTGATTATTATTTTAATATACCTTTATTATTTTAATATACCTTTATAATATACCCTCCCATATATGTATTATCTAAACTGAAATTTTATTTTTATATTTTATCGTAACGACATGTGATCCTACTTTTAAATTATGTCTCTGTGTATATTTTTCTTTTTTCTTAGGCTTTCTGTCACTTGTGTCTGTATTTTTTAAAGTGTTATATTTTTTAAAGTGTTATACAATTTAGATTTTAAGAAGCTTTGTCAATAAGAAGGTTTTTTCTTGGACAATAGAGTATATTTCTCTCTCTCTCTCTCTAGTGACACATGACCGCCTTTTAGTTGTACTGTGGTTAACTGTTGTTATATATATATATATATATATATATATATTATATATATATATATATATATATAACATTAATTCATTGAGTAAATTCTAAAAAAGAAATAAAAAAAATACTAATAGAATTAGAACCTTATAATATTAATGATTATTTGAATTATCAAAGATAATTTGTATAACAATTTCTCCTGTGACGCCATTTCATTCTGTGCTGCCGGCTACAAATATTGTAATTGTCAGCTCAATTTTGAAATAAAGATATTTATTATTATTATCATCATTATGAAATTGTTTTTCCGATGAATGAATTACAGTAAAGCTTGGTTATACTTAACTTAACTTAAGAATAGATACGTTATATCAAAAGTTTGTTAAAAAAGAATTAAAACATGTTTCATTACCTGCCGCAACTTTGTTTGGTATGTAATAACCGTGGGTTCGTAATAAGCATGTTCTTTCAAGTGAGTTTTACTGTATCTTGTGAATCATAAGATTCCCTTTCTAGTTTTGGAAATATTTAGTATTGAAGTGATTTTTTTTCCTGTATGAATTCTCTGATGCTGCAAAAAATTCGATTTATCTGAAAAACTCTTTGGACAAATTTGGCATTGATATGAAATTAAAAAATTTTAAAGGTTTTTCCCCTTCTCTCATGACGAACAAGTTGGATTCAATGAAAAACTCCTCAGAAAATTTGACATTGGAATGGTTTTTCTCCTGTATGAATTCTCTCATGAGATAACAATGATCTTTTTGTTGCTAAACTCTTTGAACAAATTTTGCATTGGATTGGTTTTCCCGTGTATGAATTATCTCGTGTTGCAATAAGGTGTGTTAAGAAACCTACAAATTTGCATTGATGGTTTTTCCCCTGCATGAATTCTCTCATGAGATAACAATGCCTTTTTGTTGCTAAACTCTTTAAACAAATTTTGCACTGATGACTTTGGGTTGTATGAATTCGCTGGTGATTGGTAAGATCTCCCTTACGGTAAAACGATTTTGTACAAATTTGGCATTGATATGGTTTTTTCCCTGTGTGAATTAACTCATGTGTTGTAAGATGTGCCGTCTGGGTAAATCGTCTCGAACAAACTTTGCATTGATATGGTTTCTCCCCTGTATGCGTTCTTAGATGTAGTTTAAGGCTGCCTTCCGAGGAAAAAAATCCAAACAAATTTTGCAGTGAAATGTTTTTCTCCTGTATGAATTCTTCATGACGCCTCAAGAGGGATTTCGATGAAAAACTCCTCTGACAAATTTTGCATTGGAATGGTTTCATCCCTGTATGCGTACTTAGATGTGGTTTTAGACTGCCCTTCTTAGCAAACAATTTTGAACAAATTCCGCATTGAAATGGTTTTTCTCCTGCATGCAATCTTTCATGATTCAACAATAAGTGTTTTCCTGAAAACTCTTTAAACAAATTTTGCACTGATAAGGTTTGCCTGTATGATTTTCTATGGTAAGAATCGAGAAAAACTTTTGACAAATTTGGCACAGATATGGTTTTTTCCCTGTATGAATTCTCTCATGTATTGTAAGAGTTCCCTTGTGCCTAAACGATTTTGTACAAATTTGGCATTGATGTGGTTTTTCCCCTGTATGAATTCTCTCATGTTGTGTAACATTTTCCTTCCGCTTAAACGATTTTCCACAAATTTGGCATGAAAATGGTCTTTCTCCTGTATGAATTCTTTCATGCGCCAATAAAATGGATTTTGCTGCAAAGAACTTGGAACAAGTTTGGCATTGAAATGTTTTTTTCCCAGTATGAATTCTCTTATGTTGTATAAGTTGCGTCTTCTGGGTAAAGCGTTTTGAACAAACTTTGCATTGTAATGACTTTCCTCCTGTATGAGGTCTTTCATTAATCTCCTGCTTTGATTTAACGAGTACAATTTTGAATAATTTTCACGAGGTTTTTTTTTCTCTGAGAGAATAATCTGGCAATGCTTCGAATTCCTAGTTATTATCGGTTCCATCTTTATCATTTTCCCTTTTCAGAGCTGTTCCATTCTCTTCAAAAGGAGTACTTTGTTGAAGCCTTGTTCCAGATTCTGAGGAAAAAATTAAACAAATTAAGAATGATTCTTCATATGGGAAAGGTTTCAGGATTGCGTTTGCAATGCTTTTTCAAAGTCAACTACTGGAATCTCCAGAAAGCCTCACAGTAGGGATATTTACAAAATACAATACAAAATGTCATTAAGGAAAAGATTATATAAAGTCGAAATATGAGATGAAAAATTGTTGAATTCGAAAAAGAATCAACATTTTCCATTCAGTAAAAATTCAAATGTTCCATAAATAAAAGTATTCTTCGACATTCTAATGTTATTCAAATCAGAGCAACCTCCCCATGTTGCAATATCAAATTTCATTATGTATGTAATAAAAAAGTCTTTGTAAGCGCAATACGTGAGAACTGCTGGACCAATATGGCATTTTTTTTTAATGTTTGTAATAGACCGAGGATGGTTTAAAAAAAAATTAAAAGTTGCCGGAAATTGGAAAATCCTGGAATATAAGGGAAATTTGGCAAACAAAAAGCTCTTAGTAAAAACAGAAAACAAGAAACTACTGTATTCTGTTTACCAGTTTGTAAATGTGCTCTCATGTGCTCTCAGTAAAAAGTGAATTTGACTGGTGAAAGACATAACTTATTTATTGTGTTGTATATCAATTTGTGCAGAATTGTGTGTTCCACAACACTATTTCATCATTGAATCAGTATCATTGTGCACTTTCTAGGAATTTGGATTAATAGTAACTTCAAACATCTTTGCTGAATAAAAAATGTGAATAGTTCATTGGTGCAAAAACTGTCATGTGGAAGATAAGAAAGCAGTGAATATCTGTATTAGATCCTATGGGCGCACTATTTCAAATTATTCAAGGTGTCCAATATTTTTGGCAAAAATATCAATAACAGACATTAGTTTTTGTGATTGTGTAATCTAGAAGTTGGTATTTAGCAATGGCAACCAACTTTAAATGCTGTAAAACCAAGGAATTCTCAAATGTGTGTTGTATAAAGTGCCACAATATTTTTCACCTCAGCTGTTTAGAAAGAAAAAAAAACGTTCAAAAAATTGAAGGTTACAAGGTTATATGCTCAAAGGAATGTTTAAGCAAGAAATCAGAAGATGATGAAAATTACTCTAGACTTGAATCTAGTATAATGAAGCTTAAAGATCTACTCAACCTCAAAGAAAAGAAAATGTATGAATACGAAATGAATCAAGAAGAAATTACAAGAAATATGATGGAGACGATTGCTAAACTGCAGGAGGAAATTACCGAAAAAGACATTTTCATACAAAGACAAAGAAGATCCTCAATAGACTTGCAGGGTATAATTAATGATACAGAACAAGGGTATATCAAAGATATTAATGAACTGAAAATAATTATTGTTGAACTAAAAAAAGAAAATTTGAATATGATGCAAAACAATCAAGAACTACATTTAGTAAACGACAAACTATCTTTAGAATTGAACAATTTAAGCAGTGAAACTGGAGAGTCAAAAATCCTCAAGACCAACATGCTAACTTCAATTGAAACATTAACTCAAGAAAATAACATGTTACAGGACGAACTCAAGCAGCTGAGGCTACAACACTATACCACCTTACATGGATAAAAGTGAGGAAACTATTACCAGACATGCAAAAATAAATGGAAAGAAGAATGGATCAGTTTTAGATAATAATCCAAAAAACGAAAAATGGGAACAACTTGCTCCAAGCCTCAGCTTACCAACTCAAGCAAAGTCTACCAAACGAATCCTTCTGATATCCAATATACATGGAAAAGACTTGACTATTCATATGTCTAACAAAACATCATCCTACACTATATGTTCCTTTGTTAAACATGAAGCAAGTGACAGGGAGCTTATTCGAACTGCTATTGAACTGACAAGGAAATTCACATCAGAGGATGTAGTTATATTATGGCCAAATCAAGTTAATCATATGATAATCGATGAATTCATAAAAAAATGTCAACACACTCGAATGGTGATTATATCCGAACCATATAGATTCGACCTGCGACATTTAAATCAAGCCATTTATGAAGACAACATGAATTTCATAAAAACACTCCACACAAAAGGACTTACTTCCTCAGCTAAATTTATAGACTGTAATAACTCACTACGAAGGAATAACTACAAATCAAATGGCTATTACCTCTCAAAAAATGCTAAAGTTCACCTTGCTAAAGTTTTAGTGGAATTTATAAAAAATTGGGACTTGACAATAAAACAAAACGATGTGAACTTCTGTGACAGTGAACTAATCGAAACAGTACATGCAAACAGTAAAAATTCTACGAGACCTAGTGCTGATGCAGAAGGTAAAAAAAAATTTTTAGGAAGGAAGTTTGTAGGGAACATGTCCTTTCATTAATGCTACTTAATATTCAGTCAATAAGATCAAAAACTGATGAACTATTTGCATTCACTAGTACTGTTGGTGAACCAGATATCCTTCTGATAACTGAACATTGGTTGCGAACTAATGAGCTTTTTTATATGCCAAATTATACTGTGTCTTCAATTTATTGTAGAACTGATTACCAACATGGTGGTACTATGATTTTGATAAAAAACTCTATATCTAATAAGCTGAAATTTGAAAAAATAGAAAAATTTAATCATCTAATAACAGAAAAAGTGTTTGAAATTTCTGTTACTCATAGCAAGATATTAAATATGTACATACTTTGCATCTATAGGTCTCCAGCCTGTGATCCAAACCACTTCTTCACTAAGTTAGACCATATCCTTGATGAATTACCAGTTTCATCGACAATTATATTGACTGGAGACTTCAATATAAATTACAATGACAATTCAGGTCAAACTCAATATTTGCAAAATCTCTTCAATTCATCCAACCTATTTTCACTACATTCCAGAACTACTATTGACTATATATGCTCTAACTTATCGGAAGAATCTATTTCCTGTGAAGTAGTTCCTGACGGACTTTCAGATCATGAGGCGGTACTTTGCAGCTTAAAAATTATATATGATCAGAATAAAAAAGACTGTAGATTTGGTAGAATATACAGTAAGAAAAACTATGATAGGTTCTTCCAAAAATTCTAATATAAATTGGGAAAATATCACTCTTCTAGCTCCAAATGTTCAATTTTCTGATTTTTATAACCGTCTATTAGATGTTTTCAATTATGCTTTTCCTATATGTAAACTAAAAACAAAACAAAAAAAGCATTGGCTCACAAAAGGATTAAGAATATCATCAAGAAACCTACGCTGTTTGCATTCTATAAGAAAATTTACCGACAACCTTTACTTCCATGATTATTTCAGGAATTACCGTTCTATTTATAGAAGGTTAATTATACTAGCTAAAGAAAACTATTATAAAGATAAAATTAACAAAGCACAGAATCAAACAAAAGAAACCTGGGAAATAGTTAACAACCTCAGAGGGAAAAATTCCAGAAGACATGAAATTCCTATCTCCCCGAACATCTTAAATAAACATTTCTGCACAATCGCTAAAAAAATCCATGATGACATTAAACCAGGAATAAATCCACTTGACAATATGGAACGCTACAGAATAAATGATTCATTTGTACTTCATGATACTGACCTTTATGAATTGAAACTAGTTATTTCTGAAATTAAAACTAAAAAATCCTCTGGAATTGACGGCATATCGATACGTATAATAGAAAATCTACCAAATGAAGCACTGGCAGTTTTAGTACAATTAATAAACCAATCATTTCAAACAGGGATATTTCCTGACCAACTTAAAACTTCCATTATTATTCCACTGCACAAGGGTGGTGATACTGATAATCCCTCTAATTATCGACCGATAGCACTAATTCCAACTTTAGCGAAATTAATAGAAAAATTGGTAAAAATGAGAATATTGAGTTTTCTCTCTAAACATAAAATTTTAAGTGATACCCAGTTTGGATTTCAATCCAATAAAAACTCAAATGATGCTATCTTCGATCTTTTATTCAATATATATATACTGTAATCAACGATGGTGAGGCTGTGGCAACAGTGTTCTGTGACCTGTCGAAAGCCTTTGACTGCGTTGATCACGGAATACTGCTGCAAAAGATTCAGTACTATGGTTTCAGGGGTCTATCTTACAAATGGATAGAATCATATTTACACGGTAGAGAGCAAATTGTCAAGACTAATGTACATTCTTCATTGGGACAGATACAATTTGGGGTTCCTCAGGGCTCAGTCCTTGGACCAGTTCTATTTTTACTATATATTAATGATATAACTAACATCAATATCTCAGGTAAATTCACATTATTTGCTGATGACACTGCTATTACATGGTACAACAAAAAGAATGACGAATTAAACAAAGCAGTTAACGAATATTTAACTAAGGTAACAAACTGGTGTGACTCCAATAAACTATCATTCAACATCAATAAAACAAATCTGCTTACGTTTAAATGTGAGCTTGATGACATAGACCTAGAATCAGGAATCATTGAAAATAAAAACAACACAAAATATTTGGGTCTTCACATAGATAGTAAATTAAAATTTGTTGATCATGTGATCGCACTGAGAAAAAAACTCTCTTCTGGGTGTTATGCAGTGAAGCTTACTTCACAAGAATTAAATTTCTCAGCTGCAAAGATGGTTTATCACTCCCTCGTCGAATCACATATCTGCTACGGCATTGCATTTTGGGGAAGTTGCAACAACTACTTATTGAACAGTGTACTCATCCTACAGAAACGAGCCTTAAGATACTTGTGCAAAGCTAAACCTCGGGATTCTTGCAAAGAGTTCTTCAAATCCCATAAAATATTAATAGTAATAGAATAGAATAGAATAGAATTTATTCATCATTAAAATATCATACACATATAACATATACATTAATGGTACAACATTTATCAGACTAGTCCACAAACAGAAAAAAAAAAGGTAAAGTATATACATTCAAATCTCTAAAAATTCTTTGACAGTGTAAAAGGCATTTTCCAAGAGAAGATCCATTAAGGATTTTTTGAATTTATTGTAGTTTTCAATATTTCCCAGTAATCTAATTGCTTTGTTATAACATATGACTCCTTGATAGCTTGCTGAGTCTTGCCCAAGGGCTAATCGTGAATAAGGTAGTCTCAGTTCATTTCCTCTGCGAGTATTGTGGTCATGTATCATACTGTTTTTTATTAGGTGTGATTCGTTTATTTTAATATTCAGAGTTATAAGTAAAATATATAAAGACGGTAGTGTTAAAATAGCCAGATCTTTAAAAGTGGTCTTGCATGATTGTCTACAATATATCCCAGCGATACATCTAATTTTTTTTTTTTTGAATAATAAACACTTTTGTTAAGTATGCTGAATTTCCCCAGAACATTAACCCATTTGAGATATTAGATTGCACCAGTCCGAAATAGGCCAGTTTAAGTACTTGTAGTGATACTGTTCCATGTAGTTGTCTTATTACAAAGCAAAGACTACTCAGTTTTGAGATTAGATAATCTGTGTGGTTTCGCCAGGTTAACTTCTGATTAATCATTGATCCTAGATACTTATATTGATTCACCTGCTCTATAGATCTGTGATCTATTTTTATTAGTGAACAGAGATCATTAGTAAGATTCTTTTGTTGATAATTCATGAAACAGTTTTTTTACTTAACAAGTAGACCATTATTTGTGCACCATTGTAAAATTCAAGAGTTTTTTGCACTTGAAGGTTTTTTTTTTTACTTTAACAAGTAGACCATTATTTGTGACCATTGTGAAAATTCACCAGTATTATTGTTTTTTGTGGTGATATACATGAATTTTCAATATCACTCATAAATATTATAAAGAGAAGCGGAGCCAATGTTGAGCCTTGTGGAACTCCTAATGAGACAGAAGCTGGTTTTGATTTTATCTCGTCTATTACCACTATTTGTGACCTTTGACGTAAATATGATGCTACCCATTCATTGGCTACTCCTCTTATTCCCATTCTATACAGTTTCTCAAGTAATAAACTGTGGTCAACTGTATCGAATGCCCGGGATAAATCAAAGAATAGACCAATTGGAAATTTCTTATCATTGAGGTTTTTGTAGATGTTATCACACATTTCAAATATGGCCGATGATGTTGATTTTTGCTGTCTAAAACCATGTTGACATTCTGGTATGAGTTTATAGTGTTCGACAAATTTACTTAGTGCAAATAATAGGCATAGTCGATAACTTTGGCAATTTGCGATTGCACACAGATGTTTCTATAATTGGTTACATCATTTTTGGAGCCCTTATTTTTATATATGGGTATAGACTTTGATGTTTTCAGTGATTCCGGGTATAAGCCGTCACATAAAGATTTATTTATAATAAATGATAGAGGTTGGCAGATTATGTCACTGACACTTTTAAGAGATTTACCGTGTATGTCATCTATTCCAGAGGCTGAAGTTTTAGTGGTTTTATTAATGATTTCTTGGATCTCTATATGTGATGTTGGATATAAGAATAAACTGTTGTATGCGAAAGGGGATAATTTCAATTCATTTGTATTTATTGCCCTGTATATCTAGGAAACAGCATCAATAATAAAAAAACATAAAACTAAGTTTGGCTCTCACTCCTCTACACACAACACTCGACAAAACAGAGATGTAAAACTTCTGCTACCCACCTCAAGTCTCATTAAAGATTCATTTATTTACAATGGTTGCAAAACCTACAATCATCTTCCCAATGACTTAAAAGAAATTGAACCACCAACTAAATTCAGAAAAGAGCTGAAATATAAATTAATGGAAAGAACCTATTATAGTTTGGATGAGTTTTTTATTGACTCAATAATTTAGTGATATATACCTAAATTTTTTGTAATTAATTGTCTCTATTCGTTTGAATTTTTTACCTTAGATGTTTATACTAATTTTATTGTAACTTTATCCTTTGTGACCATGATTGTTGACGCAATATTTTAGTGATATATATACTTAAATGTTTTGTAATTAATTGTCTTTACTCGTTTAAAATGTTTTATTTTTTTACCTTATATGTTTATACTGTATTTTATTGTAATTTTATCCTTACATTGTATTGCTTTGTAACCATGATTTCTTCATGAATACAATAAAGTATATATTGATTGATTGATAAAGGTCCGAGTAGCTCACTGGTTAGAGCGTGTACTTTGTAACTCCAAGGGACCGGGTTCAATCTTTTTTCATTTCATTTTAACACTCAAATCAAACACCAAACATTTTTTGTTGTTTATAATAGTCTGAATAAGGTTTTTAGGAAAGTTATAAGATTCGGGAAAAATTTAAAGTGCTTTTTTCTATGGGATTTTTAAAGACCACGACATGATTAGAGCGATGGATTGGCGTAATTCTTTGGTTGTAGAAAAGTTTTCAGGAATATATATATATATATATATATATATATATATATATATATATATATATATATGTGTGTGTGTTAAAGTATGTTATGTAAATTGGCAATGACCTCTGCTTTTTTTAATACCTGTACTGTCTTCTATTTTCCTTTTTCCGTTTTTTACAATTTTACTGACTTGTCTCATATCAATACCATGTAATCAAAAAAGACGAATAAAGTTTATTATTATTATACAGTTATATATAATATATATATCCGTATTTTTTAAGTCGTACCACTATTGGCATCTCGAAAACGGTAAATGATACGAAGTTGCTTAAATTAGACAAAAGTTGCCTATTTTAATGAACAATGAAACGATGTTTTCAAATCAAAAATAACACGAACAGTTTTTAAAATATACGGGGAAAACCGGAAGGACCCGTTTTTTTTTCTTTGTGCTGGCGCCTCTATTTTCAGGAATATGGAAATGTGTTTGAAAAACTATTTTTTGTTTTAAATTTGCTTTGATATGCTGTGCTTTGATTTTCAATACGACGTTTCGTTCTTCGGGGCCACACTCAACAAATTTTTTTCAAAAAAGGACCTGCATTTTTTTAAATAAATTCAAGTAGTTCTTATCTTACTGAGTTCAGATATGTATCTCACCTGGTTTTTGTTCCTACATTTCTGCCCATCAATTCCATCATCAAGGTCAATCATTGAATGGAATTTTCATTTATTTTCTACTGATTTTGCTCTTCCCTTCGCAGGCAAAAGGCGATATTCCACTTTGACTTAGCCAGACATCTGGTGATATTTCTCAAACACCTCGAATACACGAACAACATATCCACTTTCTAATGATTAGAAAACTCCATAGTTTTGGTTCAACGTGTAAATAATTCACCTTTCAGATTTGAGTTCGTTAATTTGTAATCTGTCATTCACTTCATTTTATTCCATTTACTTCATGAGGTTTGAAACTTTCCGTTTTCATTTGAAATAGGTTCATTTGGGAATACGTATAGGACTCAAAGACAGGCGAAAGAATTGCCTTTTGCCTAAGAATGGACACACAAGAAAAATGCTTCTCGGCTCTTTGACATAAAAAAAATGTATAAAGTAAATGTATCAATCGTTATTCCTCTGCTTTTTCTTTTCATCACATTGGATTTGATCTCGATTTGATTTCAAGTTTGAGAATTCCTCGCAACTTAAGTCAAATACCCTTTCAAATACAAACAAAAATAAAGTCATGACTGTATTCCGGAAGGGAGGATTTTCATTGTTCGGACCTTGATGATGGAACTTATGGGCAGAATTGCAGAAACAAAAACCAGGTAAGATACATATCTGAACTCGGTAATATAAGAACTACTTAAATTCATTAAAAAAATACAGATCCGTATTCGAAAAAATTAACTTGAGGGTGGCCCTCGAAGAACGAAGTACAGCATATCAAAGCGAATTTGAAACAGAGAAGAAAGTTTCTTCAACACATTTCCATATTCCCAAAAATAAAGGCGCCTGCGCAAAGAAAACAGGCCATATCGGTTTTTCCCGTATATTTTAAAAACGGTTCGTGTTATTTTCGATTTGGAAACATCGTTTCATTGTTCATTAAAATAGGCAACTTTTCTCTAATTTAAGCAACTTCGTATCATTTTCCGTTTTTGAGATGCCAATAGTGGTACGACATAAAAAATAAAGACTTTATATATGTCGATTAAATATGTAGAAAATTTATTGGGGATGAGGTTCGCTTTTATAAATTTACAAAAAAATCGGGTTTGGTTTCCTTACATTTAATTGTTTTGTTTTTGTTGGTGTTTTCTCTTCTTCACTGAACGTGAATATTCTTTTTGGGAAACTTTATCAATGAATAACAGAATATGAGTCGTAAAACAAACATGTTTTTTTACAATTTTACTATGTGTCAGTTATTTTACTATGTGTCAGTTTGTTTTAATAGGCTCTGTTTTTCAGTTTTTGGTGAAATTGCCAACATGGGGTCCATGGTTTGGTAGTTTTCTTGCTAAATCTCAACTTTGAGTCAATAAGATGCATGTTTTAAATCTCACAACTATTTTCATAGCTATTAAAAATTCACAATCACAAATTTTCAGGGCAATCTGTATGGGGCTAGAAATTTTATAATTTTTAATCCGTTTTGAAAATGTGGTATATTGAAAAAAATATATTTAAATAATTTGAAATTACTTTTATTCTTTGGCTTGTTCAAAATTAATTTTTTATAAATTAAATGATAATAATAATCATCTACCAAATCATTTGAAAACAGTATGGCAATGAAAAACCTTTCCTATAGATATAAAACTAAGATATTCACTTTCTGTTAGGGATATATTCTTGTACAACTCTGACTTTGCACAACTTTGCTGTTATAAATACAACCTTACCTATTGGAAGTTCACAAGAAAAGTTTTCTTCAATTTCTGGTCCAATTACTAGATGGGCTTTTCATCGCAGACTTCAGGTTTACTGTCTTCGTATATGATATCAATGTCATTCTCAGTGTTGACTATATCTGTTTTCAATTCTGCGTTATTTGTCCACAAATCATCGATATTCTCAGGGGGATTTTCAACTTCATACTTTAATATAACTCCTTTATGAATATGGTCTACTCCAGGTTTTGCCAATTCACCGTTGAAAGTCGTATTTTCCCATAAATCTGAAATTCAAGATCAAACTAGTACATAGAATGGAATAGAACTTTATTTAACTACGTTAGATACAAAAATGCATTGGTAGCAAGTCAGAATGGGCTAGTAATTACCCAAAACATTCACAAGTGTGTATAAAAACAAAGTTTAAAATTTAGCTAATGTGAAGTGCAAAGATGAAACTAATGGTATATGGATTTCTTAACTAACAATATACAAAACTAGACAAATCAGAACCCGGTGATTGAATTTTCATTTATTGTTTGATGGAATGGAAACATTTTTAAGTAGGTATTTTTTCAAAATTGATTTGAACTTATGATTTCAGGTATATTTTATTGTGACCGGCAGTACTTTATATATCCGGATATTCATGGAATTTTTTGTGATTAGCCTGTTTGTGTGATAAATGTACAGTGACGGAAGAAACAATATCCCTAATTTAATTCTTATGTTGAGTGTGTCAAGTTTTTTACTGTATATTCTGAGATTATGAATGATGTATCATCAGCAGACAAGATCATTTACTATGATTCAAGTACTTGCAGATATTGTTTACACAGATGATGAATAATAGGGGCCCAAGTACTGAGCCTTGAGGAACCCCCATACTTGAACATTTTGTAATCAGAATTGTCACAGATAGGACTTTATGAGGGATAGAGCAATTCCCCGATTTCCATAGAGAACTAGCTTCTCCAGGAAGATATCATACGAGACACAGTGAAGGCTTAGGTGAGATCACATGAATTGAGTGCAGTTTTTTCACTTGTTCCAGACCCTCGATTATCCCCCAATGAACCAGCGTGAAAACAGTGGCCAAAGATAGTAGACCAAATCTTCAGAAATACCCGAACGCCAAAACCAGTAGCGTTCCAACAGATAAGTCGTTAACATATATAACCCTTTATTATGAAATCTTAGAGAAATATCTCTGAAAATATATTGACTTGAATACATTTATTGATGATTTCTTTGGAGGATGGGAGGATTCATCTTTTATAATCGAAAAATTAGTGACAATTATATTAAAAAAAACCTAGAAAACATGGTTCTAGCATAAACCGATTTGGGCAAGATGTTTCTTATTGCAATACCATAATTTTGTGAAAAAAAGGTTGACATCCCTTGGGAACCATGGGTAGAATATCGTAGTCTTAATTTTTCGTAGACAACTTTGTTCTAGCACAAACAGATTTTGGTAACATGTTTCTTATTGCAATACCAACATTTCATAGAACATAGAATTTCCTACCCTTAATATTCTGTTTATTTATATACCACTGCATTGTCTATGTGAGAAGGAATATTACTAATATTCCTACTTATGGACACTCTCATGACTATAGTACTAGAAATAAATATAAACTACAACAACCATTCGCAAGACTATCAGTGTCGCAGAATCATCCGGGATCGATTGGTGTCAGACTCTATAATGCTCTTGACGACAATATCAAATCTGCCCCTAGCTTACATTCCTTTAAAGCTAAGCTGAAAAACCATCTTGTGCTGAAAGCACACTACTCCGTTGACGAATTTCTACAGAAATGAAATTTTCTCACCGATTGTTTTAACATGTCTTGTTGAGTATTGTGTGTGTTATTAATTGTATCTTGTGCATACTTTTCCGTTTACAATTTTCTGTGTACAAATACTGCTTTTTGCTTCTGACAGCCTAGTTTTAATGTTATGTAGATTGGTGTCTGTTTTTTTTAAGCTCATCTGACGTGTTACCTAAGTTAGTATGTTACAATGTAGGTTCCTGTGTTGTAATTGAACACTTCTTTAACTAATAAATTGATTGATTGATTGATTGAATAATTTTTTTTCTCTAAAGGCTTTATCACTGTGCTACTAGGGTGTTAAACTGCAAACATTCTAAATTGGAACTCACGATTTGGAGAGAACTTTGATTCCTTGAAGTCTTCAACACTATTTCTCGGCGTAACCTCTAATTCGCTTGAATCGGGATCATAAAATCTTTTCTTTACACTCTCGTCTAGACAATCATTGAACACTCCATATTTACTAAACGTTTTGGTTTCGCTTGGAGTTTCTTCAACTATTTCCCCATTTAAAATATGAGCAACACCAAACTGTTCATTCACTACTTCTCCTTTCAAATGATCATGAATGGCGTCAAAGTAAGTCACACTCGCCATTTCCTCATTTTCACCTTTCTCAATATACGTTATTGAAAATCCTGCTTCGTGTTTGTGGCTTCCTGAGGCCATTTTGGAATATTCTGAAGCATTTCTATAAATAGAAAATATGGAATATTCCTTAGATGATGCCAGTATTGTTAGGTTAAACCCAGTGCTGCCAATTGAAAGTATACAATATGCTGACTAGCGTCTATCAGAATGCGGAGTTTTACTCCCAGAATTTTGAGAATGCTTACAAAATCCTTACAAACTTAATTTATACATAATCTATGGTACATATGGAAGATTTCGAGGGTCGACTTGTTCTGATAGATACTGATTCTGAAACGAAACCAGAACAAACTAGACTAGAAGATGCACATATTTACAAATGTCCATTAAACTGATAATGCATTAGGGAACACGCATGTGCCCCCTTTCTAGAATATTTTGGTTTGCACATAGGGAGCTCAGCAACAAACTTAGATAAGATATTGAAAAAATATGTAATGTTTTTCATAATTCGAAATTGAAAACCCCAATTTTGTCGTCAAATTAAAAAACGTACTCCTAGCGCCTCTGGTGGACGTAAGCATCGTTATTTCACACAGTTCAATTTTTTACCACCAGTTGCTTCTAACTGTCAACTATAATTTCATCTGCCTTCGTTTATATGTTGTACTAATATTTTTATCATCATAGTATTTTCAAATATCACATTAGAAGTGAGCTTGAATTTATGTTTGGGTTGAAAGAAATAGTATCGACTATCAATATTCCTGAAACAACCACAACTGGCGCTAGTGTTTGGGGAAAGTTATTCAAATGAAGGTCAAATCAAGTTTTAAACTTGGAAATTCCGACAAAATTTTGGGATATGAGAAACTATTTTCACAAAATGTAATTATTGTGGATCTAACTGAGGCAAAGGAAAATTAAAATAAAATCATGCGTGTTCCCCATTTTCTACTCGGACCTAGGTCAGAAGTTGGGTTGGTAGCATTGAAACCTGTTGTTAAAACCATAGTATAATCTAAACAATGATAAAACTCATAGGAGCCTGAGGCTGAGATAGGATTTCAGATATGTCTTGTCATGCCAATTTTAATTTCAATAAACAAACATAACACAGAACTCAAACTAGCAAGCTACTATAGACAAAGACGTGAAGAGTAACGAGTTCTGTGCCATTACATGACTGGCCATTGGCCATGTGCCACATGGAACAAACACAAGTAGTCAGGAAGATGAACGCTTTTCTCCCACTCCTTAGTCCTTAGTGCAAAATGCTTACAAAATCCTTACAATTCGTCATTACTCCACGATTACTCCAAAGCTTTCGAATTGCTTACAAATGGAGTAATTACTCTCAAAACGGCAGCGGTGGTTAAACCACAACAAAACACCCACACATAGAAGTGTAAGTCAAATGACAATACTTGGTTATATGTAACGCGGCTGCCAAACTAAAGATGGCGATACTGTTGTTGTGTTCTCGAATGAGTCCTGGTGTCTTTCTACGCGCGCACCATTTCTTATTGTTGTTTTCATTTTTGAGTGGATTGCGTCAACTCTTTTTTGCTTACTGCATTATATAATTGTTTTTTCTTGTAGTCTGTGATTTATATTTTTCTTTACCGAAATGGAGAGTACCTCCAAGAATGAAAGATTTCGAAAAAAGTGCTGAGTCCCCTCTTGTGAAGATAGGGAGAGTACCCAACATCGGTTTCCCAAAAATGATCCCACTGTTTTTGATGTTTGGCTGAAGAAAATAAACAGTAAAGAACTGAACGATGTACCCCGTGAGACTATTTATAGTAATTCACGAGTTTGTGACAGACATTTTAGTAATGAAGATATTTTGTGAAAAACGATTGAATAAGAGAATACAAACACATTAGAGAGTTATTGCAACGTCCGATCTATGGTTCTTTTAATAAAGTTCCTTTATTTTGACATATACGTATGCGCATTGTGTCCGACTTTGAGGATATCTTCAATCTAAAATACAGGCATCCCTTACTTTATTTCAATAAAGGCCAAGAACCTTTTATTGAAAGTTCCTTTATTTTGACAGATTTGTTTTTTTTCTGTTTTATATCTGTCGCCAAATGAACATCTAAAGTTTGTTAAGCACTGCTCGTCAATATATTTTGAAAATCATTTATTTGGTGGTGGTATATTTTCTACCCCAACTATATTGTGAAGAATTCATTCGTCCAAGTATCACGTATGCGTCCAAAACGAACAATAGTGTGATTATTTTCATAAGTTTATTTTTCTGGTGACACAATGACTGAGGAAAAAGGGAAAAAAAGATGGAGATTTACATTCGAAGACGATATAATTTTATAACGTGAAGTTGTTTCACATAATTTGACGTACTTATCAAAATAAAGCTTGAACATAAGCATCTTGAAAGAAGTTTGTTGCAATAACACCCTTTCGAAATCGCGTTAGAGGATACTATAATAGAGGATTTTTAATAAAGTCAGCGCTTATTTGTAAGTTGCAATAACTCTCTAATAACATAATAATAATATTTATTTACCATTCAATTTTACACATATAAGTAATATTGGTTGGATATTACAAAGGAAATAAACACTAAGAAGATCCACAAAGGCTAACCTGCGCGTGGATCGTTAGGGTTATTTTGCAATAAGTTTTCATTTGAAAGATATGATTAATTTATATGTTAAAATTGACAAAGTACAATAAAGTGATAAGATAAGAACACAATAAACTGTTAACAACGGAAATCAAGCAATGAGTGAAAGAAGCGGCGTCCTTCTGCGTTAAGGTTCGAATGGCATTTTGACAGTCGAAAATGCACTAATCAGATTGGGACAGACCCCAACCTCGAGATATAATTACAAAATTCCCCATTAATATAACTTTTTTGAATGCAAAAATATAAACATTTAGGGACCAAAAATAAATATTCAGTTTGTGATTCTCTACACAACCCTCATGAAATTATTACTGGAGAGGCAGAAGTTTTAGAAGTTTTTTTTTTCGAATTGCACATGTGTAATAACCCGTGTTTTCCAGCCATATTTAATAAAAATGTCGGAATTTTAATATTATCCGCTTTTTGGCTAACGAGTAGTAAAAAGGCCTATATGTCAATTAAAAAAAACCTATTGAGAATTTTAATTTTTCAGAAGAGAATTTCACGTTTATTTTTCATCTAGGGAAATTTTCTATGCATATCTCGATTAGATGATTCCATTGCTAAGTGATAAAGCTAACAAGAATCAAATCAGAGTTTCCTAGTTTACACGCAAAAAATCGAGGTTGGCAACCTCGAGAGAAGTTGACCATTGGTTATATCAAATTGGCGATTTTCCATACAACCAAAGTCAAACAATTGCTTTAAGTTGGCAACATGTGCGAGTCTCCCCTATTTCACTTGATTTAGTACATTTTCCCTTCAAATCTGGTACAATCTGTCATTTAGGAAACGGTGTACGTTCTAACCAGCGTTGCCAATTACCGGGATTTTTCCCGAAAATCGGGAACTTCAACGTGTGCCGGGAACTGTGTGGGGATTTTTACATTTTTTAGAAAAAAAACGTGAATTTCATGACTCATCCTTTCGTTTTATTCTCAACACACCACGTTATATATGGACCATTAAGTTCATTATATTGAGCAGCCAATCAGAAAATCGGGCGCCGTGAGCTGAAACGCGAAAAGCTGCTATCTGAACTAGACATACCATTTGACGGTCGTCAACTGTCATGTGTCACGTCATTCCTGTTTCCTGTCAATGTTTAATGTTAACTTGCCAAATTATGAGATCATTCCCATATATTTTGTAGATAATTGTATATCTCTTTGCCTGTTCAAATTTGCCGGGAAAAAACGATCAGATATAAGTTTCGGGAATTTTCGGAAATTTACGGAAATTTTCGGGAATTCTCTAGCCTTTGGTCGGGATTTTTCTTCATGTGGCGTTGGCAACCCTGGTTCTAACCTTTAATCTTTGACATTGTCACTTGTCACAGTGCAAAGTGCAACTTTACCTAACCATCTTGTATTGGAATAACAAGTATTTTCGGCGATTGACTTTATCTACCCAGGAATATCCCATAATGGCTTCAGAACACTCTAAATGTGAAGCAGAACCTTCAATAACTGATATTGAGAAAGGTCAAATGGAACACATCAGGAATAGGACATACTTTGTTGACATCAATGATATTTTAAATAGAGAAATAAAAGAGGAGGCCACAGAGTTCAAACCGTTCAGTGGATATAAAGTCCCTAATGAATGCCTGGAAAATCATGAGAATGGAACATTTTGTGATCCCAATTTAAGCGAACTAGAGGTTATGGTGAGAGGCAGTGTTAAAGACCCCACAGAATCAAAGTTTTCTCCAGCTCGTAAGTTTACTTTAATTAGGATTGAATGTCCGCTGATACATGCTCTGTTGCGATATAGTTATAGTTTGATAACCCAAAAGTATTTAAAAAACGTCACGCGTTCAGTTCCAAAAGAAATTTTCAATCACATTTTGCCTTTCATTGAAGTTCATTACCCAAGCGGATATTTCATTTTCAAATGATATTGTGGTTCGAGATGGAGAATGTGGCTACTATTCTAACATGTTAAGCTAAGCAGGGCATTTAACTTATGCCTCACTTCAACGTACCCTTGGGACAGCAAGATATCAGGTTAAAGACACACAGCAGCATTTAGTTTCAGACCGGGTCGCTGCTATGTGACTACTTGCTTCAATGCCAATGTTAACATTATGGCAAATTAAAACGTTTAATTGCATTACTTTAGCAAATAATCGATCTTCGTCAGAAATTACAATCAATGATTGAATGATACAATCATTGCAATAAATAAGTATTTTTGTAGCATTGTGAGTTTCAGAAAAATAAAAAACACTACATTAGAGATACGGGGTTCAAATGGTTGTATTTTTTTTGTCCAAACCGTGATATTTTTTCTATTGTATCCTTATTGAAAAAAATCCATGGTAAGAAAATATAGAAAGAAATCTTGGAATAATTGAACATTTACCAGAACATATGAATATTGAGTGTGAGAAAAAGACAGTGAATTTTTTATTTTCCAAATTTTTCCAAATAGGAAATTCCATTTGAAAAAAAGGGATATTTTATACAGATGACATTTTTAGTTTTTCCATCAAGTAAGAGAGTTGAATTGATCTCGTTTTTTCGGAGCTCCTATGTGTGATGGTAAATTAAAGAAAATGTTATAGTTTGAACTTGAATTACAGATTTATCGGAAAATGGGAATTTCAATTCTGTTGCTGATGAATTGGCAAAACAGAAAGTCAACTATTTTAATAATGGAGTTATCTTGAAGAATGAAGACCCCTCAGAATGTTATGATGATCCTTTAACAAATAATGTAGAATCGAAAAGCAGACACTCAAAACTGAAGAATACGTTGATGACATTTATGATGATGTCAAACCTGAAATATGTGAGGAAAATTCAAGTAAAAATGGGTCCTATCCGAATTTTTCTCATGAACTTTCAAAAGGTAAGGTGGTATTTTTCAACAAAAATGTTTTCAATTACAGAGTTGTACAAGAATATTTCTAGTGAAGAAAGAAATTCTTTTAGTCATATGTGAAATCAGCAGCAGGATTATGAAGATTATGAACGTTCGAACCGTAGGCAAACACTATTTGAATAAGCATTGAATCGAAACTCAAAACGGTATTTGAAATATTATAATTATAGGTTATGAGCTCTGTTATTGTTATTTATTCTGTTTATTTTGTATGTATGTTTAGTTCGAATCTTTCGAGTAAATTTTGACCCATTTCTAGTTATCCGATTAACGTGAAATTTGGCAGGTGTTCATAATGTAATATGGAATTTTTGTAGAGAAAAACCAAAATGCCGGTCCCTATATAGCTACGAATTTGGTGATTATGGTTCGATTCTATTCAAAATTGGTATGTGGGCGTTTTCGGAGACAGAAATCACAACCTTTTTGTCAAAATTCATTCAAGTTTTGTGGTTTTAGCTCGATTTCAATAAAAAATGGTATGTGGGGGTTTTTGGGGTCGAAGATTATGACTTTTGTCAAAATCCACGAATTTAAAATGGCGGCTCCGCTGAATCCAAAAAAGTGACCATCTCGTGGATAGGACATGAAATTATTACCATTTTTTCTGCCAGAACACCGACATTTTGAGACTTTGCGACATCATAGCTCTCTTAGCTGCGGTCCGATCGACGAGATGGTCACTTTTTTGGATTCAAATGACCTTTTTACGTCAGAAAAAGTTATATTCCGGTAGCTTCTTTCTCCTTTCGTTTTTCGATCGTCAACATCCATAGGGACATCATCGAAAATGCGTTCTATCATGCTGCTACCGTGCAGACTTCTCTTCGAAAAATCATAAATTCCATATGCCTGTAGTACGGGATTTTTTTTTCTATATGTAAAAAACTCCGCTGAATCCAAAAAAGTGACCATCTCGTCGATAGGACATGAAATGAAGAAGTTATTACCATCTTTTCCGCCTACGCACCAACGTTTCGAGACTTTGCGCCATCTTAGCGACATCTGTTTGGTGTTTTTTGAAGAACATGCATTGTGTTTTTGACTGATTCAGGATCAGTCCGTTTTTCTGAAACCAAGTTGCTATTTCTTGGACTGTATGTCGTTTTATTCAGTAAGGAATTTAAGCAGTGTCCTTTTATTATGCTATTTGTATCATCAGCAAAATTTATAAATGTGTTTAGGACATTGGGAGTAGCTTACGGTAGCTCATTAATAAAAATAATGAAGAGCAGGGGGCCTAGGATGATGCTTCCTTGCCGAACGCCTAGCAGTATATTCTCTGGTTTGGAGATATATGTTATGGTTTCTTTTATGATTTTTACTCTTTGGGTTCGATTTTTCAAATATGTCTTGATCCATGATGAACTTTTACCGCGAATTCCATATTGTATAGTTTACTAATAAGATTCTCATGGTTAAGTGAGTCAAATGCTTTAGATAAATCTAAGAAGAATCCACAAGCTAATTCCTTGTCCTCATATGCTTTTATAATTGATTTAGTGAATACATATTCTGCAGTTTCAACTGATCTGTTTTCAGAAATGTATTGTAAACGGATTCAAAGATCCTTCCTTGTAAGATTTTTTCATGACAAAATTCTCGTAATTTCTCCCATTTTTTTAGACTTGGAATCATGGCCTCAACAAAATAGAGAAGAGAGTGGAACAGCTGTGGAAAAGGACAATGATACACAGACGGAACCTACAATAAATGCTCAGATGATTCGGAAACTCCCTGATTGTAAATATTCTCCAAAATTTCATCCTAAATCTGAGCAGGAGTTTCATGAGATTCCTCATACTGGAAAAAAGTCATTTCAGTGTAAACTATGTTCCAAGTTGTTTACTCTTAGACATAATTTGTTGCAGCATGAAAGAACTCATGCAGGGGAAATCCAATTTCAATGCAATTTCTGTTCTAAATCGTTTATCCACAAGGGGCATCTTACAAGGCATGAGAGAATTCATACAGCAGAAAAACCGTTTCGATGCAAATCATCTAACCAGAAGTCGGATCTTACAAGACATGAGATAATTCATACAGGGAAAACCCTATTTCCATGCAATTTCTGTTCAAAATCGTTTTTCGACAAGGAGCGTCTTACAAGACACGAGAGAATTCATACAGGAGAAAAACCATTCCAATGCAAAATTTGTTTAAAATCGTTCAACCAGAAAGGGAATCTCATAACACATGAGAAATTTCATGCAGGAAAAAAACCATTTCAATGTCTAATTTGTTCAAAATCGTTTGCCGCAAAAGTGAATTTTAAGACTCATGAGCTAAGTCATACAGGAGAAAAACCATTTCCATGCAAAGTTTGTACAAAATCGTTTCCTCGAAGGACAGTCTTATGAGACACGAGAAAATTCATACAAGGGTAAAACCGTTTCAGTGCCAACTTGTACAAAATCGTTCAACAGGAAGGAGAAACTGACAATACACGAAAAAGTTCATGCTGCGGAAAAACCCTTTCTATGCAAAATTTGTTTTACATCCTGTAAATACAAGTCTGATCTTACAAGACATGAGAGAATTCATACAGAGGAAAAACTATTTCAGTGCAAAATTTGTTCAAAATCTTTCACACAGGCGGGTGATCTTACAAGACATGAGAGAATTCATACAGGGGAAAAACCATTTCAATGCAAAATTTGTTCAAAATCGTATACCAGGAAGAGACAACTTATGAGACATCAGAGAATTCATACGGGGAAAAACCATTTCAATGTAAAATTTGTTCAGAATCCTTTAACCAGAAGGCGGATCTTACCAGTCATGAGATAATTCATAAAAGAGAAACCATATCAATGCAAAGTTTGTATAAAATCGTTTATCTTGGACAGCCTTATGAAACATGAGAGAATTCATGCAGGGGAAAACCATTTAAATGCAAAATCTGCCAAAAGAATGTTGCACTAAATATAAAGAAACCTCATCAACTGGCATTTTAATACAGGTTTATTGTTCCTAAGAGTAATTTTCATTTTCTGAAAAATCATGGAGATTTTTTTTAGAATTTTCCTATAGTTTTAACATTAAATTTTGAAGCCTAAATATACAACTTGAAAAAATTGTTTCAATGCATAATTTTGTCTAATTTTTGACATAAAAACAGTGATGTGATATCATAAATCATAATAAACATTGACAACATAATACATGATACCATAAAAAGCATTCACCGAATAATCAACAAGATAATCTTATGCCCAATAACTTGTTCACAGCCTATTCACGATATCTTGATAAACTTACCCATACAAATGCAATCATAATCACTAGCCTT
Organism: Gonioctena quinquepunctata; assembly: GCA_018342105.1. Classification (NCBI taxonomy): domain Eukaryota; kingdom Metazoa; phylum Arthropoda; class Insecta; order Coleoptera; family Chrysomelidae; genus Gonioctena; species Gonioctena quinquepunctata. The sequence goes on along the minus strand of JAFIRS010001436.1, from coordinate 246,605 downwards.
ACAGATTCAATAACCAAAGGGTTTATAACCTTGCCATATTCAAAGCGCTGCACCACTTAAAGGTACAAAAACATGTGCTTGATTGCAATAATATTCTGAGACATTCTAACTTTAGAGCAAATAATCACATAAACCATTTGAACAAAACCGGAACTCTTACCTGTCCAAAGCAATAATATCTCACATGGACACCAAATTCGAATTACAAGCAAGTGAAAAGACCTCATCTAATTTAATAAGTAAAAATTTCAACAGCTTCCTCTTCCTCCATATCCTTCATCTTCAGGACTAGACGAACACATGCTTAAGGAAGCTTCATCAGATTCTTTTTTATTTAGAACTAACAAAAAAGGCATCAACGTCACTGTGATATTATTAAACATTCAATCTGTGAGAAACAAAGTGGATGAATTAAATTTACTATTAGACAACTATGGTTATCCAGATATAATACAGATCATTGCTTGGAACTAGATGAACCTCTATTTTTGCCTCAGTACAAGTTAATTTCAAAATATTGTCGCATAAGGTCTGCTCATGGAGGTACTTTAGCAATGGTGAATTAGTATGTATGAATTAGTATGTAGTTTTATTAATTTGATCACTTAGGTACTTGTGGAGGGACAGTTTGAATTTTCTATAATTCACAGCCCAGAACTGAATCTTTTTTTACTGTTATTCTACAGACCTCCTGCATGTGGCATGAGCAACTTTCTTGAGAGGATGGAACACCTTCTATTCCATTTCTCCTTGAATGCAACAATAGTTCTAGCAGGTGATTCAAACAAACTATTTAGAAAACACATCTTCACACACACATAGCTGTTATCGACCTTGCTGGACTCTTTCAATCTTTCCATGCATGTAGAATCACCAACAAGAATTTCAAACTATTCCGCCACACTTATTGATTATTTGTGTACAAATGTAAACAGTGTTAGTTGTTCAGTTGTGAATTCTGGTTTATCTCTCCACGAGGCCATTTTGTGTGGGATTACTTTTCATAAAAAAGGGTAGAATCTTTATCAAACATAATTATAATAGGTTTTCTCAACTTTGGGTAGATTCAAATTGGTGTAGCATTTTAGGTATGGAAGATCCATTGGATGAATTTCATAAACTAGTCAAGTCAAACTTCAACAGAGCGTTTCCCATTAGAACTTTGAAAGAGAAAAAAACCGTGGCTAACCAAATAACTTCGAATATCAGCTAAAAATATATAAGTTCCTTCCCACCAAATTAGAAAATAGGTCTCATTCATATTTTAAGTTTTGTCTGGAAAATATCAGCTTTTTCGATCAAATGTATAAGTGCGAATTTACACGAGCCCATAAAATTGATCAATAAATTGAAGAATAAAATTGACCAATATGGGTTATATTTACACCTGACAATTTAATGGTCAATTTTGGCAAGAGTTTTTACTCAGGAATACCAACATACTGACAAGAAATGGTTCAACTACAGGAAAAGTTCCGAATATTATTCAATAGCTTATTGAATTGACTCTGATCCATTCTTAATTATCGTTTGAATTAATAAGGATCCGCACTCAGGAATTTTTCGTGAACTAGTGTCAAGTTTCCTTTTTCTCAATCCAAGCTCTAATCCATCTTCTACATCTCTGTCTTTTATATTCATCAATGCACATTGCTGCAAATGTAATGCAACGTAAATTATGTTTTTTTTTCGCACAATCATTTTTCTCGCGGTTAGGGTAGGGCAAGGATATTAAACACTATAATGTTTAATATCCTTGAGGGTAGGATATGTGAAATCGCGTAAATAATAACATATAACCTAATAATCTCTGTTCTAGCAGGCATCCAATTCATGGCCGAAAGTTACTGCAAATGGTCACTAAAAATTGACGAAAAATTAGAACCGATTCTAAACTCATCAATTTATTGGTCAAGTTCAAATTGACGACAATTTTCTGTTTACACCTATCAATAAAATTCAAGGTCACAAAATTGACCAATTTATTGGATCGTGTAAATTCGCACTAACAATTTGAACTTTTTGCTTATTAACCTTGAAACGAACTTTCTGTCACTGCAACCATCAGAATGCGAAAAGCTGTCATCTGTACTCAGCATTATTCAATCTTTTTTTCACAATATGTTTGACTACCAACTGTTCACATTTTTAGCACAAAATCTCTATGAATGACACATTTGATATAAGAAATATATAAGCGCTAGTAATTGAACTAATAGAGTTATTGCAACGTCCGTTCTATAGTTCTTTTAATAAAGTTTCTTTTATTTTGACATATGCGCATTGTGTCCGAGTTTGAGGATATCCTCAATCTAAAATATAGGCATCCCTTACTTCATTTAAATAAAGGCCAAGAACCTTCAATTGAGAGTTCCTTTTGACGGATTTGGTTTTTTTCTGTCATCTGTCGCCAGTTGAAAATCTAAAGTTTGTTAAGGACTGCTCTTCTATATATTTTCAAAATCGAATAAAGCGGTTATTCATTTAGTGGTGGTATATTTTCTACCCCAACAATATTGTGAAGAATTAATTTGTCCCAAGTGTCACTTTTATGCGTCCAACTAACGAACAATAGTGTGATTCTTTTCATAAGTTTATTTTTCTGGTGAAATAATGGCTGAAGAAGAAGGGGAAAAAAGATTGAGATTCGAAGACGATATAATTTCATTACGTGAAGTTGTTTCACATAATTTGACGTACTTGTCAAAATAAAGCTTGAACACAGGCAGGGTTCTTATTATTATAATAAGAACCCTGCTTGAACATAAGTATCTTGGAAGAAGGTTGTTGCAATAACACCCTTTCGAAATCGCGTTAGAGGACACTTTAGTAACGGATCTTTTAATAAAGTCAGCGCTTATTTGTAAGTTGCAATAACTCTATTATATCAAATTGTCGATTTTCAATACACCAAAGTCAAACAATAGGGGAGTCCCCACCGACATAACCTTAATCTAGACTGCTGATCCCGTATGATGAGAATTCATCCAATTACAACATATCAAAGGGCTTTTAGAGCATGCGTATTTGGTGTCTGTGACGATTCAAAATCACATAATGGCTCCTCGTTAGATGTCAATGTCTGAAATGACATTATTTGTGCTTTCTGCGCTTTGCGCAGACACGTTGACGTAAATTCTATTTGGATGCATTTTTCGAGTAGTGGGGATATGACCTCTAGCGGTTTAGATTAAGGTTATGTCGGTGGGAGTCCCACACAAGTTGTCAACTTAAAAAAAAACCTTCAAAAGTTCTGTCTCTCTAATGGCAATTGTTTGACTTTGGTTGTATAGAAAATCTCCAATTTGATATACCAATTCAATTACTTTTGTCTTGAAGCGCTTATGATTTCTAGTATCAAATGTGTCATTCATAGAGATTTTTTGTCTAGATATGTGAACAGTTGGTAGCACAAACAATATTCTGAGAATAAATATTGACAGATAACATTGATAAAGCACGAATCAGATTGGGACAGGACCAACACTTGAGATATAGAGACAAAATTCCTATCATATAACTAAAAAATATAAACACTTTGGGACTAAAAATAAATATCCAGGATATTCAGTTTGGATTCTCTACACAACCCGATGAAATTATAAAGGAGAATTAAGTCTTATTAAGTTGGAAACTTGTGTGGCACTCCCCTATTACCATTGGAGAGGCAGAAGTTTTGAGGTTATTTTTTTGAGTTGGCAACTTGTGCGAGACTCCCCTATTGAGATTATTTACTTTTTCATTGCCATCCTAGATTTTTTAAGAAAAACATCTATCTCTTCAATTGTAAAAATTAATATAGAATATTGTAAAAAAAACTGCAATAATATTATATGTATGTCATAGGGCCCTAAATAAATATTTTATGGACAAAAACACTTTCCTAGGGAATTTTGTGCGTCATGTTCGATTTCTAGGGATTTTTTCTTACAGTTCAGATAGTGACCTCACGGAGCCAACAGCACAAACAAAAATAAACTATATTTAGAGATGTTACTAAAATAATTAGTCCTTATGACCAAAACTGATGAATGCGGTGCATATATTTTAAATTTTCATACAATATTCCACAAAAATTAGGGCAATGGGGAAGTTTCGTCCAAGTTGCCAACTTAGATGTTTTATGAACAACCTCTGTCTCTTCGATTGCGCTAGTAATTGAATTGATATATCAAATTGTCGATTTTCAATACACCAAAGTCAAACAATAGGGGAGTGCCGCACAAGTTGCCAACTTAAAAAACCTTCAAAAGTTCTGCCCCTCCAATAGCAATTGTCTGACTTTGGTTTTATGGAATACCGCCAATTTAATATATCAAATCAATTATTTTTGGTCATGAAGCGCTTATATATTTCTTATATCAAATGTGTCACTTATAGAGATTTTGTGTCTGAAAATGTGAACAGTTGGTAGAACAAAACATATTTTGTGAAAAGCGATTGAATAAGAGAATACACAACACAATAACATAATAATAATATTCATTCACCATTCAATTTTACACATATAAGTAATATTGGTTGGATATTACAAAGTAAATAAACACTAAGAAGATCCACAAAGGCTAACCTACGCGTGGATCGCTATGGTTATTTTGCAATAAGTTTTCATTTGGAAGATATGAATAATTTATATGTTTAAATTGACAAAGTAAAATAAAGTGATAATATATAGAACACAATAAACTGATAACAACGGAAATCAAGTAATAAGAGAAAGAAGCAACGTTCTTCTGCGTAAAGGTTCAAATGGCATTTTGACAGATGACAGTCGAAAATGCACCAATCGATTGGAACAGACTACAACATTCGAGATATAAACACAAAATTCCCCATTAATATTACTTTTTTGAATGCAAAAAGATAAACATTTCGGGACAAAAAAAAATCAGTTTGTGATTTTCTACACAACCCTGATGAAATCATTACAATTGGAGAGGCAGAAGTTTTCGATTTTTTTTTTCAAATTGGCAACTTGTGCAAGGCTCCCCTATTGCACTAAGCTCAATAAACCGTGTTGTCCAGCTATATTTACAAAAAATGTCAGGAATTTTCATACTACCCGCTTTTTGGCGTAACGAGTCGCTTGCACGTGACGAGTCGTAAAATGGCCCATATGTCAAATTTATGAAACTACAAACAACATAATTTAGAAAAAAGCAATTGAAATTTTTTATATGGGAATATCTCGTTCATTTTTTATCTAGGGAAATTTTCTAGGCATATCTCGATTAGATGAGTCAGTCCACTGCTAAGTAATAAAGCTAACAAGAATCAAATCAGAGTTTCCTAGTTTACACGCAAAGAATCGAGGCTGGCAACCCTGAGAGAAGTCGACCATTGGTTATATCAAATTGGCGATTTTCCATACAACCAAAGTCAAACAATTGCTATTTAAGTTGGCAACTTGTGCGAGTCTCCCCTATTTCACTTGATTTAGTACATTTTTCCCTTCAAATCTGGTACAATCTGTCATTTAGGAAACGGTGTACGTTCTAACCAGGGTTGCCAATTACCGGGATTAAGTTCATTATATTGAGCAGCTAATCAGAAAACAGGGCGCCGTGAGCTGAAACGCGAAAAGCTGCTATCTGAACTGGGCATAACATTTGACGGTCGTCAACTGTCATGTGTCACGTCATTCCTGTTTCCTGTCAATGTTTAATGTTAACTTGCCAAATTATGAGATCATTCCCATATATTCTGAAGATAATTTTATCTCTTTGCCTGTTTAAATTTGCCGGAAAAAAACGATCAGATATAAGTTTCGGGATTTTTTCGGAAATTTACGGGAATTCTCTAGCCTTTGGTCGGGATTTTTCTTCATTTGGCGTTGGCAACCCTGGTTCTAACCTTCAATCTTTGACATTGTCACTTGTCACAGTGCAACTTTACCTAACCATCTTGAATTGGAATAATAAGTATTTTCGGCGATTGACTTAATCTACCCAGGAATATCCCATAATGGCTTCAGAACACTCTAAATGTGAAGCAGAACCTTCAATAACTGATATTGAGGAAGGTCAAATGGAACACATCGGGAATAGGACTTACTTTGTTGACATCAACGATATTTTAAATAGAGAAATAAAAGAGGAGGCCACAGAGTTCCAACCGTTCAGTGAATATAAAGTCCCTAATGAATGCCTGAAAAATAATGAGAATGGAACATTTTGTGATCCCAATATAAGAGAACTAGAGGTTATGGCGAGAGACAGTGTTGTAGACCCCACAGAATCAAAGTTTTCTCCAGCTCGTAAGTTTACTTTAATTAGGGTTGAATGTCCGCTGATACATGCTCTGTTGCGGTATAGTTATAGTTTGATAACCCAAAAGTATTTAAAAAACGTCACGCGTTCAGTTCCAAAAGAAATTTTCAAGCACATTTTGCCATTCATTGAAGTTTATTACCCAAGCGGATATTTCAATTTCAAATGATATTGTGGTTCGAGAGTGGAATGTGTCTATGTGGCTACTATTAAAATTGATTTTTTACATAACACAAACAGTAACCCTTTGCAGAATCATTCGAAAAACCTTCAAATAATATTGTATACATTTCAGAGGAGTAGTACTGCATTCTAACACGTTAAGCTAAGCAGGGCTTACTTATGCCTCACTTCAACGTACCCTTGGGACTGCAAGGTATCAGGTTAAAGACACACAGCAGCATTTAGTTTCAGACCGGGTGGCTGCTATGTGACTACTTGCTTCAATGACAATGTTAACATTATGGCAAATTAAAACAGTTTAATTGCATTACTTTAGCAAATAATCGATCTTTATCAGAAATTACAATCAATGATTGAATGATACAATCATTGCGATAAATAAGTATTTTTGTAGCATTGTGAGTTTCAGAAAAATAAGAAACACTACATTAGAGATACGGAGTTCAAATGGTTGTATTTTTTTTGTCCAAACCAATGATATTTTTTCTATTGTATCCTTATTAAAAAAAATCTATGGTAAGAAAATATAGAAAGAAATCGTGGAATAATTGAACAATTTATAACTCATTTACCAGAACATATGAATATTGAGTGTGAGAAAAATACAGTGAATTTTTTATTTTCCAAATGAATTATAGAAAGAAATTCTATTTGAAAAAAAAAGGAAATTTTATACAGATGACATTTTTAGTTTTTCCATCAAGTTAGAGAGTTGAATTGATCTCGTTCTTTTGGAGCTCCTATGTGTGATGGTAAATTAAGGAAAATGTTATAGTTTGAACTTGAATTACAGATTTCTCGGAAAATGGGAGTTTCAATTGTGTTGCTGATGAATTAGCAAAACAGAAAGTCGACCATTTTAATGATGGCGTTATCTTGAAGAATGAAGACCCCTCAGAATGTAATGATGATCCTTTAACAAATAATGTAGAATCGAAAATGCAGACACTCAAAACTGAAGAATACGTTGATGACATCTATGATGATGTCAAACCTGAAATATGTGAGGAGAAATCAAGTAAACATTTTTCTCATGAACTTTCAAAAGGTAAGGTGATATTTTTCAACTAAAATGTTTTCAATTACAGAGTTATACGAGAATATTTCTAGTGGAGAATGAAATTATTTTAGTCACAGGTGAAATCAGCGGAGGGATTATGAAGTACAATTGAATTACTGTCAGTTGTGTTTAGGGGATTTGAAATATTATAATTATAGGCTATGAGCTCTGTTATTGTTATTTATTCTGTTTATTTTGTATGTATGTTTAGTTCAAATCTTTCGAGTAAATTTTGACCCATTTCTAGTTATCCGATTAACGTGAAATTTGGCAGGTGTTCATAATGCATTATGGAATTTTTGCTAGAGAAAAACGTCCTTTGGGTCGAGGAGGGTTTCCGTTTCGGAGCCCCCCTCCGCTGTGTGACACTTTTCTGCTGAGGGTTGTCTTTCGACTCCTTCAGCGGGTGTCGACTCATCTTCGACGGAGACTGTTGTCTCCATCAGTTGGTCCTGTGGGCCCTTGGTTGAAGGGTCTACAGCAGAGGAAGGAGGGTCCCAGGGTCCATCCCCACCACCAGGCTGAGGCTACGCTTCTCCTCTCTCCTGCTCCAGACCCTCCACTGTCGGGTCGATAGACCTGGGTTTTGTCTTTCCAGGGCATTGAAGATGTCCTGGTTAGGCGGTCTTATCGAGATCCGGATGACCGTGCTTTGAAGTCTGTCGGGATCGACCGATATGAGATTGTTGCCTTCCAAGGGCCTGATGTTAGTCAGTTCCCTGAGAAGCGACAGAGCTATCGGTGTGAAATTCTTGAAACTTTTGCAAAAAACTATAAAAAAAAAAACGATTTTGGTTTTTTTTTTTCAGGAAAAAAAATCCTTTCCGGTTTTTTTTCGGAAGTTCGGATTTTTTTTTCTAACGGTAAAAGATAGAGCAATTCTGCGAACTCCAATCGATTCAGAATGGCCGAATTAGTCTAGAAACGGAAGTTCGTTTCGATACGGATTTTTTTTTTGAACAAACAAAATATCTTTGAAAACCCAAAGTGGTCGTATCGATCACTGGTTTGAACCAAAATGTGGGAAATGCCGCGTATATTCCGAAAATATAGCATATGTGGTATCTCAATCCGACAGATTGACCGTGAATCCTGAAAAATCGAGATGACGGCGAGAGAAATCATAGATGGCTCACCGGTCGACTTTGACATATGTCAAATGGAAAAACCATCGGAGCGCAATCTGAAAATAACTTTAATACGTAATAATAATAATACGTAAAAAACTCCGCTGAATCTAAAAAAGTCTATCCTATCTCGTTGATAGGACATGAAATGAAGAAGCTATTACCATCTTTTCCGACAGCGCACCGACGTTTCGAGACTTTGCGACATCATAGCTCTCTTAGCTGCGGTCCGATCGACGAGATGGTCACTTTTTTGGATTCAAATGACCTTTTTACGTCAGAAAAAGTTATATTCCGGTAAGCTTCTTTCTCATTTCGTTTTTTGATCATCAACATCCATAGGGACATCATCCGCTACCATGCAGACTTCTCTTAGAAAAATCGTAACTCAATCAATCAATCAATCATGCTTTATTGTCCAAGAAGTAATTCTTATTGACAAAGTAAGTGTAATTTTATAAAGTCAGAAATATTAAGAATATAAAATTATATGAAATATAATGAACAATCATTATAGAGTTAAAACATATGTACCTAAACGAATATAAATAAAACATTACAGAAAAATATATCAAACATTACAGATAAATAAATAAATAAAGCAATACAGATAAGTAAGCGACGGAAATACTAAGCTTTAAAATTCATCAATGTAATATTCCTTCAAGTCATAGTAGGCTTTTTGCAGAAATACCTCTTTAACTGATTTCCTGAACTTTTTTAAATTTGTTATTTCCCTGTAGTACATTGGGAGGTGGTTATATATTTTCTTGCTCTCATATATCAAAGAAAATTTTGTAATTGCTAATTTTGGTATTGGCAGGGGTAGATCCCGACTTCCTCTTGTATGGTATCGTCTGTCATTATTTACTGCTGTATTAGAATACTTTTTGTGTATTAGACACACGGTTTCTAAAAGGAATAAACAAGGTACAGTTAGAATTTTCTGACTGATGAAAAGTGGTTTGCAGTGATCTTGTGATTTTGCCTTACATATGTATATCTGACAGCCCTTTTTTGCAAAACGAATACTGAATTTAGTAGTTGCTGACTACATAAGCCCCAAAAGGCAATTCCATATCTCAAATGGGACTCGATCAAGGAAAACTACACAATTCTGGCTGAGGATTATAATAATAATAATAATAATATATCTTTATTTCAGTTAATAAAAATTGCACATGATACAATATCTCTGTTTGACATCATGATACAATAATAAATCTGAAAGAAGTCACTGGATACATGTCTAAGTACATACATTCAAGATTACATAAATCATAAAAACAATAAATATTATTGGATAGTACATGATAAAATAAAGTTAAAATAAAGTTAAGTTAGTGGAAGAATTCGTCAAGAGAATAACAAGTTTTATCCATAATGAATCTTTTCGTAATTTTTTTGAATGTAAATACATTTTTGCAACCTTTTATAGTTTCTGGCAATCTATTATAAAATTTACAACCATTTACCACATAACTATGTTGAAACAGAGAAGTACGATGTTGTGGTGGTAATAACAAGTGTTTACTTCTTGTATTGTAATCATGTGAACGTTCAGCCATGGTACTCTGATTTTTAAAAATGTATACACAGGTTTCTAAATATATATTCCTGCCATAGTTAAAATATTAAATTTCTTAAATGAATCCCTACATGAGTCCCTAGAGCTTATTTTACTTAAAATCCTCACAGCATATTTCTGCAGAATGAAAACTCTGCTTGCTGAGGCACAATTACCCCAATTCAGAATACCATATTTTAAGTGTGAATGGAAATTAGCATAGTATAGGGTCAGTAGCACCTTTTCACTACAATGATTCGTCATAAACCTTAGCGAGTAATACATTTTTCTCAATTTAGTGCACAGGTTGTCTATATGTGGAGTCCAGGTCAATTTGTCATCTATAGTTAAACCTAGCAAGCTTACGCGTTTTGACATTTCGAACCGAATTGTCAGTGTTTTCAAAAAGAGTACAATTTACATTTTGCCTACGTAAAGTGTATAGCAGTGCATGGGTTTTAGAGGTGTTTAATTTAAGGTTATTCATTTCCGACCACTTCCAGAACACATTCATATGTTTTTCTGTTTACTTTTCAGGGCAATCAAGTCCCTCTCAACTACCAGGATATTTGTGTCGTCAGCATAACATATTGTGTGTATGCCTGTGCTGAGATTGTTATTTAAATGTCTTATTAGGTCATTCGCAAAGACTATATAAAGAAAGGGACCCAGAATTGATCCTTGTGGGACTCCGTGGAGTATATTCAGAGGACTACTGCACGTTTCATTGAGTCTCACCACCTGCTTTCGATCAGTCAAATAAGACATTAGTAGTTGTAGTGGAAGACCTCTTACACCATATCTTGATAACTTAGAAACCAACAGCCTATGATCAACACAGTCGAACGCTCGTGAGAAATCGAGAAATAGGCTCATCACATATTCGTTGTTGTCCAGATGTCTAATTATGTTGCTATGGAGTTCACATAAAGCAGACTCTGTGCTCTTGTTTCTGGTAAAACCATGCTGAGATGGTGAGAGTAGTTTGAATTTGCTAAAAAAGTTAGTCAACTGATTCTTCATATTCAGTTCAAACAGTTTTGAGATACTTGATAGAATGCTTATCGATCTATAGTTGTTCAGATCTGTGTGGTCACCTTTTTTGTAGATGGGTGATACCCTAGCATATTTCAACTTCTCTGGGAATATCCCTTTTTGAGCTGACAGATTTATTAAAAATACTAATGGCTCATATACATAAAGCGCAGTTTGTTTTAAAAGATTATTGTTCATACCATCCATCCCACAAGAAGTTGTATTTTTTTAGAGAGGATTAAATCTAGGAGATCATTTTTAGTTATAGGGGACATATAGAAAGTGTGAGGATTCATCTGAATATTTGACTCAAGGTAATGACTATCATAGACTCTGTTGTCAACCGCACCTCGGTAAAATACTGTTAAACTCATTTGCTAAATCATATTCATTAACCCCAGCTGGTCTGCTAGAGAAACTTTAGTTGAATCAGCGTTACTTTTTTGTAATTTGTTTATAATTTCTCAGGTTGCTTTTTTTTTGTTCTCTGTTGTCAAAATGACATTATCGTAGTACTGTTCAGAGGCGGTTTGCAGTTGTTTTCTATACTCCTTATTCAAATAACTACTGATTTCCGAAAAACGTCTATCATGCCTCGCAAGCGCATTATAGAGGGATACATTTTTTTTCAAATCCATTAGTTCCGACTCCAGCAATATATTTTTTTAAATCTTACATTCTTTTTACCATTTCTATCGTAACACAATTTGAGTGGAAAACTGTTTTCAAAATGATAAAAAAGACTTTCAGCAAAAGCTTCAAAAGCCAGGTCAGGACAATCATGTATATAGACATTTGACCACTTCTCTTGTTGTAAGGCATTTTTGAAGTCCTCGATATTTTCGGAGCAAAAAATGCGTTTAGTACAACTAGTTTTGTTTTTCCTTATTATCTCTTGGTTATTAACCTGAATATGGAAAAATTGTGCAAAGTGATCTGAAACACCTATATCTACCACTGATGCTGTATAAGTATTGGAGGTTTTCACTAAAAAGTTATCAATACAGGTTGATGATCCCTTACTAACCCTCGTGGGCATTCTTAAGCTAACTGCAATATTAAAGCAAGACAACAAATCCTCAAGTAGAGAACGATTAACACTCTGGATCATAAAATTTATGTTGAAATCCCCTCCTAAGATGACACTATTGTTTTCCAAACAGGTATTATTCAAAATTTCATTCAATAATAGTAGGAATTCCTCAAAGTTTCCATTTGGGGGTCTATAAATTACAATACAAATAATGTTAAAATTAACTAGTCTGACACCACAACATTCCATGGTACCATCTTTGGAAAAAGATTTCATATCATATTCCACAACTTCACCTGAAAAATTATCATTTTTGTAGATAGAGACTCCACCATGTCTTTTTGTGGTTCTACAGAAGGACGAGCAAAGCGAAAAATTACTCAGTTTGAATTGATGAATTGCATCTTTTTCTTGCCAGTGTTCTGAGATCAATAAAAAGTCACAGTGTTTTCTTTCAAAATAATCATCTAGCACTAATATCTTGTTTGAGATACACTGTTTATTTTGATGACAGAAAGTAATGGATTTAGATGATAGTACTATATTGCTTTGGGGGCTTTTTTCATATGGATCTATGGCTTTACTTTTATTCACGAAAAAAAGCGAGTCTATCAGTGATATTAATGTCAGTGTTACAATATTTTACAGTTTTGAGCACATGATGTACATTTTTTGAATCCTTGATAAAACTTTTTATATTATGGCATATGCACATTTTACTATTATTTACTTTGGGGTCACCTATAAATCTAATATTTGAATTTTTATTGATCTTACTTGATTGATTGAGTTCATTTGAAACAACTCGAACTGCATAACAGCCAGATGCTATTTTTTTGCATAAGTTCTCTACATGCTTATCAAATTTTAATTTGTCATCTATAAATACATGCTTATCAAATTTTAATTTTTCATCTATAAATACCCCTAAAAACTTTGTGTGAGTTTTGTTCACTATAGCGTGATTTTCTATAAGTAAGTCGTCGAAACTGAACTTGAAGCAGACTATGCTTGTTTTATTTGTGTTGAAACATAAGGAGTTTGAATCACACCACTGTTTAATTTTATAGAGATCAAAAGTTATGTTTTCTCTGAGATTATCTTCATTTGTCCCACGCCAAAGGATGGTGGTATCATCTGCAAAAAATGTGAACTTCCCTTTGATGTCAACGGTTACAGGATCATTCAGATAAAGCAGTAAAAGAATAGGACCCAGAACCGAGCCTTGTGGTACACCTGTTGTGTTATTCTCCATGTGCGATTTATTTCCTTGGAGTTTTACTACTTGTTTCCTGCCTGTTAGATAACTGGAAATCCAGTTATATGACAATCCTCTAAAGCCATAGCACTGAAGTTTAAATAACAGTGTTTCATGGTTCACGCAGTCGAACGCTTTAGAGAAATCGCAAAACACTGCCCCAATAGCTTCGTTATTATTTAAACCAATATACACATCTTCCAGAAAAGAGAAGATTGCATCGCCTGTGTTTTTATAGCTTTGGAATCCATATTGAGATTCGCATAGGATGTTATGATGACTTAAGAAGTTCAATATTCTCTTTTTAACAAGCTTTTCAATTATTTTTGAGATTGTTGGAAGCAATGATATAGGCCGGAAGTTTGATGGATCATTCATTTCGCCACCTTTATGAAGCGGAATGACTATTGCTAGTTTCAGACATGAAGGAAATCTGCCAGAACGAAATGATTTATTGATGGCCCCACAAGAATATTTAAAGCGTATTCTGAGAGATTTTCTAAAATTTTAACTGATATTTATCATAACCAGATGATGTTTTGTTCTTTATTTCATTAATAGTTTGCTTCAGTTCGTATATGTCAGTATCAAAAAGGTGAAAGTTTTCTGGAATATTTATATTTTTCATAAACTCGGTTGGATGGATTGTCGGTTGTAATTCTGATGTTATTTTTTGTGCTATCGTACAGTAGAAGTTGTTAAACACGTTAGGATCTATATCCGCATTAGAAGGCAATATATTACTTTTACCACGTAAATTATTTATTATAGCCCAGTTTTCTTTTGTTTTATTTTCAGCCTTATATAGTTTATCTTCAAAATATCTTTGTTTGGCAAGCTTTATCAGCTTTCTGTAAATCGTCCTGTATGTATTGAAATATGATATGAAAAATCCATCAGTTATGAATTTTTTAATAGTATGTAGTGATCTCAAGTTTGTTGCCGATTTTTTTATACCTTGAGTTATCCAGGGCTTTTTCTTTTTATTTTTGATTTTGATCTTTTTTATTGGAAAACACTTCTCGAATATATCTCTTAGGTAGTTTTGGAACATGTTGATTGAATCATCAAAGTTCAACACGTCAGCCCATGGTGTTATATTGCATAGGTTTCTAAATGATTCGTAATTCGTCTTGCTATATATTCTTCCGTATCTAAATTTACTTCTTTCATTTATTGTTTGGAGCGACATTTCGAAGATAAGAGCTTCATGGTCTGAAAGGCCTGCGGGAACAGTTTTACAGCTAATATTCTGTTTTTCCAAATTTGAGCAGATATAGTCAATGATAGTAGCTAATACATGGTTATTCTTGTATGTTCATTAACATGCATGGTCAAGTTTAGAGAGGTCAGTAAGTTATGTAGATCGTGTTTTACCAAACACTCTTCATCATCATAATTAATATTAAGATCACCTGTGAGTACAATCTTTGCGTTAATTGGTAGGTTTGATAGAAGAATTTCAAGTTTACCCAAAAAGTTTTTAACATTGGAATTTGGCGATCGGTAAACGCAAATAAATCAGGGACGCAGATATCGATGCGAAATTCCATATCCCCGTGGAAAAAAGAATTTCCTTTCGAATGGCAAGAAACACGATGGAATTTTTTTTTTTCGTGCTGCAAAGTGAGAAAAGTTAGTTTTGCTGAGGCACCGGTGCAGACTTATGTTGGAAGAATCGCAAAAAGATGGTACAATCGACGAGATGGTCACTTTTTTTGATTCAGCGGAGAATGCCTCAGCAAAACTCACTTTGGAGCGGGAAAAAAATATTTCCCGTACTCCGATTCCATCGAGCTTCTGGGCATTCGAAAGGAAATTATTTTTTTTTACGGCGATATGGAATTTTGCATCGATATCTGCGTCCCTGATTTATTTACAATTTTTCGAAGAGAAGTCTGCAAGGTAGCAGCATGATAGAACCTATTCCCTATGGATGTTGACGATCGGACTAAGAGAGCTATGATGTCTCGAAACGTCGGTCCGCCGGTGGAAAAGATGGTAATAGCTTCTTCATTTCATGTCCTATCGACGAGATGGTCACTTTTTTGGATTCAGGGGAGTTTTTTACGTATAGAAAAGTTATTTTCAGATTGCGCTCCGATGGTAATAGCTTCTTCATTTCATGTCCTATTGACGAGATGGTCACTTTTTTGGATTCAGGGGAGTTTTTTACGTATAGAAAAGTTATTTTCAGATTGCGCTCCGATGGTTTTTTCATTTGACATATGTCAAAGTCGACTGGTGCGCCATCTATGATTTCTCCCGCCGTTATCTCGATTTTTCAGGATTCACGGCGAATCTGTCGGATTGAGATACCACATATGCTATATTTTTGGAATCTACGCGGCATTTCCCATATTTTGCTTCAAACCGTAGATCGTTACGACCATTTTGGTTTTTCGAAGATATTTAAGGGTCAAGGCGTTGTTCGAAAATTTGGCTTTTCAAATTTGTTTTCCGTTTCGAAACGAAGTTTCGTTTTTAGACTGAATCGGTCATTCTGAATCGATTGGAGTTCGCAGAATTGCTCTATCTTTTACCGTTCCCTAGTTAAAAAAAAAACGAACTTCCGGAAAAACACCGGAAATTATTTTTTTTTATAGTTTTTTGCATAAGTTTTAAGAATTTCACACCGATCGCTCTGTCCCTGATCGAAAACAAAATGAGAAAGAAGCTACGGAATATAACTTTTTCTGATGTAAAAACATCCGCTGAATCCAAAACAGTGACCATTTTGTCAATAGTGACGTCAACATCCATAGGTACATAATCGAAAATGCGTTCTATCATGCTGCTACCGTGCAGACTTCTTCGAAAAATCGTAAATAAATCAGGGACGCAGATATGGATGCGAAATTCCATATGCCTGTAGAAAATAGTAATTTACGTAACAAGTCCGGAAAATAGGGTTTTTTTGGACGAATAGACAGAAATTCTAGGACGAGCCATAGGCGAGTCCTGGAAGTCTGTGAGTCCAAAAAAAACTATTTTCGAGCGTGTTGCGTACAATATTTTTTCGGCAACCGTGTAGAATAAAAAATCAATGAGACGACATATTTCTTTATTGTACATTTTAATTCTTATTTGAATTAAATAGAACAGAACAGAAAATACTACATATTAACAGAAACATTCTAATTCTTATTTATATTAATATATTTATACAGTGCTTCTCAAAAGTCTTCTCCCCACCTCTTATTTTTAGAACGATTATACATAAACAAGTGAAATTTGGAAACTGAATATTAAAGGTTGTTAACTTCCCTACTAGTGATGATAGATGACGAAATCGTCAAAGATGACGTCACAAGGCCATTGTGATCAATAATTTTAAATGGAACCCTACGGCAAGCGACACCTCTTTTAAAAGGTATGGAAAAAACCTATTCAATGATACTAATTTTCTTTGTGTTTATGGCAGTTTTGTTTTAAAACGCAAAGCTGTGATAAATTAAATCAGTTAATACTAAAATTCAAGCTCCGCCTCTGGATAGTTGTCAAAGAAGCTGACGTTTTTGTTAGTCTCCCTAATTCGACGTTTTTGTAATTGTCCAAGTTTTTGTACATTTAATTATTTGTGTATTGTTGATCAAACGTTTAACTGTTTTAGCAGCTTTTGGTACTTTTAATATTTTTGTACATTTTAATAATTTGTTAAACTGTTGTGAGCCGAACGTTTAAGTGCTTCAGGAAGCGAAATGGTACGTGCTTTAGGTGATAAAGTAGCAGCGATCCTAATTCTTGCTGAAACTGGACAAAATATTCATGCAGCAGAACGCATTTTTAATGAGAGGTTTCCCGATCGCCCCGTTTTGAGGACTTATTTTTTTTTTTTTTTTTTTTAATGTGCTGGTTCCCACGAAAAGGGATATCCTGTAATGTTCAGAGAACATCTGGAACCTAGAAGAAGGTAGGTGTTGTTGTTCTTCTTAAATTTTTGAAGGTTGTATGCCTCTGGGAACACCTCCCTAGGCAATGAGTTCCAAAGCCTCGCTGTTCGTTGGATGAACGAGTCTTTGGAAAGTGATGTTCTGCAGGTCTCCAAAGTGACCACGAAGAGGTGTGATGACTGAACTTGACGGGTTAATCTCGAAGAGACTGCCAAAGCAGGAACTATTGTTGATATTTCAGAAGAGCATCGCCCATGAAAATATCTATAAAATAGAGACAAATCGCCAACTTTTCTACGGTGTTCCAGACTAGTAAGCAAGTTTGTAAGCGAGGCATCACCGACGAGACGAATTGCCCTTTTTTGAACAGAATCCAATAGCCTCAGGATATGTTTAGGTGCCGCACTCCAAATATGGGAACAGTATTCCAGGACAGGTCGGATCTGTGCCTTATAGATCATAAGCAGCTGACTGGGGTGAAATAGCTCTTGGCACGAAACAAAACCAAGTTTTGGTTGCACTTTTGGCAATGGACCTCACGTGATTTTCCCAGGAAAGGTTATTGCTGATAGTAATACCAAGCATCGATATGGATGGCTTCAGTGGTATGGTTACTCCTGACAAAGTTATGTTAGGCACAGTGAGATCGGCTTTTCTAGAGAAAAGACATGCTTGTGTTTTGTTTGCATTGAATTCTACCAAGTTATTAGATCCCCATTCGAGAATTGTTGCTAAGTCCATATTTATATTATTAACATTTCTTCCTCGTTCATTTCTGGTTTCACGGGCTGATATAGGGCCCTGAAGAGAAAGCGGTATGGAGGGTACTATCATCGGCAAAGCTGTGTACTGGACATGAAGTTGCTTTCAACAGGTCGTTGATGTGAAGTAGAAATAGTGTTGGTGCAGAATAGATCCTCGGAACACCAGCATTTATGAGTAGAGTGTCAGATGAAACTCCATCGACCACTACATGGAGAGACCTGTTTGAGAGAAAACTAGCAAGCAGAGAACACAGCTGAGGGGCAAGCCATAAGACGGAAGCTTGGCGAGAGTCCCTGGTGCCAAACTCGATCGAACGCCTTGGAGATATCTAATGCCACAGCTAAAGTTTCTCCATACTTTTCAATAGATAGCTGCCATATATGTGAGACGTAAGGAGCAGGTCACCAGTTGATCTCTGATGGGAAGCCATATTGCCTATCGTTGACAATTCCTGAGTCTTCCAGATATTTCATGAGCTCGATGTTGATGGCTTTTTCCATGACCTTTGAAATAATAGATAGCAGTGCGATAGGTCTGTAGTTGCTAGGTAGGGCCTTTTTGCCTTTTTAGGGACTGGCTGTACTCTTGCAATTTTCCAATTGGACGGAAATACCCCCAAATTGTAAGAGTGGTTGAACAACTTGCAAAGAACAGGTGTTAGTTCGGGGGCACATTTCTTGAGAACAATCGGCGGGAGCTTCTTCGTAAGTTTGAAACAACGGGTAGTATTGATGATGCGAAACAATCTGGCAGACCACAAATTTCTGATGAGAAAAAAATTGATATACTGGCAGAAGTAATAGTTAATCCTACTTCTTCAACAACTCACGTTGCATCTACCTGTGAAGTCAGTCGAAGTACAGTACACAGGGTGTTGAAAAAAAACAAATTTCATCCATACAAATTAAAATGGTTCATCAACCCTCAGACGACGACCCAGACCGAAGACTAGAATTTTGTGAAAATATGGAAACTAAAATTAACCAACAGCCAGACTATGTCAAAACAATTTGTTTTAGTGACGAAAGTACTTTCTATCTAAATGGAAATGTAAATACACAGAATGTGAGGTATTGGAGTTACGCAAATCCTCACCTGTTTTGTGAAACACATACCCAATTTCCCCAGAAGGTGAATGTTTGGGCAGGTATCCTGGGAAACCACATCGTTGGCCTCTTTTTTTAAATACTAATTTAACTGGTGAGGTTTATCTGAAGCTGTTGCAAAACGCAATAGAACCGTTAATCCTTGAAATTTTGGAAGATAATCCAGATGAATTCGGCAATTTAGAAATAACATTCCAACAGGATGGTGCTCCTCCACACTATTACATTGCAGTAAGACGGTATTTGGATGAAGAGTATCGTGGTAGATGGATTGGACAACGAGGTTCAACAGTATGGCCAGCTCGATCACCGGACCTCACACCTTTGGATTTTTTTCTGTGGGGGTATCTCGAATCGAAGGTTCACGCCACTGAACCTGACAATATTGACGTTTTAAAACAACGTATTGTTGCAGAATGTGAGGCTGTTTCCGCAGACACATTTGCAAAAGTACGAGAAGATTTTAAAAATAGGATATTTCACTGTCAGGAAGTAAATGAGGTCACTTCGAGCAATTTCTTCAAGTAGATACTGATTCTTAATCTGTAATTATTATCATACTGAATGGAATTTAAATTTTAATGTTTACTAATGAGCCATTAAAACTGCCATAAACACAAACAAAATTAGTATCATTGAATAGGTTTTTTCGATACCTTTTAAAAGAGGTGTCGCTTGCCGTAGGGTTCCATTTAAAATTATTGGTCACAATGGCCTTGTGACGTCATCTTTGACGATTTCTTCATCTATCATCACTAGTAGGGAAGTTTACAACTTTTAATATTCAGTTTCCAAATTTTACTTGTTTATGTATAATCGTTCCAAAAATAAGAGGGGGGGGGACTTTTGAGAAGCACTGTATATTTTTATATATTTATATTAATTTCCCAAGGCACATTTTCAAAGTCACTATCGCTGCTGCTTTCCATATTTTATTGCGAATTGCGATCAAAAAACATGCAAACTTTTGACAACTAATTTCATATGAACTGTCAGCCGTTATTTCTTGCTATAGTAATGATCAACTGCTTTTATCAAAACCATACCTACCAAGATTTTCATATTTACCATGACAACAACGACGTGATTCTTCCCGGCCTAGTCCGGGAAGTGGGTACATCCCGGACGGTTGTCGAAAAAAGAATTTCCTTCCGAATGTCAAGAAGCACGATGGAATCGGAGTAGGGGAAATATTTTTTTTCCCGCTCTAAAGTGAAAAAAGGGATTTTTGCTGAGGCACCGGTACAGACTTCTGTTGGAAGAATCGCGACAAGATCAGGGACAGAGCGATCGATGTGAAATTCTGGAAACTTATTAAAAAAACTATGAAAAAAACGATTTTGGGTTTTTTTCGGATTTTTTATTTTTTTTAAGTTTGGAAAATGTGAGAAATGCCGCGTAGAATCCGAAAATATATCATATGTGGTATCTCAATCCGACAGATTCACCGTGAATCCTGAAAAATCGAGATAACGGCGAGAGAAATCATAGATAGCACACCGGTCGACTTTGACATATGTCAAATGAACCAACTCGTCGATAGGACATGAAATGAAGAAGCTATTACCATCTTTTCCGCCAGCGCACCGACGTTTCGAGATTTTGCGACATTATAGCTCTCTTAGCTGCGGTCCTATCGACGAGATGGTCAGGGTTATTATTAACTACTATGGTTCCTGGTGTATCTACATCTGTCTGGTGTTTTTTGAAGAACATGCATTGTGTTTTTGACTGGTTCAGGATCAGTCCATTTTTTTGAAACCAAGTTGCTATTTCTTGGAGTGTATGTCGATTTTATTCAGTAAGGAATTTAAGCAGTGTCCTTTTATTATGCTATTTGTATCATCAGCATAATTTATAAATGTGTTTAGGACATTGGAAGTAGCTTGTGGTAGCTCATTAATAAAAATAATGAAGAGCAGGGGGCCTAGAATGCTTCCTTGCCGAACACCTAGCGGTATATTCTCTGGTTTGGAGGTATATGTATGTATGGTTTTTTTTACGATTTTTACTCTTTGGGTTCGATTTTTCAAATATGTCTTGATCCAAGATGAACCGTTACCGTGAATTCCATAACTGTACAGTTTACTAATAAGATGCCCATGGTTTAGCGAGTCAAATGCTTTAGATAAATCTAGGAAGAGTCCACAAGCTAATTCCTTGTCCTCACATGCTTTTATAATTGATTTAGTGAATTCATATTCTGCAGTTTCAACTGATCTGTTTTTAAGAAATGTATTGTAAACGGGATCATGGATCCTTTCTTGTAAGAATATTTTTTCATGACAAAATTCTCGTAATTTCTCCCATTTTTTTAGACTTGGAATCATGGCCTCAACAAAATATAGAAGAGAGTGAACCAGCTATGGAAAAGGACAATGATACAAGGACGGAACCTACAATAAATACTCAGATGATTCGGAAACTCCCTAAATCTGAGCAGGAGTTTAATGAGATTCCTCATACTGGAAAAAAGCCATTTCAGTGTAAATTATGTTCCAAGTTGTTTACTCTTAGACATAATTTGTTGCAGCATGAAAAAACTCATGCAGTGGAAATCCAATTTCAATGCAATTTCTGTTCAAAATCGTTTATCCGCAAGGGGCATCTTACAAGACATGAGAGAATTCATAAACAGAAAAACCGTTTCGATGCAAATCATCTAACCAGAAGTCGGATCTTACAAGACATGAGATAATTCATACAGAGAAAACTCTATTTCAATGCAATTTCTGTTCAAAATCGTTTTTCGACAAGGAGCATCTTACAAGACATGAGAGAATTCATACAGGAGAAAAACCATTCCAATGCAAAATTTGTTCAAAATCGTTCAACCAGAAAGGGAATCTTACAACACATGAGAAATTTCACGCAGGAAAAAAACCATTTCAATGCCTAATTTGTTCAAAATCGTTTGCCGCAAAAGTGAATCTTAAGACTCATGAGCTAAGTCATACAGGAGAAAAACCATTTCCATGCAAAGTTTGTACAAAATCGTTTACCTTGAAGGACAGTCTTATGAGACACGAGAAAATTCATACAAGGGAAAAACCGTTTCAGTGCCAAACTTGTACAAAATCGTTCAACAGGATGGAGAAACTGACAATACACGAAAAAGTTCATGCTGCGGAAAAACCCTTTCAATGCAAAATTTGTTCTACATCTTGTAAATATAAGTCTGATCTTACAAGACATGAGAGAGTTCATACAGGGGAAAAACTATTTCAGTGCAAAATTTGTTCAAAATATTTTAAACAGAAGGCGTATCTTACAAAACACGAGAGAATTCATACGGGCGAAAAAACATTTCAATGCACATTTTGTGCGAAATTGTTTCTCGAGAAGAAGAGTCTTACATCACACGAGTTGATTCATACAGGGGAAAAACATTTCACTGCTCATTTTGTTCGAAATCGTTCACCTTGAAGGAGAGTCTTACAAGACACGAGAGAGTTCATACAGGGGAAAAACATTTCAATGCAATTTTGTTCAAAATCGTTCCGAAGGGAGTCTTACAAACACGAGAGAATTCACACAGGGGACAAACCATTTCAATGTAAAATTTGTTCGAGAGCGTTTAACCAGAAGGGCAATCTCACAACACATCTGAAATTTCACGCGGGAGAAAAACCATTTCAATGCAAAATTTGTTCAGAATCTTTACCATGAAGGCGAATCTTATAAGACATGAGAGAATTCATTCAGGGAGAAACCGTTAAACAGGAAAATGAGTTGAGAAAGTTCATGCAGGGGGAAAACCATTTTAATGCAAAATTTGTTCAAAATTCTTTAACAAGAAGTCGGATCTCACAAGATATGAGATAATTCATTTAGGGGGAAAACCATTTTATATTTTGAATTCAAGCGGGCGATACTTGATGAAAATCGATATTTATTTATTTATAATAAAGAGTATATAACATATTAGTGTGTACACCTAGGTCCAAGGACCTGTGTGTGTACAGATCACAGATTAATTTGTGTTATTTTACTATTTATGACACAATAATAAATATAATAGTAGTGGTAAATACAATAACATAGTTTTGTAGAGATAAACTAACACTAAGCAAATCCAATTGGAAAGTTGGAAGAATAAGGGTAACAAAAGATTTTACAATAGAGAGTAAGTTGAGGTTCAGACACAACTTGTAATCAATCAATCAATCAAAAACATTTATTAAAGAAGTTTTCTTTCACAATCATATTAGAAAAATCATAACATCATCATAAAATACAAGCTAATTCAACAGGTCAATCATCGAAAAGATACTATGATACACGGTTTACTACACAATTAATATAAACACAGACAACTAATTAACTTACAATTGTATTTGAACAACCAGCACAACGAATAGGATGAACAATATTGTAATATATATATATATATATATATATATATATATATATATATATATATATATAATCTAATCTAATCCTCTTTAGAGAAACTCATCAATAGAGTAGTAAGCTTTTTGCAGTAGAAAAGATTTGAGTAACCTTTTAAAGACCATGCTATTTGAGGATTTAATGTCATCACTAAGCTTATTATATAGCTTAACCCCACAGTACAAGGGATGGTTCTGGGATACTGTCAATCTACTATATGGTTGATGTAGTTGAGATTTATTTCTTGTGAAATGTTCATGAATATGTTAATTTTTTGGAAAAATTGAAATATTGTTTTTAATGTTTGGTAAATATACAAACAAGGCATTGTTAATAAATTATAATGAATGAATAATGCAATGTTCACTCGCCGATGCACCTGCCAAAATTCTAATTGCCTTTTTCTGAATAACAATAGATTGAATTGAACTATGGTATAGAAGTTTGAGAACACTGAGAGAGACAGTCTCAACTGACGGAGTACATATATATGTTTACTAAGCTTAAGTTTAACACTATCAACATGGTACTTCCAGGTAAGTTTATTATCAATATCAACCCCTAAGAATCTAGTACAATTTACCTGATGAATAGTTTTATTATCAACCAATTAACCAAATGCTTTTATCTATTGTTGAATTTTAGTAACAAAGTTGATCATTTGAGATTTAGCAGTGTTTATCAGTAGGCCATTTAGAGAAACCACTCAGAAATTTGATCTGTTACTTCCTGAGCTCTATGAATTGCTCAGACATAGTACCCGCAGATACCAAGATATTAGTGTCATCAGCAAAAATAACAGTAATGGAAGTTTTGCACAAAATTTCGACAGATCATTTATAAAAACTAGAAACAAAAGGGGAATGCTTTCCATTCATATGTACATTGTTTGAGATTGATAATTGCATATGTTTACAGTAATTATAAGATATTAGGTATTTATTTTGGTTTTTGCTATAAACTGCTTTGTTTTTTAAGGTTTTAGATTGTTTATTTTTTTAATGTCTGGTGGTAAAGAAATGATTATTTTAGGAGCTATTGACGTGAAAACCTCTGGTTAGCATCTTTCTGATAAAAGGGACTTATTAGTCTATTATTAACTTTTGACCGGGTTTCATGATTATGCCTTGGATTAATTTTCAGATGGGGATGTTTGTAGATGAATATGCAGCATGTGTGATAATACAGTGAGCGTATATTCAGAAATTATTCATTGTATAGTAAGCTTGTACGATATAATCTTGTTTTTCGAAGTATTATTTTAATAATGTAGTTTTGAAAGACAGTCAGGGGTTGTAAGGCATTATTATAAAAACTACCCCACACAGCAATACCGTATCTCAGGATAGATTCAATTAATGATCGGTGGAGAATGATTAATAAATTTCCGTAGCTCATAAAATTTATATATAAATCTGCGTAATTTTGCTGTTACAGTGTTAATGTGGTCTGTCCATTTAAGATGTTTATCAATAATTATACCTAGTTATTTGGTTTTATCAGTACTGTTAATTTCTAGATTTGAGTCTGCAATTTTTAGTTTAGAGAAATCAGGTCTGTTTGCTTCTGTTAGGGAAAAGGCTATATATGATGTTTCACTTACATTCATGGATAATTTGTTAAAGTCTAGCCAGGTTTTGACTGTGGATATGCCATGTTGAGCCTTTTCCTTAACATCCTGCCATGTGCTGTCTTCAAAAATAGAACTGTATCATCAGCATATGATATTATAGTGCCGCCTGTATGTGTGTCTAGTAGAGAGTCCAAGTACGTAATGAAAAGCATAGGTCCAAGGACTGTACCTTGAGGTACTCCTATCTGTATATCATCAGTGTCGCTTATTTTTACAATTTGTTTTCTTTCCAGTAAATAATGTTTGAAAATCTCCAATACTATACCTCTTACCCCATATTGTTCGAGAGTTTTTAACAGTGTTGAGTGAGAAACGGTGGCAAATGCTTTTGCTAAGTCCAGGAACACTGCAATACATTTGTTTCCTATGTCTAATTTTTTTTTAATGTGATTTATTAGTTCAAACATTGCTTTCTCTGTGCTTATACCTGGCCGAAAACCAAATTGCTTGTAGTTGAGAATTTCATTTTTCATTAGAAATTCATAAAATCGAGATTTTAAACATTTTTCGAATAGTTTTCCAAAAGTATTTATAAGGCTTATAGTTGTGAATAAGATTTTTATCACCATTTTTATGTATAGGTATAACCACCGATATTTTGAAATGTTCAGGAATTTTTCCACTCAGGAATATTAAGTTTATTATATGAACCAGAGGTTTTAGAAGGTGTGTACATTTTTTTACTAGCGATGATGTTATTCCATCCTTTCCAGGGGCCCTGGTTGATTTTAGTGTGTTTATGTGTCGAGTGAGTTCAGTTTCATTTATAGGCTTAAGAAACATAGAATTTTTGATTTGTGGGTATTTGTTTTTGTAGTTATTCTCCCAATTGTAATTACTTAGTAATTGTAGAACTTTATCGGTTTTGTTAATGATGTTATTTAATTTTTTATTGTTGTATTGCTTTGGTGTATTGTTTATTGTTAGTAAAATTGGAAAGTGATCGGTAATTTTAGAGTTCATTACGAATGATTTAAAATTTTATTTGTTTTTCAACAAATTTGTTCGTACAAAAATGTGATCTAGATATGATCTTGTGTGAGTATTTATATGGGATTCAAAACAAAGAGACATTAACATTGATATGTAGTTGTTTGTTGTTATATCGTCATTATCTAGGATATCATAATTCAAGCCTCCAATGAGAATATCAATATTCTGTATCGTGTTATTGAAATAAATGTTTCCAAGTCTTCTATGAATTCATTATCGTCAACTGAGGGTGATCTGTAGCAGGGCATAATGTTAAAGGTAATTTTATTCAGAACAAATCTTATGCTACTAATAATAATAATAATAAATGCTTTTATTGAAAGGTTACATACTCTGTACATAGAACCTAACAAAAGGCAGGATTCAATATCTGCGCATGAAACATCATTGCAGAGCTTGCTCTTCCATCCAACCATAATGGTTATTTTAGTTACAGGTAGGGTAATATGTATAATATAGTTTATATTGGTCTTGATGAAACTAAGCACTGGTTTATTGTGCCATTGTTAAATAGGGTAACATAGCCAGGGATTGTAAAATCATTTACATTATTCACTAACTCGATGAACATTTTATTCTAGGCTTGAATATTTTTAATGTATCTCAAAACAAATTCAAAAATGCTCTCTAAAGATCTTGCTAAACAGTACAATATCATATACCATTGTTACCTATATTAAATTCAAAAATTCCATAATTGATGTACTTTGTGTTTATAGTATTTTATCTTACTTTTAATTAGTTTAAATGTATTTTACTCATACCAATGTATTTTAAGCAATGAATCTTTTGTAAAATGGGGTTATCTGTACATAATAAATAAATAAATATAGTTTGATATTATGTCCCATGTTTACTTATCCTTCACCATCCATCCTATTATGTTTCCTTCGTCCAGCCATTCCCCAATTTCAGTTTCTATTTTTGTCCTACCTCTTATCCACCGATTGCATTCTAATATCGTATGGGTAGGCGTGTCCTATAGGCCATAATATATGCAGGCCTCGTCTCTGGCCTTTCCTATTTTGAAGGTATATGTTATATAAGACCCGTGTCCAGTCAGAAACTGGGTCAGGAAATAATTCAGCTCATGGAAAGCACATGGTATCAGGACAGGTATCAACTTTTATGAAGAATGAAATTTTCTGAGAAACTATTATTAAAAAAAATTCCATATGGTTCCAAGTTTTTGGCGGACACTGTATATAGTATCGAATGCTTGAGTTGTAAGTTTTGTTATGTGGAGTAATATTATTTATTCTTCCAATTTTCTGGTTAATTTTGAGATTGAGAAATTGGCAATTATGTGCCATAAAAACGTCATCATTCAATGAATTAAAATGATAGTGCCTCGGATTGGGATTGTCCCTTCTTATAATATTTTCATCCATATTCATAGAAATATAACAAAAATTTTTCATACCACTCGCTAACCTCAAAAAGGCTAGGTTAGGTTTTCTTTCCTCTAACAGAATTTAACGTTAACATCGTCCCAAAAACTTTTTCAAATCAATCAGTCGTTATATTTATCGTTAATAACAATATCCACAAAAGTTGTTAATTTTTTATGTTATTTTAAGTGGCCCAAAAACTCCTTAAACATGCTGTTGCGCAATTGTTTGATAAGTTTCAAGAATGTTTGATCTTTTGTACAACGGAAATGTTTGCATCAAGTTATGGGTGATGCAGTTGGCGCAATTTGTTTGATAATGCATAGGCCCTTTAATAATGAACGAAAGTGTTCATAATGGGGAATACGCATAAGCCCCTTTTCTAAAATATGTTGATTTGCACATAAAGATTACCACCTAGAAAGTTCAGCAACAAACTTAAAAATTTCAATGTTTTTCATAATTTGAAATTGAAACCGACAATTTTCTCCACATTCAAAAACGTACTCCTCGCGCCTTTGATGGACGTATGCATCATTACTTCACACAGTTCAACTTTTACCGCTAGTTGCTTTGAACTGTCAACTATAATTTCATTTATCTTCGTTTATATGTTGTACTAATAGTTTTATGATAGTATTTTCAATTGTGACTGAAACATCACATTAAAATTGAGATTGAATTTATGTTTGGGTTGTAAGAAATATTATTGTCTATCAATATTGATAAAACAACCACAATAGGGAGTGCCGCACAAGTTGCCAACTTCAAAAACTTCTGCCTCTCTAATTGTAATAATTTCATCAGGGTTGTGTAGAAAATCACAAACAGAATATGCTAGATCATTGATTTTTAGTCCCAAAGTGTTTATATTTTTTAGTTATATTAATAGAGAATTTTGTCTCTATATCTCAAGTGTTGGTGCCTGTCCTAATCTGATTATTGACTGTCATCTGTCAATATTTTTTCCCAGTGCTATCAACTATTCACATATTTAGACAATCTCTATGAATGACACATTTGATACTAGAAATTTATAAGCGCTTCATGGCCAAAAGTAATTGAATAGGTATATCAAATTGGCGATTTTCTATACAACCAAAGCCAAACAATTGCCATTGGAGAGACAGAACTTTTGAAGGTTTTTTTTTAAGTTGGCAACTTATGCGGCACTCCCCTAGTGAAGGTCAAATCAAGTTTAAATTAAGGAGCACCTTTCAATTTGAAAATTAAAAAAAAAGGATTTCACTAATTATTTAAAAAAACTGAAATGTTGCAAAGAAAAAATAAAATCATGAGTGTTCCCTATAGTTCTTAATAAATGGCAACACTGCAAGACACACTGTCAAATGTCAAAGTTTAGATGTTCAACTCTTTGACATTGTCAATTGTCACAACTTCACCTAACTAACCATCTCTGATAGGAATTTGGAATAAATTAAAAAAGATTTTTGAAGATTAACCAGGAATATCCCACAATGGCTTCAGAACACTCTAAACGTGAAGGAGAACCTTCAATAACTGATATTGAGGAAGGTGAAATGGAACAAATCGGGAGTAGGACTTACTTTGTTGACATTAATGATATTTTAAATAGAGAAATAAAAGAGGAGGCCACAGAGTTCAAACCTTTCAGTGGATACGGAATCTCTAGTAATGAGAATGGAAAATTATATGATCCCAATTTAAGCGAACTCGATATGGTGAGAGACAATGTTGAAGAGCCCACAGAATCCAAGTTTTCTCCAGCTCGTGAGTTTCCTTCAAGTAGTTTGATAACCCAAAATGGAAAAAATGCAGTTCAGGGAGAATCCACACCTAGATAAATATATTTTTTTTGTAAATAAACAACCCTCCATAACCCCAAAAAATCGGCAGTCAGTCATAAAAGAAAATGTTATTTTTCAAACCCATTATTTTCACCATGTTAAATATCCAGTAATTAGACTCATACGATTTGGGACATGCCATTTGGTGAAACTATCGTATTTTTGCTTTCTAAATCCGAAGTCAAAACGTGGCACTCTCAAATACTTTGCGAGATACGGGCTTCCAAAAATACAGAAGGCCTCATTTTTAAGCACTCTGAAAAGACTCACCATCTGTCCTTTCAACAAAAACACCACACAGAGACACCCTTATTCACGAGTTTTTAGTACTTATTCTACAAAAAACTGCCAATTTCTAAAATATCCACTTCAGAATTTAACTACATTCCACAATTCTTACTTTCACCCACCAAAAATGTTATATTAAAATGAAGAGGGTACAAACAATGACGAAATTGTAAATTTATTTGCGAAATATCTTTCTTTCTACTCCGATGAATAAATTCATCAACTACCGCACTTTGAATTTTCTAATAAAAAAGTAGATGTTATAAGCTGTACCATAGAAATAAAATATATCATAGATTCATGTTTATCTGTTCCTTGGAAGTTGTCGTTCGGCCCAGATGGTAATCCTCTATTGTTGCCAAAAAAGTGCACTTTCACTTTAGCAAAACCACTGCACCATTGTTCAACTTGTCACTAAGTACTGGAAAAGTCCCAGAATTTGTGAAAAACAATTTTCTTACCCCAATTCACAAATCTGCAGAAAGTGTTAAAGTTCAAAACTATTGATCAGTTTGCAACCAATCTGAAATCCCAAAACTTCTAGACCGCCTTGTCACTAAACTTGGGACACAAAGAGCATCATTATCAACCAACAACATAGCTTCAGTTCTGGGAAGTCAACAACAAACTTACCAATATACAGCAATTTCATTTTGATTGAGTTAGAAAAGAGGTCACAAGTTGAATCTATTTACACAGACTTTTCTAAAGCCTTTGATAGAGACAATTATGATATCTTATTAGCAAAATTACATCCCCTGGGAATAGAGGGAAATGTTATGAAGTGGATAGAGAGCTATCTTTCAGATAGGTTGCAATTTGTTAGATATGCCGGATCGGTGACCTCTAGCATTACACCGACTCCCACCAATTACAAGGTAACCTTAATAATCTCTTACGTTGGTGTGACAAAAACTTGCTAGATCAATTTTGACAAGTGTCAACAAATAACCTTTGGAAACATCAATAGCCCACTAGAGTTTCAGTATAGAGTATAGAATTAAAAATAAAGCACTTAACACCACAAATACAGTAAATGATTTGGGAATAGTTTTTGATAGCAAAATTTCTTTCAAATACGTATATCTAACATTGTTGTTAAAGCTCTGAAGATGCTAGGCTTTATTCAGAGGACAACATCTGACTTCTCTCTCTTCCCATTTAAATTGATGGATAATTCACTTGTGCGTTCCGTTTTAGAATTCAATAGTATTGTTTGGAGTCCTAATTACGATTTGCGACGTTGATTTAATTGAATCAGTTCAATATAAATTCTTACATGTATGTGCTTTCCAGATGGGTTATACATATGGAGCTTATAGTTACTCTCAAATTCTCGAAGAAATGAATCTAAATAGTCTCAAGCATAGGAGAGTTGAACATGATCTACGCTTCTTGCATAAAGTTATTAATGGTTATGTTAAATGTGCTGATCTTCTATGAAGGGTCAAATTCAATTTGGATAGAAATTAAAGTACCTTTCATCCAACATACTTGGACAAGAATATTTAGAACGGCACATGATCATTTATCCCAATTGGACTTTTTCGACTGCTCAAGTCATGCATTTGTAAATTTGGAAAATAATTCAATACTAATGGCTAAATATTAAGATAAGTGATAGTTTGTAGTAAATATGTAAGTAAATAAATTTTATTTTTGTATTAAAATATTTCCATATAAATTGTAAATTGGTTTGTCAGTTAATGAAATAATTATAATAAAAATAAAATGAAAGTATAGGGATTATTATATTCACGATGTTGATTGCCTCAATTGGACGGTCAAAAGCTACCATAGCTGCATTTTGTCAACCCCCGAACTGAAGACTATTGCCCAAGACACGCCTTTGGCGTGGATGTTTTTGAAGACCTATAGACAACACCTACGCCAAACAATTCAAAGCACATGATTGGCTGTTTTTTCTTCCACAAACTCAAACATTCAATCAAAAGGGACATTTTAAAATTAAGTGACTGCCAAGAATTTTTTTTATTTTCAAGCTTTCCAGAGAAATGAACCATTACATAGCCAAAAAGTTTGGTGATGCGCGAAATCTCCCTAAATTGCATTTTTACCCCCTAATATAATAATGTTCCATTCATCTGTATAAAATAATGTTCCATTCATATTTTGCCTTTAATTGAAGTTCATCACCCAAGCAGATATTGTGTACTACAAAATGATTCAATGTGGCATCATTATTATATTTCATCAAGCTAATAATTTAAATTAAATTTTTTTTTTCAATTTTGCATAATCCAATTTTTCCAGTTTTCCTAAATGTAGCAATATTGAAATATTATTATTATTATTATTATTACAGTAATCCCTTGCAGAATTATTCCAATAAACTTCAAATAATGCTTTCTTAATTTTTTTTTTCTATGGTATCCTCAGAAAAAAAAATGGGTTTTTTTTTATTTGGTTTTATTATTAAAATTTATAAAATCTAAATGGCGACGATCTCTGTGATTATGGACCGATTCTATTAAAATTGGTATGGGAGAGTGTGATTTTTTGTCAAAATTTATAAATTCAAGATGGCGGCTTCAAGATGGTGGACGAGTTTTGTGATTATGGACCGTTTTCATTCAAAATTGGTATGTCGAAGATTATTGCGTTTTTGGCAAAATTTAAAAATTGAAGATGCCAGCTCCAGGATGGCGGACAGGTTAATCTTTAGACGGTCTTCTCGTTGAGGAACTAGACAGCTCAGAACTTACGGGAAAAATGCCTCATAATAACTATGCTTCAACAAAAATGCATTAATTAAGGCATACTTACTAAAAAGCACAAAATAAAATAATTAATAAAAAACCTTTTTAAAAACAAGCTTTTATTCAAATGGGCTAAAAAGAAAAAACATTATTGCTTTGGATGTGTGATGTAGGTTATTCCATGAGATATAAATTCAAAAGCTTGTTGATTTTGTAATCGAACTGAAAACTTTGCGCGATAATCTCTTGAATCTATAACTCACAGAATAACGTAGCAATTATATTTTACTTTTTAGCTCATTTGAAAAAAAGCTCGTCTTTAAAATGGTTTTTTATTAATCATTTTACTTTATTCAGCTTTCAATAAATGGACCATATTTGTCCCATTTTCCTTTTTTATTTTTTCCATCAAGTCTCATTCTTTTGGGAGCTCTGATAATGTTCCTATGTAACCTGCTTCTATGATGGTATATTAAAGAAAATGTTATAGTTTGAACTTGAATTTCAGATTCCTGGGAAAATAAGAATTTCAGTGAAATTGCTGGTGAATTGGCAAAACACAAAGTCAACCATTTTAATAATGGAGTTACCATAAAGACTGAAGACCACTCAGAACTCAACGATAATTCGTTAACAAATAACGTAGAACTGAAAACAAAGATAGTCAAAACCGAAGAATACATTGATGTCCTGTATGATGATGTCAAACCTGAAATATGTGAGGAAAAATCAAGTGGAAAAAGTGAAAATGGGTCCAATCCGAACTCTTCTCATGAACTTTCAAATGGTAAGGTGGTATTTTTCAACAGTAACTTTTTGCAATTTCAAAGTTATACAAGAATATTTCTAGTGAAGAAGGTAAATCTTTTAATCATAGGTGTAATCTACAAATTGTAATCAAAAGCGTTTATTTGTTGAATATAGAGCTGGAAAATGTATAAAACAACCAGTTGGTATAAACACTATGGGCTGTGTGTCTAAATGATTGCCGAGTTTCTCCAATTGCCCAGTTGAAAACATTATTTCCGGCGATCTTCAACTACACTTTAGGCTGATTCTGGGACAGATCTCTTGACTATAAAACGACAAAGTGGCTGGAAATCTAACTCGGTTGCTTAAGGTTACATCGAAACTTCTACTGGCAATAAGAAGAGAAGGGCAATAATTAGAATAAGACAAAGATAAAACTCCATTACTTTCAATGTCAAATGTAATTTATAGTATTCCTTGTCATGGTTGTAATAAACAATATATTGGTCAAACGCAAAGGTCATTATATTTTATATTCATCTTTACCTTAATAAATTTTAATATCTAGTAAAAAAAATAGAATAATTTCTCATACCTTCTTTATACCAAAATTTGATCAAATTGTTGGGTACTTAATAATAACTATTGTTTTCTTTAAGTTGTAAAGGACTTTGTCAAAGAGAATCATGTTCTTCAGACAATAAAGCATTTTTGATTTGATTTGATAAAAGTGACTGCAGATTGCATCCTGAAAGATGTGCTCTGGCAGAACATGTGAATAAATTTGACCACCAGATGAATTACGATTCAGTGAAAGTGCTTGTGTCAGAGTCACATACATCAAAGAAAACATTCTTAGAAATAGCTTTCATTTCCCAATAAAACAATTGCATCAATAAAAAACAGATATTAACCATTTGAGTGAGATCTACTCTTATTTATTGCCTTTAGATATTAATAAAAATTGACAACAATGCAATATCAAATATTAGTTCTGTTTTACATTACCGCCATCTGGTAACATCAGTTGGTACTAATATAACAGTTGGCACCACTGTAATAATTTCCAAGTGACACCTGTCACCCGTTGGCTCAAATTATTCCTAACCAGTCAGTTTCAGTTGTCACACCACATAGAGTACACATTTATATTTATATAAATTTGAACAATGTTAATGTGGTTGTATTAACTTTGAACTTCGTTTTATTCCTTGATCTACGTTTTTTTCTTTTGTATCAGTATGTTAGATGAATATGTTTAACATCATTGAAACCAACCTCAACAAAGTTGTAAGTAGCAATATATATTACTATTGTTTTTTCATCTAATGTAGTTTCCCCTGATGATGGGTTTCGGCCTTTCTCAATGGGTCAGACATCAGCACAACCATCATGTTAAAATACAATTAATGAAACTAATTATAATACGGGCACACACAGATTTAAAAATGAGTGAAAGAAATGTTTTGATTGCTTTAAAAATATATATATTTCTTTGTTTGCTCAGAATAAGGTCCTTAGTCAGTCTATGTATTTTTTATTTGATACATTTCGACATTGCTTATGTCATCTTCAGGTAAATTTTCAAAAATAATGTAAAACATGTAAAATTAAAAACATAATACGTTACATAACATCAAACAAATACAATTAAAATTTTCAAAGAGACGTTCAAAACTTACAATATAATTCAACAGTTATTCTTTCATTATATCGTTTTCAAGATTGTTTTCGTGTTTCACGATTGGAAGGAACGTTGTTGAATGTCTGAGATTGCTGATATTGAGTATGTTATATCTGTCACTGTTACATACATTGGAGTGTTCGACATATTCAGTTATAGTTTGTGAGCTCTATTGTTATAATTCATTTATTTATTTATTTATAAACGGGTAAACCATTTCACAATTAACTATAATAATAATAATTTCAACAAATTAATTAATTACTAAAAACTTAAACTATAACTTGAACTAAACAAGGATAGCACACCATCTGGTATCAGATTCATGCAAGACTTTTCCGTGTAAAAATGCAAAGATCGGTTCATTTTTACCTTTATATTTTTTGTTGTGGAGTGAGTATTTAAAATAAGTTATTGTAGATTTGATTGAGGTTTTTCATGTCGTTTCTATTGTTAATACTGTTTGTATCTTTTTTATGTGAATCATTTCGAGGAAATTTCTAACTTTTGGATTTTTTCTTTTGTCAAAATTTCAACCTTGTCAAAATCGAATTTATGTTGATTTTCCTTTTCGACAATGTGGTCAAGAAATTAAGAAATATATAATATATATACGTTTTCACATAAATTTCAAGTGAAAAATAACATTTTACCTAATGTCTATTGTTATTGTTCATGAAATAAATAAGTTTTCACATAATTCTTGAGAGAAGAATAATGTTTTGTTGAATTTTTATAGTTTTCTATTTTGGTTAAATTTTATTTTATTTATTCATTATGGCATTGGTGCGGTAATAGATTCAAAAAAGCAATACTGTGGTAACATCATTATGACATTCAAAAAAGTGTCAAATCTCAATCATTATTTGATAGTTGTAGAAAATAGTTATTTATGCAACAAGTGCAAAAAGTAAGTGTTTATTGCACTCGACGTGAAGTTGTCCGACGATGCTGTCAGGCCGAGTTGGAAAACACGTCGAGTGCAATAAACACTTTTTGCACGAGTTGCATACAATATTTTTTCTACGTTCATGCAAAAATCAGAAAATGTTTAATTTAGATAGCACTAAGTGGGGGAAAATAAAAAGGGTAATTGAATAGCAAAATATTTAGCAATTAATTAGCACTATCGATTTGCATTGAGAAAGTTAGGAACTAATACCTATGTTAGGAACAATTTAACTCAAACTTTATTTTTGATAACTTGCATTTTCTAGTAATTTCGTAATCCAGTATGCAATAAATATGATTGAAAATAATATAAAATATGCAATTGCTTAAAATGTAATACAATATCACAAAAAATGGACTAAAAATGGCGTCGATTTGAACGTTTATGTTTGTCATGATCACAAAACGCTGTAGTAATAATAATAATTCGCTTCATTTCAAAGACAGTTCACAATGATTTAACACTATTGTAGAAACTTGAGTTGGAATGGTGTCAGGGAAGTATGTTTCACATGTTCATATATTCGTACAGAGAGTATGGTTGTATGTCTAGCAACACTTTTTTATTTTCTTTTTTATATGATAGGGTATTTATTTTCTTAATATGAATGGGCAATTTCAAGTGGTTGTTAATCTATGTGGCTGATAGTTCATTTGTTCTGATCTTGTATTATATGGGTGTTCTGTTGGCGGTGGAAAGCTGGATCAGTTATTGAAGAGGAAGATGAGGCATTCGTATATATATATATATATATATATATATATATATATATACAAAGCGAAAATGGTAAAAATATTTTTTGACTTAAATGTTTCTCGACAGGTTTCATTGTAACCCATTCGATAGACTATACGGATGGCCCTTTTCTGGGTGGTAAATATTTTCTTAGTTTGTGTGCTATTTCCCCAAAACAAAATAGCGAATTTAGTTGTCGATTCAAAATTTGTGTGATATAGAATTTTCATCACATTCTCAGTGGCATATTTGCTAGTTACTCTCATTGCATAACAGGTTTTGTTTAGTTTAGAGCTTAGGTAGTTTAAAGGGGTATCCCAGGTTATATGTTCATTTATGTACAATCCCAGGAATTTTACGTTTTCAGAAAAATTCATTCGGTTACTGTTTAGAGTTATGTCAATAGAGCACTAGACTGTGGACTGTCTAGTTCTGAATAATACCACATTTGTTTTATCTACATTTAAAACAAGCTCAGTTTCTGCGAAAAACATTTTAGGTTTTCCAAAAAAAGTATTTCCTTCTACCTTTACCTCATCAAAAGAATTTGCAGTGACCAACAGATTGGAGTCATCTGCGTAGTTGATGATATGTTGATTATCCTTTGACCTAATTTCGTTCATCATTTATATGGATGATAAATAGAACAGGTCCTAAGATGCTGCCTTGAGGCACTCCTATAATTGAGTCTGTGACATATGACCTGCAGATTTTGGGGTCTTTTTGTATTTGGACCATTTGTTTACGTCTAGAAAGATATGAAGTGAACCAATTTAGGCAATTTCCACGTATGCCATATTTGTTAATTTTTTCTAGCAATATTGTGTGGTTCAGGCAATCAAACTCTTTTGATAGATCTAGGAAGATCCCTAGAGCCAACTGTTTCTTTTCAAATGCCATGATGATTTTTTGGATGAAGTTAAAAATGGCCGTGTTCATCGATTTTGCTTTCAGGTAGCCATGCTGACTTTCACTGAATAGATTGAATTTTGACATAAAATTTATCAGTCTTTTGCACATTGACAGTTCAAATAATTCAACAAAAGATGGTAACTAACTTATTGGCCTATAGTTTTCTTGTAATTCTGGATCTCCTTTTTTCCAGATGGGCTTTATTAATGCTATCTTCAGTTGGTCGGGGAAAATTCCAAAGGAAAAGAATTATTCATGAATTCATTTATACAAGCTTTCATTTATACAAGCTTTTATTAAATTGGTTGATATTTCATCTTAACCACTACTGTATTTGTTTTTGAGTTGTTTTGCTAGATCTATCACTTCATTTGTGGTCACCGGTTCTATGCACATGTGCTCCTTATTTTCTATAATATTGCTTTGGAAGCTTGCCGCGTTTGTGTTTGTTATAAGTCCTTTTACCGAGTCTACAAGGAATTTATTATATTCTTCGGCAATATCTTGCAGGTCCCCTTTCAATTGGATATCTTTGTCTGATAACTTCTTTCCCGTAATTTATTAGCATATATTCCAGTTGTAGAATGACAGATGAGTGCAATAAACATTTTATTGCACTAGTGCAATAAAAAACCAGTGTTTTCACTAAATATAGTTCAATAAAGTTTTGTTTTTTGCATGAACGTAGAAAAATAAATAAACAATGTATTGTTAACAGGATCCTGGATTTTTTCAATCTAGTAATTTCTCCCATTTTTTCTTTAGACTCGGAATCATGGCCTCAACAAACTATAGAAGAGGGTGGAACAGCTGGGGAAAGGGAACCTACAAAAACTAAATATCATCCAACATTTCAGCATTCTGAATCCGAGCAGGAGTTTGACGACATACCTCATACTGGAAAAAAGTCATTTCATTGTAAACAATGTTCCAGGTCGTTTAGTGTTAGACATAATTTGTTGCGGCATGAGAGAACTCATACAGGAAAAAAGCAATTTCAATGCAACATTTGTTCAAAATCGTTTACCCTGAAGAGGAGTCTTACAATTCATGAGATGATACATACAGGGGAAAAACCATTTCAATGCACGTATTGTGCGAAATTATTTCCCCTGAAGGGGGGTCTAATAACACACGAGATAATTCATACAGGGGAAAAACCATTTCAGTGCAAAATTTGCTCGAAATCCTTCAACCAGAAGGGGAATCTCACCACACATGAGAAATTTCATGTAGGGGAAAAACCATTCCAATGCAAAATTTGTTCAAAATCGTTTACCGTGAAGGGGAGTCTTAAAACACGAGATAATTCATACGGGAAAAACCTTCCATGCAAATTTGTCAAAACGTTTACCCTGAAGGGAGTCTTAGAACACGAGAAATTCATACAGGGGAAAAACCATTCCAGCAAATTTGTCCAAAATCGTTCAACAGGAAGGTGAGCCTGACGATACATAAGAAAGTTCATGCAGGGGAAAAACCATTTCAGTGTAAAATTTGTTCAAAATCATTCACCAGGAAGGAAGTCTTAGACACAGAGAATTTCATACGGAAACCCATTTCAGTGCGAAATCTGCACAAAATCGTTTGCTCTAAAGGGACATCTCATGAGACACGAAAGAATTCACACAGGGGAGAAACCATTTCATTGCACAACTTGTACAAAATCGTTTAACAGGAAAGAACATCTTACATCACATGAGAAAATACATGAAGGGTAATAGTTATTTACCTAACAAGTGCGAAAAGAGTACTTTTCCACACGTGAATGGACTATTTCCGCATGTGTTAGGTAGAACATTTTTCCTACGAGTATAATATAATTATATTTAAAATTTTACGAGGAAGAAATGATACCTAATATATTTTTTATTCATTTTCAATTCAAACTAATTATGAATAATATTAAAATTAAATGTACAATTGGTAGCATTATGCTAATTTAACGCCTATCGGCTCTCCTTAGATGTGTCATGAAAGAAAGCTTGTTGAATATTCGCTGAATTATCGATAGGTGAGGATGCTGCTTCGCGAGAAACTGATGTCAATGGGGAGCTGGAGTTTGGTATTGGAGTGTTTGAACGTTTTTTTAGAATATGATGAGCAAAACACTTGGTAAACCCAGAAAATGAAAATATCAGAAAATAATACATAAAATACAGAAATAAGCTCAATATATTAATGAAGAAAACAAAAAAGATAATTATAAACAAAAAATAGAAGCCAACAAAAATTGTTCCCAAAACCTTTGGAATGTAGTAAAATAATTTTCAAACAAACACCAAATCAAAGATGAGTCACCAACAAAAAATACTTTAGAACATGGGGAAGAATTAACCGACCCGAAAGAAATATCAAACCATTTCAATGAATATTTCAGTAACATTGGCCCGAACTTGGCATCCAATATAAAAACAACAAACTATGTCGACCACGAAACCTTGAAAAGTCATAAAGTGCCTGGACCTGATGGATTGAAAAATGAAACTGAACTAGTTGCAAATTACATTGCTGAACATCGAAAATCTTCGAAAAAATTATTAAAAAAAGATTAGTTGCCTACCTCGATAAAAACAAAATCATTTCAGAGGAACAATAAGGTTTTAGAGAGAATATAAGCACACAAGATGCTATTGCAAAGGTGACCTCCATGATCTTCCAAGCATTAGACAATTAAATATTTTTGCTTGGAGTTCTCGTCAATCAAAGGCCTTCAACACGGTTAGTCACGGACTTTTGCTGGAGATGCTGAAACTCATTGGCATAAGAGGTAATGTACTTGGTCTATTTGAAAACATCACTCTAGAAAGAGAATTGGTATTATATGTTTCAGTCAAAGGAAAATTTGAGATACTTTTAAAGATCTTTTGGCACTATCATGAAGTTGCGTGTCCCTTAAAAACAATAAATATATCAAATAAACCTTGGCTAACTAAAGGTTTACTAACATCTGGACAAAAATGGTAAAATCGAAATAAAAAACTACTATCTGAAGTATAAAAATATATATAAAAAATTGCTGGATGAAGCAAAAAAACTGTATAACTCGACGTTACTGGCAAATTCTAAAAATAAATCTAAGACTGCTTGGCATATCTTAAAGTCTAAAAAAAAGAACAGGAACTGCAAAATAGTCTAACAAATTACTTAGATAAGAGGATAGTGACCGAACCTGAAGAGGTCTCAAATTGATTTATTGATTATTTCAATAACATTCCAAGATATAACACTTAATAATAATAATAATGATAATATCTTTATTTTCCAGTCGACATGTTTACCATGTATAGGAATAGTCAGTATTTACAAATACACAGGATACAAATATACATTACAAGCACATACAAATCTTATCTATTTTTAAAATAAATCAGAATATACTGTAACGTAAATAAGCTTAACTTGGTTTTACTAATTTATTTAACACTTAAATATACAACTTAATTTATATAACTAACTACGCCACTGTATAGCTCGATCGTATAGGCTCGTTCAGACTGTCCACTCCCTCTTGAGGGCTGTCTATTTATCTCCGATACAGCATTCTCGATGTTTCGAATTTGCCAGTTGGCGTCCAGCATGTTCCAATTGCTTTTCCCAAAATTGACCGTTGTTTCTGCGGCGAGCGACTGGATGGTTCTCCGAATATCTCCGGGGATGATCTCATCGTTGCCGACGGCAACGTGTGAGGCGACAGGTCCGGCCTAGGTTCGTTACATTGCCCCTTTTAAAGACATTTCGTCCCGAAATTTCATCCTTGGGGTGTGACGATATCTGCATGACTCCCCATATCTGCACCTGCAGTTCGATGGAAGTAACACTCCACGTCTTCATGATCGGTCGTGGAAGAGGGGTTACAGCAAACCAAAATCTTGACGCCGCTGGATCTGAATATCGCCTCCAGCATACTTTATGACTCTCCAGTCCAACCCATCAATACACAGGATAATTTTGGAATTGCTAGATCCACCAGATTTGGTCCACCATAGTCTCTTAGTTTGGTGAGACTCTTCCAGACATCTTCATAGGACGGTTTATCTTGGGAATGCCTCTTGGACTAGGTAGAATGTTTCTCGGCCTTTCTTCAACTGTGCACCCCACCAACTTCTGGATTCTGCTCCCGCAGTGTTTGAGTTGACCAAATTTTGAGAACACACGGGGATGCCCCTGGACATTCGAAGATCTTCTGCCACACAGTGCGCTAGTGCGTAGTCAGCAGGCACCTCGAAAAGGTCTCGGGGACTCCTCTCTAGTAATTCCCATGTAGAACTTTCTGCCCGTTTGAATACAAGGACATAAACTTTCAACGTCATATCATCCTCCGTGGCTTGAGGGTGCGAACTTGGTCATGGTTTCCAGCCGCAGGCCAACCTGTTGAAATGGACGACCCTTGGTTTCCTCGGGTGGCTTATGGATTCGGTACACGGTCGTTTATCCTTTCACGATTTTATACCGGCCTTCCCACAAAGTTCCGCAACTTTGGTGATAGTCCACGACGACGTTTCGTTGTACAGCCAAACCAGGTCATCAACCTTAAATCCTCCGGCGTCGGCCTGATGTCATAGGTCTTTTCATTTTATCGCTGGCACTTGGATGTTAAACCCGGGACCTGCTCCGTGGATGCCGTCCATTCTCTGCCGAAGTTTGCTGACGAGCCTCTCCCGCAGTGTCTTGTCCTGGCGGTATCCCAAACTTCAAGTCACAAGGCAGTCGCAGTTCTCGGCCCATTATAATACTAGCAGGAGTTTGACCGGTTGACTCGTAACCGCAGATCGATAGGCCATCAGGAACAAATGAAGATACTGGTCCCAGTCTCTTTGATGGTCAGAGACAACCTTGGACAAGTGGCGGTTGATCGCCTGTTCATCCGTTCCACCATTCCATCGGACTATGTAGGCCGTGGTCTTATCTTGCGATGTTCAGCATAATATTCTTGGAAAGGTTATCAAAATTTCTTCCTTGATCCGAGTGCAGCTCCATTGGAATACCGAATCGACATATCCATTCTTTCACCAAGACGTCGGCGACGGTGATGGCTTCCTGGTTGGCAGGGCATAGGCTTCCGCCCACTTACTGAAGTAGTCCATTGCCACAAGGATGTATTTATTCCCGTGGTCGGATACGGGAAACGGGCCGGCGATGTCAATGGCGATTCTCTCGAACGGCTGCCTACGTTGTACTGACGCATCGGGGCCTTGGGTCTTATTCGAGGTCCATTGCTAGCAGCGCATACAGCGCACTTTCTGCACCAGTCCTGACGTCAGCTTGACAATTGGCCCAGTAAAACCGTTGCCTCACTTTCTGCAGGGTCTCGTCACTCCCAGATGTCCCCTCGCGACTCCATCATGGATTTCCCGCAGCACTTCCTCTTCTGTTCCTGGGAACAATTATTTGGCGTCTGTCTTCCCACCAATATCGGCCTCCAACACACGTTTCAGGATCCCATTGTCCAGAATAAGAGAGTTCCATTGTGCCCATAGGACTTAACAGCCGGCGAGTAACCTGCGACTTCCTGCCATGATGGTCTTCGATTGCCCTTCTTCCAGCTGACAACTAGCCAGTCGGGGTCTTTCTCTTGGTCTTTCTGGATCTTGCTGTCATTCCAGTTGTCATCCATTGCCGCGGTTCTACAAAGTGTGCTTCTTTCTCTCTGCTCGTCGGCAATGTGAGCAATCATCTGACATGGTCTTCGCGACAAAGCATCCGCATTCTTATGGTTAGTTCCGGCTCGATGTTCGATCTCGAAATCGAATTTTGGAGTCTCTCGATCCAACGTGCTACTTGACCCTCAGGATTTTGAACGTAAGAGCCATTTGAGAGCTGCATGGTCAGTTCTCAACAGGAATCTTCTTCCATACACGTCTGAAGTGTTCCACCCCCTTTACAACAGCTAACAGCTCTGCCGGTGACACAGTAATTGCGCTCTGGTTTGCTAAGCGCCTTGCTGAAATAACCAATGACCTTCTCCTGTCCCTCCTGGATCTGAGATAGGACAGCTCCAAGTCCCACGTTGCTGGCGTCCGTATCCAAAATAAATTTCCCTTTGGGTAGGGATAGCTCAGTATAGGTGCGTTGATCAAAGCTCCTTTCAGCTTCCTGAATGAGTCTTGACATTCTTCGGACCACTGGAACTTTGTTTGGCCTTCCGGAGCTTTGGTCAGTGGTTTAGCGATGTTGGGAATCCCAGCACATATCGGCGATAGTATGTGCATAAACCAAGGAAACTTCGAAGTTGGTGAATGTCTTTGGGATGGGCCAATCCTTAACAGCTTTGATCTTCTGGTCATCCACTGCTACTCCTTCCCCAGAGACAACGTGGCCGAGGTATCGTATCTTTTGGAACAGATGGCATTTCTTAGGGCTCAGCTTCAACTGAGTTCCTCAGTCGCAGGAATACTTCTCCAAGTTTTCACGGGTCCTCAAACGATCTGTCGAACACAATTATGTCGTCGAGATACACTAGACACGTGTTCCATGAGAGTCCCTTCAGTACTGTTTCCATCAATCTTTCGAATGTGGCGGGAGCATTACAGAGCCCGAATGGCATAACGGTGAACTGCCACAATCCTGAGCCGATGGTAAAGCAGTCTTTTCTCGATCTTCCTGAGCCAGTTCTACTTGCCAGTATCCACTCTTTCAGATCAAGGGTCGAGAAAATCGTGGAACCAGCCAACGTGTCTAGGGTGTCATCTATTCTCGGGAGAGGGTAACTGTCCTTCTTCGTGACATTATTAAGTTGGCGATAGTTACACAAAAGCGTGTCGATCCATCCTTTTTCTTCACCAGTACGACTGGAGAGGACCAGGGACTGCTCAGATGGTTCGATAACTCCTTCTTTTCCCATATCGCTGACTATTTTGTCAGCCTCTTCCTTCTTGGCAAGAGGGAAGTCTTCTTTGCTGATTGCCGGATCGGTCGGGCACCCCAGTATCAATCGGTTGGACCACATTAGTTCGACCCCTTTCCTTGTCCGGTATCGAAGATGTCTTGGTACTTTTGACAAATCTCTTAGTTTGGGCTGTT
Organism: Gonioctena quinquepunctata; assembly: GCA_018342105.1. Classification (NCBI taxonomy): domain Eukaryota; kingdom Metazoa; phylum Arthropoda; class Insecta; order Coleoptera; family Chrysomelidae; genus Gonioctena; species Gonioctena quinquepunctata. Next base: position 202,007 of record JAFIRS010001436.1, on the reverse strand, counting down.
GAGCTGGTTTTTATGTCTTTGGAAGAGATGGCAACCAATTTTTCTAGTTCTGTGGGTGTTGTTGGGTTGGCTAATCGTGCACTCGTACGCCCGGATCACAGATGAAACTGACGAGCAGTGCCCTAAAATTGTTCCTCTTTAAGGTCACTGGAAAGTAATTGACATTCATGATCCTTACCGGGTACAAATTTTTCAGCACGTAACAGGGTTTTCCCCTAGGGCAATCCTCGTCCACTTTTCTCACGAAGTTTGGGCTCGAAACATCATCGCCTCCACTGCTCGCACTCCCGTCCAGGCGAGCCTCCAGGATGGTTTCAGCCCTCCAGGTACGCTTACATCTTCAGCCAACAGCACACGGATCAACTCTTTCACTTCTCCCATGAAGTACCAGCTCTTCTCCGTGACACGTAGGGACGCCGTTTTGAAATCCACCAAACCTCTTGGAATTCATGATGTCCATTCCGATGATCGCATCGCCCTTCATGTCCGCTACAAGTGCCTGATGTTTCACTTTAGTGCTGCCAAAATTATTTCAATCGGTAGCTCGCCATATACAGTAGCTGGCTCCCTGTTGCTGTGCGTAGCTTCCAAGTTGTCGGTTCAATTCGTTCCGGTGTTCTGGCAAAGGAAGGTCCGAGAATTGTCCTAGTCGCACCTGTATCTAGCAGCATGGTGCAAGGCTCTATTGATGAGACCGTCTACGAAAAACACCTCTGTTCTGTCGTTTCAGGATAGCACATATGCTGTTAACCGGGTTTGCTGGACACAGGCCGACGATTGCCCCTTCTCGTCGACCTTCTTTAGTTTTCCTGCATCGAGTCGTGTTGAATGTTGGACATTTGCTACGCACATGTCCATTTTGCCACAATTCCAGCATCTATCTGTCTTTTTCTCAGGCAAAACTTCCTTCATCACTTTTCTTATGGCAGCATGCTCCTGTGAGTCTTCTTCAATACTTCGAACTTTACTTTGGTTTTTGCAGGATTGCTTTGCTGCCTCAAATTCCAAAGCGCGCTGCCAGCGCCTACGAGATGTGTTGGACGACTAGTGTCAACGCTGTCTGGTTTCTTGGTCACGGAGTCCATCCAAGAATGCCTGAATCGCTAATCGCTCCATTACATTTTCCGGTGTGGCTGGATATGCGAGACAACCAAGCGCAATGTCAGCTTTCGAATTCTTGTAAGGATTCGCCCGATTTCTGGCGGCGATTTTTCAGTTGGGAGTGGTATACGTGTTCCAAATGGGCCGCCATATCGTAATTCTAGATGTTTAATCAGCTGATCATAGTCCTCCTGTTCTTGGGCGGTAAGAGTTTGTAGAATATTCGTCGCTTCTCCATCTAATGCAAGTGTTAGTGCACAGCTCTTTCCCCTGCATTCCATCCATTTGCTTTGGCTGCTGCTTCAAACTGTCGGCGGTAATTTTCCCATGGAGTTTTTCCGTCGAATTGAGGCGGCTTCATGGAAAGCTTCCCTATTTCAGAAATGACCTTGACATCTTTTATACCCTCTTGAACTTTATCCAAGTTCAAACTCAAGTCCAGCATTGCATTTTCGTTAACCATCTCTGTGGAGGGCGCACCATTAATTGTTTTTCCAGCTTACTGACCGTTTCTTTATTTTATCTACCCGTGTTCATTTGCTCCCCTAATTTTATCTATCTCTGTCTCAACGGTTCCCATTCTTTCTTCTAGAAATTTAGCCACACCACACATTCTTTTTTAGGCCTTCTGTGTTTTCCAGGAACTTCTCTTCCAGGCTTCTTGCATTTTCTTCCAGGCTTCTTGAATTTTCTAGAAGCTTCTCTTCCAGATTTCTAGAAAGCTTCTCTTCCAGATTTATAGCATTTTCTTCAAGCTTCTCTTCCAGATTTCTAGCATTTTCTTCCAAGCTTCTTGAATTTTCTAGAAGCTTCTCTTCCAGATTTCTAGAATTTTCTTGAGAAGTCCTCGAATTTTGTTGCAGCTCTTCTTTCAAGGATTTAGTAGTTTCTTCGAGTTTATTCATTACCGAACTTAAATCACCTCCGGGAACTTCGAATAAAAATGTTCCGGGGTCCTCACCTTCTTGTATAAGTCCTTCTGCAAGTCTTTCCTGGAGTACTTGCTTTTTACCCGTCGTTTCCAGTTCCCTTTCCTCCAATTCCTGTTTCAATTCCGCTACCTTCAAATCCGCAAGGGCACTTTTCTTGAACACATTTTGTCTTTGACAGGTATCAGTCTGTTTCACACTTAAAAGTTTATCAGTTTGTTTAAAATTCACTTCTGAATTTTTTTCACGGCACTCAGTCTATTGTCTGTTTCACTTGAACAGTGTATCAGTTTTTATTCCCAGCATAATTAGTCCACTTCGCGAAAACCGGGCCACTGTCTATTTTGGGCCTAAAAAAAGGTCTATCAATTTATTTTTTCTGACTATCCACTCCACGATCACTTGTTTATTTTCAAAATCTCGCTTCCGACACCAATTGTAACGTAAATAAGCTTAACTTGGTTTTACTAATTTATTTAACACTTAAATATACAACTTAATTTATATCACTAACTACGCCACTGTATAGCCTCGATCGTATAGGCTCGTTCAGACTGTCCACTCCCTTGAGGGTGTCATTCATCTCCGATACAGCATTCTCGATGTTTCGAATTCTGCCAGTTGGCGTCCAGCATGTTCCAATTGCTTCCAATATTGACCGTTGTTTTTCGCGGCACAGCGACTGGATGGTTCTCGAATATCTCCGGGGATGATCTCATCGTTGTCGACGGCAACGTGTGAGGCGACAGGTCCGGCCTAGGTTCGTTACAATACTAAATACATAACCTAGATCGTGATACCAGATGCTAGGTATTCAGCTAGTGTATATGGGCATTTTTCAATTAAGTAATTTCTCAGACTAGTCTTGAAATGTGTTAAGCTTGAGGCCTTCTTAAGCTCATGGGGGAGGCTATTAAAAATTTTGAGACCCAAATATGACGGGGAGTTAGAACTAACTTTATATTTACAGAAGGGAATATAAAATTCTTTGGTTCGTCTAGTTTGAATACCATGAATGTCCTCATTCAGAATAAAGTCATTTTTGTTCATGAACACAAATAGACACAATACATAGATGTAAAGGCTTGTGACAGTGAAAAGTCCATATTGGGAAAAGATACCTCTGCACGAAAGGGTGCTTGGTACATTTGCTATGATTCTCAGAATCTTTTTTTGGGCAACAAAAACGTCCTGTGATAATGTCGATCCACCCCATAAGAGAATACCATAACGTATTCTAGATGCGACTTGAGCATGATATAACATCATAAGCTGTTTATCACTAAGTACTTCTCTGAGTTGTCGAAACATGTAACCAAGAGAGTTTAACTTTCCAACCAGGCTATTGCAGTGGAATTTCCAGCTCAGACATTCATCGAATGTGATGCCCAGAAAAGTAGTTTTAGCTATGGCACTTAAATTGTTATTGTTAATTGTAACATTCAGATCAGGAATCTTTTTCTGCACGTTATGGTATCTCATAATATGAGTTTTTTGTGTATTAAAATAGAGGGAGTTTGCACTACACCATGAATCTATTTTATTCAGTAGTTGTACACAATTTTCTGTGAGAGCATGATCTTCTTTGTTTGATATTAGTATTGATGTGTCACTTGAATATAATAATGCTCATTCTACCTATCTCATGCCTGCTACTGAGTATGATATAATAGATATTGTCAACAATATGAGTAACTACAAATCTGTAGGGCATATTGCGAACATGTATACGTTTTATAGTTGAACCTCTCACCTATCTGATTAATTGTTCATTAGTAGAAGGAACTTTCCCAGAATGCCTAAAGGTAGGTAAAATTGTACCAATTCATAAAACAGGGAATAAAACCAATTTCACTTTCCAGTCCATTTGCTAAGGTCTACGAAAAATAAGTCTCAAATTTAGTTGTCACATTTTTTGAAACATATTCAACACTTATCAGTTTGGTTTTCGTAAGGGAATGTCTACAAGCCAAGCTGTCACAAAATTTCTCAACAATCTGTACAAAAATTTGGATGAAGGAAAAAAGGCTTTGGGGATCTTTTTAGACCTGAGTAAAGCCTTTGTCTTGGTTGATCATGTATTTTCCTTGCAAAACTTCAAATGTATAGTATCAGGGGAGTAGCTCATGAATGGTTTGTCAGTAATTTGAGAGGCAGAAACTATTATATAGAGGTAAATGGTAAAAAGTTGGTATCTAGAACCTGTTTCAATGGGGTACCACAAGGCTCTATTTTGGGTCCACTCTTATATATAATTTATGTCAATGGCTTTTATAGCGATCACTTTGTAACGTATGCTGATGACACATCGTTATTGATAATTAAAAATATCATATCAACGGTTGATAAAGCATATAATAAAATTCAGAAAGCTCAGAAAAACGGTGCTTTTAAGATTCAATCATTCAAGGACTAATTTTGGTCACGGTCTGTTGGTGAAATCTGTAAATGGTTTAATTCAACAACAGAGAGAGAGAGAGAGAGAGAGAGAGAGAGAGAGAACATTTTTGGGCTTGAAAATAGCTGAAAACATAAAATGGGATAAACGCAGATATGATTTGTAAAAAAATTGCTCCCATATCCTATTGCATTCAACAACTGCGTTGCAGTGTGAGTAGACCATTATTATTGATCTACTATCATGCATATTTTGACTCTATTATGTGTTTTGGAATTGTGACATGGAGAGCATTTAGTGACTGCACCAGGATATTTACAATTAAAAAAGGGCTATCAGGTATATTGCGGGAGGAAGTAGAAGAACTAGTTGTAGGACCATTTTTCAAAGTCAATCATAAGTATGTACATCTATGAGCTATTGCAATATGTTAAATCAGATATAGCAAGCTTTCAGAGTCTTAACAGGAATATAAATTATAACAGTAGGAATTTGCACACAGATTGACAGTAATTGAAACATGTCCTAGATTTATGGCCATAAAAGTTTATAACAAATTACCGAATGAAATTAAGAATCTGCCTGTGAAACTTTATAAGCATAGAATCAAAGATAAGTCATATTAGACTCTGGATTAATATTTAAATGATAGTCTGTGATAATATAATGCATATATGTTCATTTATATTTGTATCTTAAACACATTCTTATTGACAATGCTTTATATATGTATTGCAATATTTATTTTATTCTTATTGTTTTACCGAGTTATTCGTTTGTATTGTATTGACTTATTATTCAATATCATAATTTTTATCGTGGATTTTTCAATTCACAGTAAAATCTTTCTATTCAATGTTTCCTTTTTCATCATTGGTGATCTTATATACTGAATAAACTTTATTATTATTATAGTTTTCTTAGAAAAAACGTGTTGTAAGTGACCTAATGTTTTATTTTGAATTATTATCAGGCCAATTTCATCGGCCAGAATTCGTTAATCTCATTAACTTCAAAAAAGAACAGGCAGTCAAAGATTCGTTATTAATTATGTTTTTACTCTGTAATACTATTTTTTGTATGTATTTCTATATTTAATTTTTCCTTCTCTATGTATACACCAATAAATAAATGAATAAACTGCTTAAAATTTTAATTCCCACCCACATTTATATCATGAGAGTATAAATTGTTGAATATAATTTCATAAACATACTTAGTGAAATAGACTTCCCCCCTTCTGATCCTACTTACTCTTGTTCAGTCAAAATACATCGAGTAACCAGATTACATAACATGCGGATGGACCAGATCTGCCAACAAACTACTTACTACTACAACAGTTTTTCCAGAACGATAATGAGTAAAAAAGGCAGTTATCATGCAGCGCACAGAACACCAATTGCTCTGTGGGATTGCATTGGCTTTATAATCAAGCTTCTGTGAGGTCTACTTTCAGTTTAAGATAGGACTTTCATTCGAATTCGAAACATATGAATAAACCACTCCTGTTTACTTCACTCTGTGTTACGAATTCCATTAAAAACATTATTTAAAGACGTGGCTATGGAGCGTAGAGATAGGGACACTCTCATCTCATGGTTACTTAACTTAAAAGTGTTGACCAAAAATAATTAAATAAAGTTTCAAAAAGTAGCCTGGTCTGGGAATATATATTTCATTTATATATATATATATATATATATATATATATATATATATATATATATATATATTCACAGACACTATTTTCCTTTGGTCTGAATTTTGTTGTTTCGGGTATAATGAAGCCAGTTGAGTAGAAGTAGTAGAATTTAAAAATACTTGTATATACTAGACCAGTTGATAAAAGTGCCATAAATGAAAAATCAACTCACTACTTTCGGTTGTGTAATGCTCCTCCGTTGCCCGGGAGCTAGAAGACTCTAAATGTATCCTTTGTTGTGATCTTTGTTTACTAATACCTAACCCCCACACCTTTTACAGCAAACACTGCTTTCAAAACTCTATGAATACTTTTTGAATCGTTTTATATATGACGTCATCATTTCAACGCCAGAATGGATTTGAATCACAGGACGAATACCTTTTGGATACATGGGCGCCAAAAAACAGCTATTATAATAGATAGATCTTTATTTAAATAGGATATCCTAATATACAAATCAGCTAAAAAAAAGTTAAAGTAAGAGATATGTGGTACATATTGAAAAATATTCAATAAAGTATATAACAAACATTAAATAAATACATTGAAAAAGTTGGTTTAAATAATAAATATCATATTTGTGCATTTGAAACAAATTTCTTTAGTTCATTTTTGAAAATCTTTAGAGATGGGCCACATTTAATTAGATTTGGTAATTTATTGAACTGATCGAAACCTTTGAAAATCAAAGAGTTCATGGTGTTTTTGTGATTTGTTGTTGGCAATTCTGCGCGCCATAACAAACGTCATCAGAAATATATTTCAAGATGGAGGTTATCGTCTCATGTATATATAAAATAACCTTGATGTAGATCAAGAATGACTTCATGAGGCATTTAAATTGATAGTTTTTTTAACCTCTCTCTCATTCCGTTCATCTTGCCCAGCCTTCTAATCTGTGATGTGGCAGCTCTTGTTTATAACGTATTATTTTCTGATTGACAGCTGATGGAAACATTCATCAGTTATCAATCAGAAAACCGTAAGCTGTGAATTTCAACATGCGAAGCTGTCATATGAACTCGGCATTACTTCAACAAGATTCTAGTAGGCAGATTGAAAGATTATGTGGAAATTCTAGAAGAGAGGCAAAAAACGCATGAGGTTGTCTTATTAACAGTTGTTCCAATTCTTCCGAGTATTTTCGCTCCTAGCGCCTGAATGGACGAGGAAAGGGTGTCGTCATAAATGCCATTCTTGTCAAAAACTGATTCCAAACAAAGAAATCATAAATGTATTATTGTAAATGCAGTAGGTTTGCAATGAGACTCATCTATACTTTTTTATTTGCGTATGTGCTTTCCCTATCAAGTACTCTGAAGAATCTGCACATTTGTTTGGAATCTGTTTTTGACAAGAATGACAGTGGTGACGTCATGACTTTCCTCGTCCATTATCTCAATCTCTATATATTGTAAACAAGGAAAACTAAATACTAGAATCTAGAATACAGCCATATTTCTCGTGAAATTATTTCAAAACGTTCTGGTTGCACAGTATACCTAATGAACTTGAATTCACGGCTTGTCTGTGAAAGTTCGAAATGATTTCGAAACCTTAGATCGATATGGCTTAGTAGTAACAGTCACGACTCTAGATATTTGTCACTTGTCACAACTCCACACTAACCGTCAAAGATTATGTAAGAATGGTAGTGCTGGCTAATTTCTCAATGTGAACATGCCATAACCACAGAAGAAGAGGAGCACAGACCACATATGTGGTCTGTGAAGAGGAGTTTTTTTGGTTATTGAACAAATTGAACTAATCTCTTCTTTCTTCAAGAATATACACCATAATGGCTTCAGAACAATTCAAGTTTAAAGAACTTTCGATAACGGATACTGAAGAAGGTGAAATAGAACAAATCCCGAGTGAGTCTTACTTTGTTGACATACATGATATTTTGAAGAGAGACATAAAGGAAGAGGCCACCGAAGTCAATCCGATTTGTGAATATGAAGTATCTAATGAATGTCTGGCGAAGAATGAGAACAAAAAGTATTCTCCAACTCGTAAGTTTCCTTTGAGAATGTATTAAATGTTCGCTCATATATGGCCAGTTGAAATTATGTATAATCATTGAATAATTTCGCTAAACCTTCGAATAATGCTGAAATCATTTTAAAGCAATGATACTTGCTTTCTTCAACTTTTTTCTCTGCAGTTTTTTCAGAACAAAATAAAAGTATTTCTATTTGGGGAAAAAATAATATAAAGAAATCTTATTCTAATATATGGACTTTTGCATAGCAGACTAAAAAACTTAAAATGATTTGGGATAAAAAAAAAACCTATATTTTCTTCAGCAGAGAAATAACATTGATCAGCCATTCGGCCATCTTACAAAAAACACTATCTGCTATGACATCTTGTGGTGAGAAAAGTTCTCAGAAAGGAAAACGGATCAGTGCCCTTAACCGCAACCAACAATACATAAACATATATACAGGATTGTTGTCAACATAATATAATTATTTATCATTTATTCGGCAGTACACATGAATATTAAGTGTGATATATCATGAGAAAAATAACGGTAGACTCTCGATTTTTTAAATCAACTGCAGAGGATTTCTTTTGAAAGAAATGGGTAACTTCCAATTTGGTTGAATCGAAACCAAATTGGAAAATACCCATTATTTCTGATAATTTCAATTTTATATTTCAATAACTGGACCATATTTGTCTTCTTTTACTTATTTTTTTGTATTCATTTTTTCATTTAGTTTTAGACAGTTGAATTGATTTTGTTCGTTTTGGAGCTTTGAAAATGATCTTATGTTACCTGTTTCTGTGATGGTAAATCGAAAAAAATGTGATAGATAAACTTGAATTTTAGTTCTCTGTGAAAATACCAATTTCAATGGTCTTGCCGATCAATTGGCAAAACCCGAAGTCAACTATTTTGATAAAGAAGTTATAGTAAAGAACGAAGTTGAAGATTACTCCGAATGTAAAGAAAATTTGTTCATAAAAAATGCAAAATTGAAAATTGAGATACTCAACACTGAGAATGACATCGATATCATTTATGGAGATGTAAAACCTGAAATGTGTGACGCAAAATCGAGTGGCCAAAGTGAAAATATGTCCTACAAGAAGAACTCCGTTTCCGATATATTGACTGGAACCGAAATTGAAACAAACTTTTGTCATAAACTTTCAATAGGTAAGACAATATTGATTAAATGTTTTTCAGAGCCATTTATATATATATATATATATATGAACAAAATTATAGATGCGACATCTATAATTTGCCGAGTGAAACTCAAACCCAGTGCTGTGGAGTTTGAAGGCAGGAAATTTCATGCAACATCGATAGGTCACCAACAATTGTCAGTATAGACCAATCCACAATACCAAAAGTCAAGCTTCTAGTGGTTCAGAGTAATATATATATATATATATATATATATATATATATATATATATATATATATATATATATATATATATACAAACTAGGGATATTGGGGTAAGCAGCAATGAAAAAGTAAACTCTTCAAGGTTTATCCAAGCATTCGGAAATGTTTATTTCCATCATCAGGGAGGCTACAATAGATGAAAAAAACCAATAGTAATACATATTCAAGTGCGAAACAATATGTTTTTTTATTTATACAATTGTTTTCTTGGAAAATGAAAGCCATTTCTAAGAATGTTCTCTTAGATGTATGTGACTCTGTCCCTAGCACTTTCACTGATCCGTTATTCATCTGGTGGTCAAATTTATTCACAGATATTAACCATTTGAGTGAGATCTACTCTTATTTATTGTCTTTAGATATCAACCAAAAGTCATAAAAAATAAAAAATATATATTTAATTAAAAAAAAATATTAACCATTTGAGCGAGATCTCTGATTTATTGTCTTTAGATATAAATCAAAATTGACAACAATGTAATATAAAATAAAAGTTCTTTTTAACATTACCGCCACCTGGTAACATCAGTTCGTACTAATCTAACAGTTGGCACCACTGTAACTTATTCCAAGTGACACCCGTCAGGTGTCATTGGCTTAAATATAATTGCGAGATTCATTCTTAACCTGTCAGTTTCACTTGTCACACCACATAGAGTACACATTTATATTTATGTAATTTTCAACAACGCCAATGTGGTTGTAGTAACTTTGAACTTCGTTTTATTCCTTGATCTACGTTTTTTTTATTTTGTATCACTATGTTAGATGAAGATGTTCAACATCATTGAAACCAACCTCAACAAAGTTGTAAGTAGCATATTGTTTCACACTTGAATATGTATTACTATTGGTTTTTTTCATCTATTGTAGTCTCCCTGATGATGGAAATAAACATTTCCGAAAGCTTGGATAAACCTTGAAGAGTTTACTTTTTCATTGCTGCTTACGCCAATATCCCTAGTTTTGTACCTAACTAGTCAGCAAATACTACCCACACATTGTTATTTTTAGAAGTACGAGTTAAATGTTCAAAGAGTTAAAATAAAAATTATAAATTGAAAAAGCACATAAATAAAAAAAAAGTTCATATTTAGTAATTTATGCTATGTTATTTTACCGTTTTTTTTTAAACCTTATATAATATTAGTCGATACCTATGTTTGAAATAAACATGTTTTCAACATTACAAGCAATTGGCTTAATTTATAAATTTATAGAAATCAAAATTTACTAATATATTTTTGAGCATAAGCAGACAACAAAATGTTAAAGTTAGAACATTCTGTATATGAAATTAGATCTGAACACAATAGCCAATGAGATGCCAGGAAAGATCTTGATGCAAAATTATGAATTTTGAAAATATGAAAAGCAGAAAACGTCAAAAATTATTTTTTATATTTTTTATTTTATATTTTTTATATACTATGTAAGGTATTTAGAAACGATTCGTGAATAAAAACTGTCAAATAAACGAAAATAATGAAAAGTGCAACAAAAAAGTGCGTGTAAATCGAAAATTCGAGAATAAAACAAAGGATGTGTGGTATCAAAGGAAAAAAATCATCAAGCTAAAAGATGGAGAAAAAATAATTTTGGAAGAAGCAACTCAAGAAATTTGAATTTGAAAAATTAAGCATATTTTCGTTACAAAAACAGTTATTTGCCAATACAACACAAGGAAATACTAGAAAGAACTGTAGCTGATAAAAAACCCAGATGCAGAACGAATCTTACCTTCTCATTTGAGACATATACCTGTACGAGAGCAAATTCACAGTCGACAAGGGGGCTGCAGACTGGAACAGCAGTTTCCAGGAACGGGAGAGCGATCCGAGACACTGAACATTTTCGTTTCAAGAAGCCACAGGTACTTTGAACCATAAAAAGTTACTAAACTCAGTGCATTTCAAATATAAACCTTTTTAAAGAACCCTTTTGATAGAACACTTTCATAAATTGGTATATAAACTACATAACCTACAAAAATAGGTTACATTTCACTTTTTATTATCACATAACGTCACTTTTCATCTATATTTTGCTATGAAGCACTAATTTAAGTTAATTATCGCAGAATAGGTAACAGTAAGTCTTTCTGAATAAATGAAATTATTATTTTGATGAATTTCTGCCTTATTTTCAATCATTGAGCAAAACAAGTTGCCATTTTCCGAAACTGACATCAAGAACTACCAGAGGGCTCCACAGTAGAACTGACTCCTGATATATATTATTGCCTCCGTTAGTTTTTTAGTCAATGACTTTATTCTTACTATTTTAAACTTTTTTAAAGCGTGTTTCTTTACATATAATTTTATTTCATTCACTTTTTAATTAAATGTAATGTTTTCCTCCATATTTTTTTGTGTGCATTTTGTAAATATTCCTACTGTGAGGGTTTCTTGGGATGATTGAATAGATCAAATGTATTGCAAACAGGATCCTGAATCCTTTTTTGTATGGTTACTTCATTAAGAAATGTCTCGTAATTTCTCCCATTTTTTTAGACTCCGAAACATGGCCTCAAAATATAGAAAAGGATGAAACAGCTGTGGAAATGGACAATGATGCAAGGAAGAAACCTACAATAATTATGCAATCAAATAATTGTCATATGATTCACAAACTCCCTCATTGTAAATGTATACTCAGTGAGAGAACTACAGAAAAAAAGCGATTTCAGTGTAAATCATGTTCCAAATCGTTTGCTGTGAGACGTAATTTGATGCGGCATGAAAGAACTCGTACAGGAGAAAAGCCATATCAATGCAAGATCTGTTCCAAATCATTTGCTCATAGTGGAAATTGTATACTACATGAGAGAGTTCATACTCTGGAAAAACCATATCAGTGCAAAATTTGTTCCAAAACATTTTCTCGAAAGGACAATGTTAGACGACACGAGATGATTCATAAAGGAGAAAAGCCACTTCAGCTCAAGATTTGTTCAAAAACGTTTTCTAAAAATAGTCAATCTAAATTACGAGAGGTTAAACACATACGAAAAAGAACATACGAGTGCAAAGTTTGTTCAAAATTGTTTAACTACAAGGGGAGTCTTACAATGCATGAGAGAACTCATACAGGAGAGAAACCATTCCAATGTGACGTTTGTTTAAAAGCGTTCGCTCAGAAGAACAATGTAATACAACATAAAAAAATTCATACGGGGGAAAAACCATTTCAATGCGAAATTTGTTTGAAGAATTTTACATATAAATCCATTATGTTGGTGCATGAGAGAATTCACTCATTGGAAAAACCATTTCAGTGCAAAATCTGTTTGAAAATGTTTGCTCGGAAGTCCTGTCTAATATTACATGAAAGAATGCATACAGGGGAAAAACCGTTTCAATGCAAAATTTGTTCCAAGAGTTTTGCAGCAAAAAATACTTTGTCGAATCACGAGAAAATTCATACAGGCCAAAAACCATTTCAATGTCAAATTTGTTCAAAATCGTTTTACCAGAAGGTGCATCTTACGAATCATGAAAGAATTAATACAGGAAAAAAACCATTTCCATGCAAAATTTGTTCAGATTTGCCATAAAAAACACATTTGTTGCATCATGGAAAATTGTACAGGGAAAAACCATCTCTTCAAAATTTGTTCAAAGAGTTTTGCAGTAAAAACCTATATAATATTACAATAAAATGTTTGTTATCGGATGTTATGGTATTTATTTAAAACTATGGGTCTCTGCATCTAAGTACATCATTTGACTCACTCGTCGATGTTTTTTGCCCTGCTGTCAACCTAACCTGATATTCCTATGACTAAATACAGTACTGTACTGTAAGTAACAGGTTACAAAATCCTTTTTATTTTTCAAATAAGTAACAGTCCTTTAAATGATTGGAGGCTCAACAAATAGAATAGAATAGAATAGTGTTTATTTGCGGGTGTTTACATATGAATTTAATAAATAAATAAATAAAATAAAAAATCGTTTATTTCAAGAAAAAATGATTTCATCAAGTACTTAAGAAGCACAATAAATTTGAAAATTTGTGCGTGCTTCTATTCAAATAATATTCATTTCCACACTACACTATGCTTATATTATATTAAGTATCTAAACATATCAAGTTCATAACGTAAAAACTTAAAAGGAATTTTGTGTTGAAACAAAATGGTCAGTAACAAAGGGGGTTGAAAAAGACAATTACAGGAATATATGGTTAAAGTTAGTGCTTAAAATCCATGTTTTTATATTTCTTTTTATCTTTGCAAATTTTACTGCTTTAGCTTCCTGTGGTAAGGAATTATAAATCTTTGGAGCCAGATATATTAAGGATCTCTTTACACTAGTATAAAAAATTCTAGGTAACATACGTGCATGTTTACTTTTGGATCTAGTATTTATCTCTGATTGGTGATTAGTTATACTATAATTGATTTTGTTATTACACAATAATCTTATCACAGATTTAATATACAGTTGTTGAATTTGGAAGACATTGGCCTCATTAAATAGGTCTACAGATGGAAACCTTTTTGACTTAAATAAACATATTTTCAATAGTGCTTTTTGGGTTACTTCCAATGGTAGTAAGAGGTTTTGAAAGTAGCATTATATTGATTATAGTCAATTATCCATTTCAATAGATTATCAAAATTTACACCCAAGTATTTTATGTTATCAACTGAGCCAATTTTTATATTACAGTTACATTGATTGTAATTATCACAATCATATTCATGAATAACAATATAATCAATATGTGGTAGACCAGATTTTCTCATAGAATAGCATACGAATTTTGTTTTATCAGTGTTAACTGTAAGTAAGCTACAATCTAACCAATGTTTTACAGTAGAAATAAGTTTTTCTGCTTTTTCAATTGCATCTTTCCATGTATCAGCTTGAATAATAATACATGTATCATCCGCAAAGCATACCAGACAATCTCCAGTAACAACTGAAAAAATGCCATTCACATATATGGAAAATAATAAGGGCCCAAGGACAGTACCCTGTGGCACACCACATTCCACCAGACACGGTGGACTCAGAGCATCTCCAATTTTAACTTGTTGCTCACGTCCATCTAGGTAAGATGCGATTAGTTTATTTGGCAATTCAGATATGCCCCAATTATCCATCCGTTCCAGTAGAATGTGGTGTGGCACAGTGTCGAAAGCCTTCGCTAGGTCGAGAAAAATGGTCATGCACTTTTTGTTTGAATTAAAGCTGGAGACTATCTGACTGCTAACCTTTATGAGGGCATCCTCAGTACTACATGACTCTCTAAAACCAAATTGATTACATGAAAGAAGTTTATTTTTATTTATGTAGTTAGTTAGACGAAGTTTAATCATTTTCAACAACTTTTTACAATTGATTAAACAGAGCGATTGGTCTGTAATTTTGTAACCTATCCTTAGGTCCATTCTTATGTAGCGGTACTATTATTGTATTCTTAAGTGAGTTAGGAAAGATCCCTGTAGAAAAAATTAAATTTATTAAGAAAAGTAAAGGCTGAATAAGGTATTTATGATATTGTTTTATTATCATATTTGAAATGTTATCCAGGGCGCAAGAGTTATTATTTTTGAGTGAACCTATAATAATGATCAATTCATTTTCATTAATATTGTCTAAAATAAGTTTTTGGTCTACTTTATTTAAATTAGGTGTAACATTTTTTGGGGTTTTTATTTTTGACGCTAATTTCTTTCCAACAGAGCTAAAATATTTGTTAAATTCTTGGGCAATATCTTTTTCGTGTACGTAATCTTTATTATCTTCACCAATAATCCTAGTAATACTTTGTTTGCCTTCAATTTCATTAGTAGCATGCTTTATAGTTTTCCAAGTTTGGCGAGGATTATTTTTATGTATTGTAAAAAGATTCCTAAAATAGTTGGCTTTGGCAGAGTTCAAAAGTTTGGTTAATATCTTCCTGTAATCATTATACATTTTTTTTTTTTTTGATACATCAAGAGGATAGACTGCTGATAATTTTTTTAGCTTGTCACGTTCTCTAATAGATGCCAGTAATCCTTTTGTTATCCAAGGTTTTATAATTCTATTTTTGCATTTTATATATTTTTCACTAGTGCAATGGTCAATATGTTCAGATACATTATTTATAAAGTTATTAGCACAAACATTCGGATCTGATTCTCCGATCACATCTGTCCATTTTTCCAGGCTGAGACGAATTGCTAATTTTTGTTCATCTAGTTTTTTTGTAAATTTTTTGGAATTACAAGTTTTGTTTTTGTTTAATGTTACATTCAGAAGAATGGAATGATGATCGGAGTATCCACCCCTTAAAATTATACCCTCAGATTTAAAATTAGATTTAACAAAAAAGTGATCAATACAGGAACGACTACCACCAACTTCCCTGGTAGCACTATTTATTTTAGTAACATATCCATTTGAGATTAATGAACTTAAATAATTATTAGTAACAAAAGACTGTTTCATGAGATCAATATTTGTATCACCGCAAAAAATTTCTATCTCATTTGATGAAACCAAATTGTGTAAATATACATTTATACTATCAGTAAACAATTCTTGGCTTATACTATGACATCTGTATATACCACTAATGCCTATTTTTATATCATTTTTAATTAAGAACATTCTTAAAACTTTTGCACTATTAATTGAAACAACCTCTGAATTGATAAGCAGATTACTTTTGATATAAAAGATAAATCCATCACACTTATTTAATACACTTTCATTATAACACAATGTATATCCTGGAAGCTTCAGGTTGTTTAATTTGTATACCACATTATTAGTTTCTGAGAGTGCGATAATATCGAACTCTTTATTAAGTGAAGATAGATATGAGGTCAAGTTCACAATATTACAGCAAATGCTTCGAACATTGAGGTGAATAACGTTGAGATCATTTTCAGGGTTATCGAATAAGTTAGTTTCTTCAATTGAGTCATAAGTTTTTGCTTTATATTCTAGGAGATCGTCGAAAAGAGTGTTGAAAGCCATTTTTACAGTGTTAAATTACAAGTTTTTAAACAAAAAGATAGGAATTACTTTGTTGCTAGCAATAACTCTCGACAGTGATATATACTATTTATTTTGATTGCATTCTCACCTTCCTTGATACGGGCATAAACTATACCATTTCTACTCCAAACAAATTTGTAGCCAACTTTTTTAAGGTTATTAGCCTCATGTAAAATGTTCAAAGTTAAAAAGGTAAGTTGCTCATTAACATATATTTTATCAACTCCATTTACTTTACATTTTTGGCCAGAAAGTTGGCCGGCGGCTATTTTCCTTTTCAAAATGCCGTTTTTTATGTTTAGATCATTTATTGTCACAAGAACCAATGGTCTTTGATCATTTTTAGTTTTGCTTAACTTAACCTCATTTATATCTTCTGCTTGTACTGAGTTGTCAATGGTTTTTAGGACCGAAAGTACATTTAATTTTATGCTATTCAAATCTTCATTACCATTTTTGCATAATCCAGCAATTGCTAGATTGTTTTTTATTTTTTGATACTCGATGCTATTTACGTAGCTCGTCATGTAACTAACATCCCGCTTGAGATCGACATTTTCAGCTCGCAACTCACCGACTATCTCGGAGAGAACCTGATTACGAACTCTTTCTGATTCTAGAAGCTCGTTTAAGAAATTAAGAGACTCCTTCATCTCGGCAATTTCAATCCTTACTTCTTTGACCAGGGATGTAAGTTCGTAAAGGCATCCGTCCATAGCTTCTACTGGTTTACCCATTTGCTTCGGAGTTTCTTTATCTTTTCCTTTTTTCTGCCCAGTTTGTATATTTTTCTCTTTTTCATTTTTGCTAGTGTTAGTAACCTCATTTTTACATGTGTTACAAACGAATGTTTTTTTTTTGTTTTTCAAGAACTTTTGCTTCAATTTCCGAAATATTTACGCACTCTAGGTGGAAAAAATGCTTACACACCCCACAATGCATTTTAAAAACACTTTTGTTCAGTTTTAGTGAGCATATTGGACAAAAAATCGGACGCGACATTGTCACCTTGAAAGTCACCCTATGCAGAAATGCAGAAAAGCAGCTGCTTAGATAAGCGTCTGGTGGAAATAAGAGGGGGGAGGGGACTTCTGAGAAGCACTGTATATGTATTTGTGATTTTAATAGTTTTATTTTCATATTTTTATCTTTAGAGTTCATTTTCATCTTCCTGACAAGTGTAAACATTGTACAATGTAATAACACAATTAAACTAAAAAAAACTATTCCTAAGTGCGAATTTACACGATCCAATAAAATTGATCAATAAATTGAACAATTTGACCAATATGGGTTATATTTACACCTACAATTTATTGGTCAATTTTGGCAACAGTTTTTACTCAGGAATACCAAAATACTGACAAGAAATGGTTCAACTATAGGAAAAGTTCAGAATATTATTCAATAGCTTATTGAATTGACTGATCCATTCTTGAATATCGTTTGAATTGATTAGGATCTGCACTCAGGAATTTTTCGTGAACTAATGTCAAGTTTTCTTACTCTCTTTTCTCAATCCACCATCTTCTACATCTGTCTTTTATATTTAGCAATGCACATTGCTGCGAATGTAAAGCAACGTAAATTGTTTTCTTTTCGCACAATCATTTTTCTCGCGGTTAGGGTAGGGTATGTGAAATCGCGTAGATAACATAACCTGAAAATCTCTGTTCTAGCAGGCATCCAATTCATATCCGAAATTTCACTAAAAATTTATGAAAAATTAGAACCGATTCTTTACTCATTAATTTATTGGTCAAGTTCAAATTGACGACAATTTTCTGTTTACACCTAACAATAGCCGTTTTTTGGCGCCCATGTATTCAAAACGTATTCGTCCTGTGATTCAAATACATCCATTCTGGCGTTGAAACGATGACGTCATATATAAAACGATTCAAAACGTATTCATAGAGTTTTGAAACCAAAATTCAGTTTCAAAACATAATTCGTTGTTTTGTGATTGTCATAATTGAAGACGTGAGTGGATGAGGATGTTATGTTCCAATTTTTTTCAGTAAAGTAAGGTCAAAATTTTGTTTATTTGATTTTTTTCCATTCAAGACTAACTGACCAACGGTGTGTCCAAGTGGTTATCGAAGATCATCAAATTTCACTCACAAATGATTCATTAATGTGAAAGATGGTACATACGAGAAAACTTTCATTTATGCAAAAAGAAACAAGTTTTTTAGGATTGTAACATAACATCACCTTCATCCACTCTAGTCTTCAATTCATAATAATAGCCCAAATAAATCTTGGTAGTGGGACATTCCACTAATAATTGTGAGTTTAAAATTTAAAATGAAAGAGATTGACCTAGGAAATTATATATTAACAATGAATTACAAGGTCAGTTTATCAAAATATTGTCTACGACTTTCTCACAGAAAATTTCTTAGGTTAGGTTCGATTATTGAATCGTATTCGAAATTATGCATTCTTGCGGTTCGTGATAATAATGACGTCACGTAGAATCGTATTCAAATGCAAGATTGAATACGTTTTTACGCCAGAAAACACCTAATAAAATTCAAGGTCACAAAATTGACCAATTTATTGGATCGTGTAAATTCGCACTAAGAAAATCACAATTGGCGCTAGTATTTGGGGGAAATTATTCAAGTGAAGGTCAAATTGAGTTTTAATTGAAGAGCACTTTCAATTTTGAAAAATTGGGATTTGAGAAATTATTTTCACAAAATGTAATAACTGAGGCAAAGAAATCATGCGTGAAATTTCTAAAACAAGAGATTCGCACGAAACAGTTTTTTAGGTATGTGGTTATGTAGCGATTCGTGGCGAATGAACAGTACAGACTGTTATGAATTATGTGGTTCCGTTTGTCGGAATCCGTAAAAAGTTGAAATATCTGAAATTTATTGCGGGATGTCTGACAGCCATTTTGTTCGCATAAAATTGCGACACTCGGATAAGTATGTTTTCCTTCTCATATTGGGTTTATACGTCAGCTGACGCCTAGGGCTTATTGATTCTTGATTGGCTCCTGAGAATTTATAATTCTGTGTCATGACCAATCAGAAATAGTACGCTAAAGTTCAAGTGTAAAAACACTGCATGAACTTGGCGTTAGTAGTCACAAGCACAGAACAACGCTCTTGCGGGTTCATAAGACAGCTTTTTGAGTTTACAGCGTGCTGTTTCCTGATTGAGCATTGGACGTAGCAGAATTAGAAGTAAGCCAATCAGAAATCAACACGCCAAAAGCATGAGGTTCACGAACAAACTTTAGCGGCGTGCGCAGCATTCGTTTTGTGGATTTACAATGTGTCACAAGTCACAATTTTCACGCACGTCGCACACTAACACTACACCAGCCAGCCATGACAGAAGAAAGTTCGGACTTGACGTCGTAGATCGTGCGTAATCTTAGTTTAATAAGTGCATCTACCATGCTTTCCTTTGTCATAGCTTCTATTTCATTTGCCGGTAAGCAGATATATCTACTTTTACATATATTTTTGATAAAGTAATAATCTGGAATATAAGATGGCTATGAACCCGGGGGCAGAACCCTACCGAGAACCATTGCATTAAAACAGAAAATAATTAACAAATACTAGAGGAACCTAACACAATTAGTATATTTGTATGTGAATCTTGACCCCTTTTCCATTTGAAGTATATACATACGGGTGGCCCAGGGTGCTTGTACTTATATACAGGATGTCCCATAGTAAGATTCACAACTAAGTTCTGTTTTTTTATATGGCAACCCCCCATTTTTGGATTTGCCACTAAATTATCGATATAACGCACATTATGTCGCAACAGCGTCGTGCATTGACCCACAGAAAAATTCATAACTTCAGAGCCATTCAAGATAACTTTTCCCAGTCGATTTCTTAGGCTTTAGTGCATCTTTTGAGATGCAGGCGAACTGGGAGTCGATGTTTCGCCGCCTACTATGATTATTTGAAAATTACAAATAGCAGTAACTTGACTTTTTCAAATGCAACACTTTATATTTTATTGCATGGCATTTTTTAAGAGTTTTTTTCCGAAATAGGGTTTGTGGGGGTAAATGTTAAGTCCACTCTTATGGGTAAAATATTTTTCTTACGTGTTTTTGCCTCACGAATCTGGTCTTTTCAGAGTTGGAACATTTTTAACTTTTTATAACCCAATTTTCAAGCACCGTTTTCTCGCACAAAAATCACTCAAAATGCATCTTTTCTTTTACCAGCATAAACAATAAACCCTAAATCCCTTAATATTGCCGGTTTTATCGAAAAAAATCTTCCTTCTTAAACAGTCACAAATAAACAAACTTTAACATTTGACAGATAAAATTTAGTAACTTTCACTTTTCTGTGTGTTAGAATAACAAATAAATCACCGCCAACTTTTCCCAGTCTAAGGAAATGCAATTATCAGTTAATTATCCATTTCATCATTTTCAAAGTTAATCAATAATTGTTTACAATCAAATATTAGAAAATGACGAAATTGTTATTTAAAACAATAGCAAATATGAATGAAGAGGAAACTATTAGTAATATTTGAATTCGAAAAGTTGAAGGTGATTTATTTGTTATTACCAATATGCAGAAAAGTGAAAGTTACTAAATTTAATTTAAAAAATTTATTCCCATAGAAAACTTTAGATTTTTAATTAAAATCATTTTTCCCAAAATTTTGCTAACAAAAATTTTCTGGAAAATGTTTGTTATTGCAATCCCATAATTTCGTGAAAAAATGGCCGACTTCCTTTGAGCTCCAGGGGTAGAATTTCCTACCCTTAAATTTCAAAAATTAATTTCTCATAGAAAACTTGGCTCTAGCATAAATATATTTTGGCAAGATGTTTTATTGCAATCACATAATTTCGTGAAAAATGGCCGACTTCCTTTGGGCTCCAGGGGTAGAATTTCCTACCCTTAATTTTCAAAAATTAATTTCTCATAGAAAACTTGGCTCTATCATAAACAGATTAGTTAATATAATAATCTTGGTACCTCTGGAATGATATTTCAAACATTTGTGTTTCAAAATTATACAAATTGTATGTGACATTTAAGAATTCATATTTTCTGTTTTATTATTGATTAATATGGTTTCATTTCACTTATCATTATCAGTATTTTTGTTAAATGCAACTTTATTAGATTTTTGAGAATTAGGATTATCTTGATTTGTTTGAAAATATTAACAGGATGTTCATTAAATCAGATGTGGAATCATCTGCAACTGAAAGATAAACTTTAGTCACTTTCTAACACCTTATTACTAAACACTAAACCCCCTTACTTATTTGGTCTTCCAAAAATTATCAAACGAAAAATTCCATTGGAGCCAATTATTGGTTCTATATGTCGGTATATTTTGTCGCTCAATTTTAATAACATGACAACTATATCTAATTGCAACTCTCGAAGTACAGTTGTTTTTTATATCATCATGTTCTTTGAACTTGAATTTCAGATTTGTGGAAAAATACACATTTTACTGGCCTTGCTGATGATTTGGAATATCCCAATGTCAACCAGATCTATAATGGAGTTATAAATGAAGATCCCCCCTGAGTATTTCAATGATTTGTTTACATATAATGTTGAATTGAAAACAGATACACTCAAGACTGAGGGTGACAATTTTATCACTGCCATCCTCAGTTTTAAGTGTCTCCGTCAAAATTCACTAAAATGTCAAATCTGAAATTTGCGAAGGAAGAAAATCCACTGGAAAGTCCTAGCCGAACTCCGTAACTGATACTGGACCAAATTTTCTCATGAACTTTCAATAGGTAAGTTGCTTTTATTCAACAGAAACATTCCGCAAAGTCAAGAGTTATTCAAGAATATATTTCTAGGTAAGAAAATAAATATTTTATTCACAGATGAATTTACGTCAGTTAGTTTTTTTTTTTATGTTCTGGTTCCCACGAAAAGGGATATCCTGTAATGTTCAGAGAACATCGTGGGAACCTAGGGAAAGAAGGTAGGAGTTGGTGTTCTTCTTAAATTTCTGAAGGTTGTATGCCTCGGGGAACACCTCCCTAGGCAATGAGTTCCAAAGCCTCGCTGTTCGTTGGATGAACGAGTCTTTGGAAAGTGATGTTCTGCAGGTCTCCAAAGTGACCACGAAGGGGTGTGATGACTGAACTTGACGGGTTAATCTCGAAGAGACTGCCAAAGCAGGAACGATTGTTGATATTTCAGAAGAGCATCGCCCATGAAAATATCTATAAAATAGAGGCAAATCGCCAACTTTTCTTCGGCACTTACAATACCTAGTAAGTGTTTGCAGGACAGCAAAGACCTCAGTTGTCAAATCAATAAATAATTTACAAAATGAAATGAATTTTCACTTTCAATATAAATTTCTATTGAAGAATCATAGAATGAAAAATTGACCGTTCCAAAGAAAAAGTATTTCAGCAACAAATTTCTTGCAGCTGAGAATAAATCTAAAGTTGCCTGTAATATAATAAAACAGAATTCGACATCCTTTAATGTAGACAATTGTTTACCGACTTATTTTGAAACTGATAATGGAATTCGCGTTCATGGTGGCCCTGTAATTCCTCAAGTCTTCAACGATTTTTTTGTTTACTCTGTCAAATTACTAAGCCTGTTGGTGAAGTTTATCACGACCTAAAAACAAACTCGTTTTTTCTTCGTCCAGTTGACGAAACTGAACTTCTCGATATTATTATGTCTACATCGTCTAAGAACTCTAACGGCATTGATGAATTGCCTGGTAAAGTTTTGTTGACTGTTGCTGAACTTATCATCGAACCACTTACATACTTGGTGAATTTATCATTCCTTGAGGGTTCATTTCCCTCATGCCTCAAACACGCCATTGTTTCATTTGTTGAAGTTATAAACAGGATGTTCATAAAATCAGATGTGGAATCATCTGCGACTGGAAGATAAACTTCAGTCACTATCTTCCATCGTCAAGATAACCTCTTGTGGGATATTCATGTTGAAAAGGGAAACATTCTCAATTAAATATTGATAGAGAGATTTTTCTGTGAATTGAAAAATCCACGATTAAAATGAAGTTATTTTTTGTGAATGTCTAACAGAAAACAACTACTTCCCCGGCTAAAGCCACGCTGGACATTGAACTACATCTGATAGATATTCTGAAAAGGCCCTAACTCAAAAGAAAAAATCTGAAATTGAAAATTTGCATTTTCATTCAGATAGTTATTTGATTTTTATCAGATGTAGTTCAATGTCCAGCGTGGCTTTAGCCGGGGAAGTAGTTGTTTTCTGTTAGACATTCACAAAAAATAACTTCATTTTAATCGTGGATTTTTCAATTCACAGAAAAATCTCTCTATCAATATTTAATTGAGAATGTTTCCCTTTTCAACGCCATTGTTGTTCCTGTTCACAAAAAAAATTACAAGCACTCAATCTCCAACTACAGGGGTATTGCACTGCTGTCTTCATTCTCTAAATTGTTCGAAAAATCCTTTCTGAACAGACTTGTATCCTTCTATAATAAGTATAACTCACTCTCTGAGAGCCAATATGGATTCCAAGCTGGTTTATCAACTCAAGATACTACTCTTTCTCTGGTCAACAATGTTTTATCCAAATTTGATAAGGGTGAAAAAACGACTAGTATTCTTTTTGATTTGTCTCGTGCATTTGATACCATCAGTCATCAACGTCTTGATAAACTTGTGTTCGTGGTCAAAGTCTTAAATGGATTGAAACTTATTTAACTGGCAGAACTCAATCTGTTAAGGTTAGGGTCAAGTCGAGCACACATTTTTCTGAGAATCGTAACATCTCAACAGGTGTCCCCCAAGGTAGTGTCCTGGGTCCTACTCTCTTTTATTTGTAAATTACATCTCTAATATCAATCAACCAAATTGTACTGTTCAGTTTGCTGATGACACGTCCTTCATATTTAGTTCTGCTCTATGTGAAGGGTCTTAGCAGGCTGGTATTGCAGTTGCAAATATGCAAAATTACTGTTCCAGGAATGTCCTTGTACTAAATAGCAACAAAACGAATACCATTGTTTTCTCTCTTGAAGAAATGGATTGCAGTATATTGGTAAGAACCAATACTAAATCTATCGTACAGAAAAAATCCGTTAATTTCCTAGGGTTGAACATTGATTATTTATTGAATTGGATTCTAACTGTGATATCCATGTATATTTTGAATTGTGTTACTTACATTAAGAAACACTTCCACGAGTTTCAGCAAAAAGATACTACCCGTCTTGCTGCTGGTTATACTCTAAGACAAAATTATAATTTAATAGTTCCTATTCACAAATTAACTTCTTGCTAACGGAACGGACCTCATATCATGTCTATCAAATTTTATAATAAACTTCCAATATTCATTAAGAAAATTTGTAATCTAATTAATTTCAAAAATAGTGTTGAAAATGTTTTCTACAAAAATGACTTTTACTCAATAGATGAATATTTTCAAACTGATCTGGCTGCTTGACATCATTAATGTTTGCTTGTGGGCTGTTTTATTGTTTTTACTATTTGAAATAATTATTTTTACTTCCAATGGAAAAAACCCGACAAATGCAGAGGAAGGCATTTTTTACATTTCTAATTTTCATGCATCCAAAGATTCACGAACCAAACATTCAATTGAGGCAAGTTGTTGGTTCTATTGGATCAGTTCTATATGTCGGTATTTTTTGTCGCAAAATTTCCCTGAAAAAAAATAATCTTTTATTGACATGACATGTTATATTTCATTATCAAAATAGTCTTCAGATGTTTTTGTTATAGTATGAACATGAATTTCAGATTTTTATGTATATATATTTTAATGGTCTTGTCGATGATTTTCAAAACCCAAAGTCAACCAGTTCAATGGTAGAAGATGAAGATCACCTTGAATATAGCGATGATATGTGTACAAATAATATTGAATTGAAAACGGATACACTCAAGACTGAGGGTGACAATTATATTGATGCCATCCTCAGTTTTTAGTGTCTCTGTCAATTTACAAAGATGTCAAACCGGAAACTTGTGAAGGAAAATCCAGTGGCTAAAATGAAAATAAGTTCTACCTGTACTCCGTTACCGAAATTGGATCAAACTATGCTCATGAACTTTTAATAGGTAAGTTGGTAACTGTTTGGGAGGCATAAAACTCCTCAGTAATGAAATCTATAAAAACTTGCAAAATAAAATGAATTTTCAAGTTGAATTACATGAAACCTACTTAAAATTGTATTAATCTTATGGAATCCTCTATTAAGGGTGGTAAAAATATGAGATTTTAACAAAAAAATTACACCATGAATGAATTTATATATCATTTTTTCCAAAATAAGTTTTGAGTGGACAGTAGTGATGACGTCAATAATGTATTTGAACATTTTTTGGGCGAATTCCTCTGGTGTTTTAATATTGCATTCGAAAAGAAAACAAAAAAGTTCAATACCAAAGCGAATATAAATAAAAAAATTAAATTTTCAGATGAATTAAATGAAAATAGAAAAGAGTTACGAAAATTAGATTGGCTGCGTAAAAGAGTCTCCGATGAAAATCTGAATAAAAATTATAAACTCCTGAAAAAAGAAGTAAATAAACAAATAGAATACGAAAAGAAAAAATATTACAAAAACCTCACTGACAAATCCAGTAATAAAAACAAAACGGCGTGGTCTATTGTGAATAACACGAAGGGCAAACAAAAAAATAAAATAGCAGAAATTAATTATAAAAATAATGTAATAAATGATACTACTGGAAAAGCTGTCGCTTTCGGTGAATACTTATCGACCGATATCCAGAAGAAATTGTTCTATCATATCGGCAGCAATTTGAGCGCTTCATGCTCCAAGAGTGATTTCGCTATACGATTTATGTTTTTCGCACCTCTTAATAAAGAAAACGTCATAAAAGTAATTGATTCAATTAAAAATCTACAGGTCTGGATGAAATACCAACTTCGGTCACAAAACACTGTAAAAATGTCATTTCCCCAATACTAGCTCATATCATTAATTTACCAATCAGACAAGGTACATTTCCCTCAAGTCTAAAAATAGCTTCAGTCATGCTACTGTACAAAAAAGATGATCCCAGTTATGTCGAAAACTATCGTCCAATTTCATTATTGAGTATCTTCTCAAAAAGAATTGAAAAAGTGGTCGCTCTGAGGATTGAAACATATCTAAGTTCATTTAGTTTAATAACAAGTAATCAGCATGGTTCCAGAAGTGGTTTCTCAACTGAGACAAGCGTGGCTGAGTATACCCAACATATATATGATGAAATGGATCGCGGTCAATATGTGGTATTAATATTCGATTGAACAAAAGCATTTGACGCTGTCGAAAAATCCTTTGTTTCTGAAAAATTGCATCAGCTGGGCATTCGTGGATGCATTAATAATGACTGGTTTCTCTCCTTTCTAGAAAATCGAAATATTTTTGTGAAAATTGATGATGTCTCAATGTTCTTGGCCCGTTAATATTTTTATTATTCATTAATGACCTGCCTAGTTATTTGACTGATGCTAAAGTGCTTATGTATGCAGACGATACATGCACAATTATATCAGACAGCAAAGAAATTGCACTTTCTGAAAAAGTAGCCAACACACTGAATCAATTTCAAGATTGGTGTTATCGAAACAGATTAATGATAAATATTGAAAAAACTGCTTGCATTGAATATTACTCTATTTACAATTCACCATCAAACTGTTCTATCTCGTTAAACAATACTGTCATTGAAAAATCAAAATCGATAAAATTTCTGGGAACCCCATTTGACAGTAACCTCTCATGGGAGGAACATATCAATGCTGTATGCAAGAAAATTAACCAATGCTTTTACTTATTGACAGTCCTAAAATCCATGTTAGATAGGTATACTCTATTAAATGTGTATTATTCATATGCATACTCTGCAATTGCTTACAGTATTATTGTCTGGGGACAAGGACGTGAAATTCAAAGAGTGTGTATTGCAAAAAAGGATAATACGATTTATATTTGATCTACCTTTTCAAACTTCGTGTCGCAACGTATTTAGAGACAAGATAATTCTAACGGTGACTTCTATTTATCTCTTAAAATTACTGAGCAATACTTATCGGACCCAACATAAATTAATGAAAAATAGTGATATACACAAGCATGATACGAGCGGCATACGAAGTTTTCAAAGGTAGGTTGAAACATTTTTTAGCAAATAACTGTTTTTATAATTTGGGGGAAGTTGATACTCTCCTCTCCAATAATTGATTGAAATGTTTTTACTTTTTTATTTTGTATCAATGTATTTGTTCTGTCTTCAGTTCTAGGAAAGATACAGCTGTTATATCTGTTATATGCTTCTATGCTCTATTATTTTTATTTCTACACCTTTACTGACTCGTCCAATCTATTGTATTATAGGAAAGGATTTAATAAATTTGAATTGAATGTGATTCAATCTCGAATTGTTTGGGATTGGGCAACATCGGACAACGTGTATTGGATATAAAAGAGTGTTGCTAGCACTATCACGGGATTATTAGAAGTAGAAAACCATTTTAGAAGTTACCTTATTATTATTATTTAGTATGTACACCTAACTGCTGATCTGCCCTATTGGCATCATTGCAAATATAGTTATAGGTGTAAGTATAGTGATTGTTGTTTATATTTATTGTTATTAAATGTTGTATGTTTGTTCTGTTGATTCTGAGTTCATAATCTGGTTATCAAAAAAGTTATCCTGAGCTACCAACCCCTATTAAGGCCCCTGAGGCCATATAGTTATGACAATAATTTATTATTGATCATTTTTGGATGACAGTCGCACATACCGTTCCTTTATAAACTGGCATGTAGTTTATGAAGACTTAACTTTATCCAGTTGTTTCAAATGTCAAGGCAGCTATCACAAAACTGATAAGTGTAATAAAAATATCATTATTTGTGAATGTTGTGCAGAAAATCATACCACCACAGCTTGTATCAATGTATAAGTCAGAGGAAAAATATAAAACTAAATTTAACACCAATAAAAAACATCAGATCCCCAATGTTCATCATACTTGAATATTTTGAAAAGTATAATTGATTACTCGTCTTAATGTTTTGCCAGAAGACGATGAAATATTAGAACAATTATTAGAGTCTTTAGAACAGGATCTATGGCGTCTAAGTTTATGAAAACTCACTCAAAGGGGTATTAGAGGACAAAATTTTAAATGTATTACACCTTAATATCAGAAGTATAAAAAAAATCTACTGCAATACTGTGATGTGAGAGAGAGAGAGAGAGAATATGTTTATTGTTGCTAAGAGTTATATCTTGTTAACAAACACAATGTTATACATTAAGATTATCGATAATCAGTCAATTTAAAAAATTTGTACAGCTTATTTTAAAATTATAACAGACATTGGCTTATTGTAAATAGTTGAGTTTTCACAATAACATTGATAAAATGTAATATAATACAATAAAAGAACATAAATAATATGGATTAAACAGATAATATTAAAAGATTGGTATACTTAATGAACTAGGATATCACAGTGTGTCATTAAAGTAATCTTGTAGATTATAGTAGGCTTTATCACTCAATATGCTTTTTTTTTTTTTTAAATAGTTTTAGCGATGTTGTTTCTTTAATTTCTAGCGGGAGTTTATTGTACATCTTAATACCATTATATATAAGTGAGTTATGTGTCAAAGTTGAATTGGGTATTGGAAGCCTGAGTTGGTTAGCTTGACGGGTTGAATATGCAGTGTTTGTGACTTCATAATTAGCTCTGTTCTTGTGGATTATGGTCACTGTTTCCATTATATATATTGAAATGACTGTTAGTATTTTATGCTCAAGAAAGAGGGGTTTACATGAATCTTGCCTCTTGGCCTTACAAAGATATCTGATGGCTCTTTTCTGTAAGACAAAGACTGACTGCATAAGTGTGTTACAGCAACTTCCCAGAAGGCTATACCATACCGCAGTTGGGAATCTATCAAGGCATAGTACACAGCCTTAGTGCTGGGAAAACCTAGCTCTTTCACAACATTTCTTAGCGCGTAACATCCAGATGCTAATTTTTATTGAGCTGTCTGATGTGCTCGCAAATTTTAGATTTTTATCTAGATGGACTCCTAGAAATTTCCATGTGGTGCTGTTTTCAATAGTGTTTGTTCCTAAAGAGATATCTGAAAATGTACATTTGAATGCTATTACATTGTTTTTTTGGTGTTTAGTGTTAGTAAATTAGAGTCGCACCAATCTTTTACTTTAATCATATCTGCACTCATTCTGGTATGCAGCCTGTCTTTGTATTTGTCATGCCATATCAATGTAGTATCGTCGGCAAAGATGGTGAGTTTTCCTGTAATTGGGAGTTAGTCAGATCGTTGATGTATAGGAGAAACAGGACGGGACCCAGAACAGAGCCTTGGGTCGCATATTTCACATCACTGATATTCGAATCGAAGATGTCCTTACAATTTGCTTTCTTGCAGTGAGATATGATCTTATCCAAGCATGACTGTTGTCCCTAAAACCGTATCTGCTGAGTTTTTGCAGTAGTATATCATGGTTGACACAGTCAAATGCCTTAGAGAAGTCACATAGAACCGCTGCAGTTGTTTCGCTTGTTGATTTCATTATAAACTGTCTGCAGGAGAGCAAATATGGCATCGGATGTATTTTGTTTTTTGGAAGCCATATTGACGTGCACTCAGTATATTGTTGTTGTCTACAAATTCCATGATTCTCCGTTTTACTAGTTTTTCAATTATTTTAGCTAATGTTGGGATAAGGGATATTGGTCTGAAGTTCAGCCGGTTCATCTTTATTGCCACCTTTGTGAATCGGGATCACTACCGAGGTTTTGAGGAAATGCGGAAAGATTCCCTCTGTGAATGATCTATTAATAAGTTCGACCAGGACATTAAGTGCATCGTCAGGAAGGTTTTCAAATATTTTTATGGAGATGTCATCTAAACCAGAGGCCTTTTTGTTTTTTATGTCTCGGATTACCTCTTTCAATTCAGTTATATTAGTGCTGTTCAAAGAAAAGGAATTTTTTATATTGACACTTTCTAGGTAAATTAATGGGTCATGAGTTGGAGTGATGAGATCATTAAGTTTTTCGGCTATGGAACAGTAAAAATTGTTTGTATGACCAAGCATAACTTTTTACTGAGACATCCAATTCCGATAATTCTTTTTCCAATGGATAGGGTGTACTTAGAAGTTGGTCCCATTTGAATTTGAAAGATGAAATCCACCTCTAAGGGTAGCAAAATGAAGGATATTGATCACTCGCCCTCTGAATGTTGGTCCGTTAACCGATTCTATCAGGCATAACTTTATACTGGGTTCTTCGATTTGGATGATTCTTTTTTTATTAGATAGGGTATACCTCATAGTTGATCATATTTGGATTTCGAATGGAATTATCCTCCCTTACGGGTAGAAAAATAGGGAATTATTAATTTTTCACTTGTGAACATTGGCACACATATGTAGTTGACAATGACAGATCGCTATTGTCATTATTTTTGTTCTCCTACATCCGTCACATTCATTATATTCTATGAGAGGATGGAATGATATACAAAGTAATGAAATAAACTAACCAGAACAACAAAAATAATTTATATTACAACAAATAGTAAAAGTAGATGATCATATTATTTAACTGGTAATAGTTGAAGTAAGGTGGGCAAGTAAGTATTTTGAAAATAATAAAAAAAAACAAGTGGGTAGTAATTATCAGCCACAAAAAATTGAAAAATAAAAACTTTTTAACAAAAAATTAAACCGACGAAATACGGAACTGAAAAGTAAAAAATAAAATAAACCTCCTTAGTCACAATAACTAAGCTCCTAAACTAATGTAAGTAACTAATTTTGAGTCTGCGCCAAATGAACAATCAACGAAGATCATTAAATTACTTCAAAAAAATTATCAGAATGTTCGATGCCATCATTTTATGCCTTACCTAATTCATTTGTTTGTTTGGCGCCGACTCAAAATTAGTTACTTACATTAGTTTAGGAGCTTAGTTATTGAGACTAAGAAGGTTTATTATATTTTTTACTCTTCAGTTCTTCGTCTGTTCAATTTTTTGTTAAAAAGTTTTTATATAATAATGTAGACAACAATAAAAATGGAGTGATTCTATTTATAAAGAAGTAACTTGATATAGAATTCATCTTAAATCAAAGTAAGATATTTCTTTTGGTATCACAGCAGTCAAAGAAAATTTATTTTATTTAGATTTAATTACATATTTTGAAAGTTACTTGAATAAAAACATCGAAATATTTACATTAATAGTAAATGAATACCTATCTTTAATGGGACGGCATGGGTTTTTTTCATATATGTCTCGATCACTCAGACAAAAATACAAAATAAATACATAAACCCTTTAGATTATGTACTGATATAACTGATCATCAACCAGTAATGATGGATATAAACAAAAACAATCAACCAAACTCAAAACAAATACATAGATTACAATAAATTAAAACAAAATATTTCAAAAGTAAGTTGGCAAGAAGTTATCTAATGTGTGTTGATTCAGTTAAAAAAAATATTGAAAGGTTTAAAGAAATCATAAAATCATGTACATCAAAAATAATAAAAAAAGCAAGCACAAGAAAATTAAAGATTTGGTGTGCAGAGTGATTACTTCCATTATATAAAGACACAAACTGAGAGACAACATTGAAAAAATCATAAGTCAAGAATTAGGAGCAGAACATAAAACAATGTCAATGATTTAATAAAAAAAAACAAATATAAATAGAAAGTAGATAACAATAAAACAACCAGTAAAAAATTCATAAAATAAAGGTAAGACGCCACAAATGAAAAACAACTATCAATATAATAGATGACCAAATTTTAGTAACAATATCGAATAACAATTTCATTAACATAGGCACTGAACTGGAGAAAAAAATTAACTATGTACAAAACCGGTGAATGAAAATGAAGTGATTGAACAAATTTGTAGTCTAATAAATAATTCGGCCCCAGACAAAGACGGAAGGGAGATGTTCACTAGCTGTTTGGCCTTGAAAAAAAAAGAGGAAAGTTCTTAATTTCTCCATCTTTGTATTGATATTTATAATATTGAGGAAGTTTGTTGAGATTTGGATCAATTTTGTTGAAGAAAAACGATTGTTTCCTTGCCAACGTTTCGAATTTTATTAAATTCATCTTCAGGGCTAGGTAACAATGAGTTTTTGTAAGTTGAAGGGGTTGAGAAATAGTAAAAATAAAGAAACATTTGACCATAAGAATTGGAACATTGTTCCTGTGAAGATGCTGCGTGCCCAATACAAACAGTAAAGCAAGAACTAATGAAGTGTATGCTAATCGGTAGAGACTTGGGACTTTTTCAATTCATTTCACCAAACTTCAAGTTCTATCGAAAACCAGTGCTGGTGCTTATCAACTAAATGTGTGGTCGAACTTTATTTTTGACTTTTTTATGTTACTAATTATACATTATCATTATGTCCTTGCGTTTTATATGTAGGTATATGTATTTTTTTTCTTGTCTCATGATATGGCTCTCATACTCGTTTTTTTTAGACTTTTTTCAATTGATTTATTATTGTCTTCGTTTAAAAATCATGTATATATATATATATATATATATATATATATAAATATATCTATTTTCAAAATATTTCGCCTAGATAACCACCCACGACCAGATTCGTCGTCGTACCGCTGAGACCAGTTTCGTCGTCGTACCGCTGAGACCATCTTCGTATAAACCAGCCTTCTTCATCTCCCTCCATTGAAGACCTCCGCAGGTATATACCGTATCACCAACATCTAGAGGAATCTTGACATTTGTAAATGTTCAAATTTTATTGGAGTCAAAAAATTTTAATCTTTATATAATTTTTGAATTTTTTCATTGATTTTTTTATACTCAAGTAATATTGTTAAAGTTTTTTTATAAATTCCACTCACTTGTTAAAGTTTTTTTATAATGACCAGTCACTCTGATAATTCTTGTCTGCATACAAGCTAGGTGACATTTATTTAGTAAATTTTTGTTTATCTTTGGCTTTTGTCTTTAGCAAGCCTGGCGCCCAACTCTTGAACTAGTCAAGTTAAATAATGTATAATTTTTTTAGTGGCCCAATTTGATAAACTAGGAAAAGTCATTTTACTCACGGCCTAACCGTATCCATCTGAGCAGCATATCGGCAAAGTGATTTCACCTTCTTAAATTTGAATCAGATAATTTCAAATTGGGGGTTCAAAAATAAAAGGGGTGTTGCAATGCTCAATGATTGTTATTATTCGAAATGAATGAGAGAGAATATGGAAAATAATCACTAATATGAAAGAAATTAAGAGTTTCAAAAGAATTAATGAGACTCTTAGAAATTGAGAACCTAAAAGTTAGAAAAAGTGCTAGTGCCAAGTATCCAGATGCCTTCCAGTCACGAGATGGTCCAGAGACAGAATCTCCGGTAAGGAAAAATATTTGGTGAGTCTAGGACAAATCTTTTGTTGCATTTTTCGAATCCATGCATTATATAATAATTTTAGAGACTTGAAGATTTTCCCAACCGTTCGGCGATAACAAATTAAATTAACTATATTTTCTTTTCTAAGTAATTAATCAATTGAAAGTCCAATGATACAATAACATAGCTTTTAATACACTTTTTGTTTAAACGCTTTTGGACAATTTTTACATCAAAATGGTTTCACCTGTATTGATTCTCTCATGCTCTAACAATTTTTTTGTGTAAATCTCCCTGGACAAATTTTGCATTTTATGAATTCTCTGATGAAACATACGATTCCCTCTTTATCTAAAAGATTTTGGAGAAATTTTGTTTTCCCTATATGTATTTTCTCATGCACCAACAATCTTTCATTTGTAAACAATTTTGCACAAATTTTACATTTAAATGATTTTTCTCCTGTATGAATCCCTTAATGTGATGGAAGACTCCTCTTTTCGGTAAACGATTCTGATAAAATTTTGCATTGAAATAGTTTTTCCCCAGTATGAACTCGTTCATGAGATATGAGGGTGCTCTTATGAAAAAACGATTTTGTACAAACTTTGCATTGAAATGGTTTTTTTCCTGCGTGAAATATCTCGTGGTTTGTTAGCCTGTCGCTCCTGGTAAACGATTTTGCACAAATGTTGCATTGAAATGGTTTTTCTCCTGTATGAATTCTTTCATGTGGTCCAAGAGTACTCTTTTCGGCAAACGATTTTGTGCAAATTTTGCATTGAAATAGCTTTTCCCCTGTATGAATTCTCTCATGAATCGTAAGACTGCTCCTCCAAGTAAACAATTTTGAACAAGTTTTGCAATGGAATGGTTTTTCTCCCGTATGAATTCTCTTGTGTTCTGTAAGATGCACCATTTGGGAAAATGATTTTAAACATATTTTGCATTGAAATGGTTTTTCGCCTGTATGAATTCGGTTATGATGCAATAATACGCTTTTGATTGCAAAACTCTTCAGACAAACATTGCATTGGAATGGTTTCTCTTCTGTATGAATCCTCTTGTGTGTCACAAGCACGCCCTTTTGGTTAAAAGATTCTGAACAGATCGTGCAATGAAATGGTTTTATCCCTGTATGAAGCCTCTCGTGTTTCGTAAGATTTCCCTTTTGAGAAAACAATTTTGAACAAATTGTGCATTGAAACGTTTTTTGCCTGTATGAATTTTCTCGTGTTGTGTAAGATGCCTCTTTTGAGAAAACGATTTTGAACAAATTTTGCATTGAAATTGTTTTTCTGTCGTATTCATTGTCTTGTGTCCCGTTATATGCCCCTTTTTAGATACAAGTGGATAAGATTCACCATGAGGGAGTTTCTGAATTATCTGAGATTTTTTTGAATCAATCTTCATAGTGGATTCCTTCCTTGTGTTATTGGCCCTTTCAATGGCTGTTCCACCCTCTTCTATATTTTGTTGGGACCATGTTCCGGAACCTACAGAAAAATAAAATGAATCAATAGATTTTTCTCAATAAAATCTACATACAAGAATAAATTAGATTAATTTATTATCATTATAAAGGAAAACATTAAATGTAGTGGAAAAATTAAAGTGGTTGAATCTGAAATATATATATATATATATATATATATATATATATATATATATATATAAAGAGAATAAGAGAAATCTGTTTCGAATCCAAAAGAGCTCACCATCCGTCTACAGCCTGTTTCATGGTTTCCCAATCATCAGGACGGCCTGTGGTCTCTTTCAAATTCGAATCAGACATCTCGTGTGTTGCAGCCATCGGCACGTGCAGAAAATGTGAAAAGCATCAGATTAAAGGTAGTGACACCTACAATCTGTGCGGCGACAATTAGTATCGTGGGTTGGGCTAGCTGACACATTTGTTGGCGACCTGTTAATGTGCACGAAATTTTCGTGCCATTAAAATTCCACGATATTAGGTTTAAGCTTCGCCGCACAGATTGTAGGTGTCACTACCTTTAATCTGATGCTTTTCATATATATATATATATATATATATATATATATATATATATTTATATTCATATTTATATATTTATGCAATAAGAGACAGAAGTCTGTGACATATCGATAGCCTGCTATTATTTCTTCAAAAATGAAAAACTTCTTATTCCTCAAGATAATTCCAAGTCTTGACTTTGCACAAAATTTATGTTGTATAAGTACAAACTTACCAATTGAAAGATCATGAGAAACATTTGGTCCAATTTCTGTTCCAATTCCAAAGTTCAGGTTGAACTCATTTTCATTTTTTCCAATTGATTTTTCCTCACATAAATCAAGTTTGACATTTTCGTAAATGATATCAATGTCACACTCAGTTTTGACTGTATCCGTTTTGGAATCTACACTATTTGTTGATGAATCTTCTGTCCATTTATCTTCATTTTTTAATATAACTCCATTATTATGATTGACTTTGGATTTTGCCAAGTCAGCAGCAAGACTATCAGTATTTTCACAGGAATCTAAAATTTGAGTAAACTTTTTTTCATTTTCAATCATATCAATAAAAGAAGTTTGATGAACAAAAACTATTAAAAAAAACTACTATTAATCATATTAGTAATTATCAAAATGACATGCTAAAGATAAGTTAAAAATGGCGCCATTTTATTAATAAAACATTTCTTCAATTTCATTTTCAAGAGTTCTGCAATCAGTGAATATTGAATGAGTTTCTGAACATAATAGTATGATCAACATGCCTTTTTTTTAATACGAGTTCGCCTTCACCGAAAATTATGATCAAAGTGTCATTCGATTCATAAGTGCATCTAAAAACTTTTTGAAAAAATTAAAGTCCCGCTCGAAAAAATTGCAAAAGTTATAAAAGGGAGGGTTTTGTTTCCCGAGAATATCTCAAAAAGTATTGCAGATATATGAAATAAAAAAAGAAATCCTTAAAGGGCAAGGAATTTCCTAAAAAAAAGTCCACCTCCCGGAATTTTTCCACTTAATTGAGAGGTGAAAAATAATCCGTCGGGAAAAAATCCGCAATTTTTCTATTAGTTGTACTTTTGTTAAATAAGTTATTTTTACAAGTTGGAAATTAACATAAAAAACCCTTATAATTTTCAAACTGAAAACCTGAGATTTTTTCCACTTCTTGATCTATTCTTTAGAGGCTTTAAAAAAAATCCCCGTTGGAAAAATAAAAAAATTGGATTTACCACTTTTTTATTAACAATTGAAAACATTAATAAATTAAAAGTTCAAATAAAATATTTTGATAAATGTGTTTGCTACTAAATTAAGGAACCGTTCGTTTTTTAAATTTTTTTTTTTTTTAAAAAAAATTGGTTTTTTTTTTTTTTTTAATAAACAATTTGTTATAAACAGATGATTTTCCAAAACATTATTTTTTATTGTTTCTAAAAAAAAACACCACATGAATTTTTAAATTTTTTATATAACTTTGAATATTTTCGTGTTCTTAAGCTTTCAGTTTTTCATTATTGTGATTGAAATAACTTATATAAACTATGGAAGATACGACAAAAACACTTCAAGTCTTTTTTATTCTCGATTAAACAATAAATAAATTGATCTTTCAACCGAAGCTCTAACTCAATTATTTACTAACTTTTTTGCTATTAGAAACGGAGGACTCAAAGTCTCTTCACAAAATTCAAAATAAATTGAAATAAGTGGTAGACTACAAAGAAAAACAACTTCTTTCCTGGCCAATACCACGCAGAACATTGAATGATATCCACCTGAAAATATATGCAAACTTCCATTATCAATGAAAATTGATTGCAAAAGTTTCTTTCTGATAAACTTAAAATTTTTTTTTTTAAATTATAAACATTAAAGATACGAAAAACCTTAATTTTTTTTTGTTTACAAGCTTTTATTTAGTTTCACTTGTTAGTTCGTTCGTTAGTTAGGGCCAAATCTTGCAAGTGAATTATGACCAACTACTAGTCGTAAGATTAATTTGAAATTTGGCAGGTGTTCATAATTCCGGTGACAATGCATTATGGAGTTTTTGTAGGAGAAAAAAAACAAAATGGCAGCTCCAAGATGGCGGAGGAGATTTGTAATTATGGTCCGATTTGATTCAAAATTGGTATTTGAAGGTTTTCAGGATCGAAGATTATGAATTTTTTGTCAAAATTCATAAATTAGAAATGGCGGCTCCAAGATGGCGGACGAGTTTTGTGATTATGGTCCGAATTGATTCAAAATTGGTATGTGGGGGTTTACGGGATCGGAGATTATGAATTTTTTGTAAAAATTCGAAATTTTCCTACATGGTTGTTTTGTTTCAATATCTGAAAAAAATATTGCGCGGAAATCCATTTGTTTATAACAAATTGTTTATTAAATAAACAAATAAAACATACCAATTTTTTTTCAGAATATCCTCATCATTATTATTTAGTAGCAAAAAAAAATTGTAATTAACAAATTGTAATTAAGCAATATTTTGTTTAATCATCATTTTCATCAATGATTAGGTTTACAAAATTAGTTAAACAATGGTAGTGAAAAATAAAAAAAAATCATGTAGTTTTTAACAATAAGAAAATGAATTGAATTGTTTGAAAATATGAAGAGGATGTTCATAAAATCAGATGTGGAATCCATCTGCGGATGAAAGATAAACTAGTCACTATCTTCCATCGTTCAAGATAACCTCTTGTGAGGTATTCATGTTGAAAAGGGAAACATTCTTAATTATTATTTTTTGTGAATATCTAACAGAAAACAACTACTTCCCCGGCTGAAGCCACGCTGGATATTTAACTACATCTGTTAGATATTGAGAAATGACCTTAACTCAATATCTATCAGATGTAGTTCAATGTCCAGCGTGGCTTTAGCCAGGGAAGTAGTTGTTTTCTGTTAGATATTCACAAAAAATATCTTCATTTTTATCGTGGATTTTTCAATTCACAGAAAAAAGATTTCTATTCAATATTCAAGAGGCCTTTTTGTTTTTTATGTCTCGGATTACCTCTTTCAATTCAGTTATATTAGTGCTGTTCAAAGAAAAGGAATTTTTTATATTGACACTTTCTAGGTAAATTAATGGGTCATGAGTTGGAGTGATGAGATCATTAAGTTTTTCGGCTATGGAACAGTAAAAATTGTTTGTATGACCAAGCATAACTTTTTACTGAGACATCCGATTCCGATAATTCTTTTTTCAGTGGATAGGGTGTACTTAGAAGTTGGTCCCATTTGAATTTAAAAGATGAAACCCTCTCTAAGGGTATCAAAATGAAGGATATTGATCACTCACCCTCAGAATTCTGGTACGTTAACCGATTCTATCAGGCATAACTGTATTGGTTCTTCGATTTGATGATTCTTTTATTAGATAGGGTATACCTCATAGTTGATCATATTTGGATTTCGAATGGAATTATCCACCTTACGGGTAAAAAAAATAGGGATTATTAATTTTTCACTTGTGAACATTGGCACACATATGTGTTTGACAATGACAGATCGCTATTGTCATTATTTTTTGTTCTCCTACATCCGTCACAATCATTATATTCTATGAGAGGATGTAATGATATAAAATAATGAAATAAACTAACCAGAACAACAAAAAATAATTTATATTACAACAAATGTTAAAGTAAATAATCATATTATTAGCTGGTAATATTGAAGTAAGGTGGGTAAGTATTTTGAAAAATAATAAAAAACAAGTAGGTAGAAATTATCAGAAACAAAAATTGAAAAATAAAAATTTTTTAAAACAAAAATTAAAACCGACGAAATACGGAACTGAAAAGTAAAATAAAATAAACCTCCTTAGTCACAATAACTAAGCCCTAAACTAATGTGTAACTATTTTTGGAGTCCGCAAACGACCAATCAACGAAGATCATTAAATTACTTCAAAAAAATAATCAGAATGTTCGATGCCATCATTTTACGCCTTACCTAATTCATTTGCTTGTTTGTTTGGCGCCGACTCAAAATTAGTTACTTACATTAGTTTAGGAGCTTAGTTATTGAGACTGTAATATGTTTAATAGAGGAGTAATGAAAGTACAAAAGTAGTATCTAGTAGCACGTGCTTCAAACTTTATTGTCTTCTAGGTTATGACATACATCCAAGATCATGGAACCTTCCAAGAGGCATAGCACATTGTTTACAGATATTGTGCACAGAACAGTATACAAAGACTATAATAATACTAATCATATTACATCTCCTCCCTCAGATAAAAGCTTAAGACATAACAAAATCTGCAAAACGATCTGGTAACCTTACCGTCCTTTTCCCTCTGGTGCAACATCCAAGTCATATTTTAATAATTTTACTTTGATTCTTTGTAAGCGAGGAGAGCTAACCTCTGATACACCTTTTCTCATAATGGCTTCAATTGGTTTATGGTCCGAATGTATTTTCACATGCCGCCCATATACATAATTATGAAATTTGGTGCATGCAAAAAGAATAGCGATAAATTCTTTTTCAATCTGACTAAATCTGGTTTCACAATCAGTGAGTGCACGAGAGGCAAAAGCAACTGGCTTTTGATCCTGAAGCAATACACAGCCAAGGCCACTTTGGCTTGAATCTGTTTGAATTAAGATTGGTTTACTTTCATCAAAATTTGACAAAACTGGAGGTGAGCTGATGAGTTTTTTTGTTAAGTTCAAAGAATTCCTATGCTTATCAGTCCACACCCACAGCCAGTGGCAAAAGTGATAAAGAGGACAAGCTGAAAATAGCCCTACTGCTGAACTTGATTGGAGAAGAAGGCCTAGAAGTGTACAATACATTGAAACTCACAGAGGAGCAGAAAAAGGAATATAATGTTGTTGTTGAGGAGCTGGAAAAATATATGGTCCAAAGAAACTGAAAGTCACAGAGGAGCAGGAAAAGGAATATAATGGCCCTTTGATCATTTCTTAACTGATCTTAAAAAGAATGGTAAAAAAATTGTGAGTTTGGCGACTCAACGGATTCAATGGTACGAGACAGAGTTGTTCTTGGAATCAGAAGCAAGGAGTTGCAGGAGCGACTGCTGCATATTGACAAACTTGATTTAACAAAAGCAATAGAAATGTGCCGTGTGAATGAACTAACCAAAGCTCATTTGAAAGAAGTGCAAGGACAAGATGCTAAGATTGATGTAGTTTTGGGGCGTAGCAGGAAACCAGAAAAGGGTAACAAGCCTAATGA
Source organism: Gonioctena quinquepunctata (assembly GCA_018342105.1). Taxonomy (NCBI): domain Eukaryota; kingdom Metazoa; phylum Arthropoda; class Insecta; order Coleoptera; family Chrysomelidae; genus Gonioctena; species Gonioctena quinquepunctata. Next base: position 160,761 of record JAFIRS010001436.1, on the reverse strand, counting down.
AAACAGTAAAGCGAGCAAAGGAGGTTATATATGTGGAAGATGTGGTTCAAAAACACCAACCAAGAAGCTGTCCAGCTTACGGGCGTAAGTGTAACCATTGTCAGAATTATGGGCACTTTGAGAAGTTTTGTAGAAATAAATTAGTCAGAGAGGTACTGGAATACCAAAGTCATCCCAGTGAAGATGAAGAAGACTTCATGGTATCCACAGTAGTGGTAAATGAAATTAAGAACTCAAATGTGTGGGTAGAGAGGTTAGTGTTAGGTAGACATGAAGTTGAATTCAAGATTGACACAGGGTCTCAAGTCAATATTATTTCAAAAAAATTATTGAACCAAGTCACATCTGGAAAATTAAAAATAAGAAAGTACAAAAGTAGTATCTAGTAGCACGTGCTTCAAACTTTATTGTCTTCTAGGTTATGACATAAGGTAAACCCGGGGAAGTGTGATTGTGGGGCAAGTGTGACAACTCGTTATAAAATGTTCTACGATGTAGTAATACTAGTGGCATCTCGTGGGTTGATGCCCAAACTCTTGAAACAGCTGCCTGTGTAAATTTGAAATTTATCCAATATGGAGAACAACGGTATTTAGGTAGTTTGTTTATGGTAGTGCAATTACACTTGTCCATACAGTGTGTAGACTTTGTTTAGATATTCTGTGAAAAGTGATTAATACGAAGTAAGTAAAGATTTTACGGTTGACAGTGTTACATAAGGATGGGAGTATAAGTGTGTGCATGAAGAAATGTTGTTATTTCAATTGTTATCTAAATTACGACTTGGGTCACACTTACCCCGTTCATGTTGGAGAGTGAGGTAAATGTGACCACCTGTACGGGGCAAATGTGAACTTATATTTGTGTTGAAACAAACTAGCTTCAACTTTTTATTTCAGATTGAATTATGGTTAGAAACTACAAAAGAAAAAGCGATCGAGCAACCAAATATACCCGAGATGACTTAACACATGCAGTTGCAGAGATAAAAAGAGGTGCTATCTCGATATACCGGGCACATAAATGTGTTTAATATCCCAAAAACCACCCTCTTCTACCATCTGACTGGTGCTAGAGGTGTGAAAAGCAAATCAAGGTAGAGCTCCAGCAATTCCGCTCAAAAGAGGAGACGAGATTGGCTGAGGGACTGAAGATCATGGAGCAGTGGGGATTTGAAATATCGAGATTGGAACTGTTAGAACTTGTTCGTGAATATGTAACTAAAAATGAAATAAAAACATCATTTAAAAATAACGTTCCTGGGGATGAGTGGTTTGGCAGTTTCAAAAGACGCCACAAACTTAGCATAAAAAAGCCTCAGGCTGTGGAATATTCAAGAAAAAAGATGACGGATCCGTTTATTGTTCAAGAATATTTCGATAGGTATCCTCAAAAAAACATTGGTGGAGCTAAAGTTGGAGGAGAAGCCAGAGCAATTATGGAATATGGACGAAACATCCATGTCACATGATCCCAAAAAAACCAAAGTCGTGGGGGCGAGGGATAAGCCATGTTCCAGAAGAACATCCGGACCTGGACGAGAAAACACCACAGTCCTTTCAGCAGTTTCTGCATCAGGGATAAAGGCGCCACCACTAATCGTATTTAAGGGGAAGAATATTTGGGATTCCTGGCTACCAGATGACAAAAACTCGTTTCCAGGAACTGCGTATGCAGCTAGTGTCAATGGATGGATGGAAAGTGACATATTTTACAATTATTTTCAAAAAACGTTCATTCCTGCATTAGGACCAAATAGACCCGTATTGCTAGTATATGACGGTCATAGTACACATATTAGTATTGCACTGGTTGAACTAGCACAAAAAAATTACATCACAATAATAAAACTTCCTCCTCATACCAGCCATCTTTTGCAGCCCTTAGATTTAGCTGTATTTAAGTCTGTAAAAGATACTTGGGACCAACAACTTGTAACTTGGCAGAGACGTAATACGGGCCTCAAAATTCCGAAAAAAGAGTTCTCTCAAATGATAGGTGCTACATGGAATAATGTAAACGTGGAAATTATTAAGAATGGATTCAAAAAAGCTGGTATTTATCCGTTCAACCGCAATGTCATACCAGAAGAGAAATACCATCCTGAGAGTTTGAAGAGATGGAGAGAAAAACAGGCTTTAGAAGACCGAACACTAGTTGTTGTTGACAACGGGACCTCAAATATTGATGTTATTACCAGTAATGGTGCTCAGTCGACAGATGATGACAAAACTGTGGAAAACCCAACAAGTAACATTTTTGATGCAGCTACAAGTAGCTCAAAACTGAGTTTTGAGGATCTTCTATTGAATACTGTAAAACACACCAACAACAGTCTGTCAGTCACAAAACGAAAGAAGGTAGCTGCAGGTGCAGAAGTCGTGACCTCGAAAGAAGTGTTGGATAGACTCACAGTTGAGAATAGAGTAAAGGAATCAAAAGCAAAAGAAACACAGCAGAGAAAAGAAAAGAGAAATGCAAAAGGAAAAAGTAAGAGACGTAAAAATGCTTTACAGTTAGAAGAGAGCTTTAGCAGTTCAACTTTAGAAGAGATGGTCGAATATGTGGACTCCGAAGACGATCTTGACCCTGAAATATGTTGTTGAAGAAGAGAAGCAAGTTTTTGAAGGTGAAGAAGAGTTAGGGAAGTCCCAAATTGCAGTGGGAAGTTGGGTCGCTGTGGAGTATATTACCTCACAAAAACACGTGAAACATTTTATCGGAAAAATTTATTGCAAAATTGACAATGAATGGAAAATTCGTTTTTTGAGATATAAGAAGAGTAGTAACAACTTTTTCTGGCCTGATATAGAAGACACAGATATGATAGTCGAAGGAGATATTGTTAAAATGTTGCCTGAACCCATGAGAGACAGAAGGGACCACTTGACATTCAGATCCGATTTTGCAGGGCTGAACCTTTAAATTTTCAAAAGTTTGTAACTTCCTTACGAATAAAAATATTAAAATTGTGCAAACACCAAAAAATTATTCCTTCCCTGTATTTTCAAATTATTCACATTTGCCCCAAATATAAAACAGTTTGACTTAGCTGAACTTCATTGTCAGACTTACCCCAAATAAACGGCAAAGTGTGATCATGACCATGTTCTTTTTTAAATATGGAAAACTTCTATATGCGATGTTATAAAAATACCTAGATTTCAAAGTATGTAGTCAAGTCCCTAAAGACCATAGGTAACAAATATTATCAGGTCCTTAGCAATCTCCAAAATATTTTATAATGTATCATACAAATCAACTCGTTGAAAACTAGGTCACACTTCAACGGGTTTACCCTACATCCAAGATCATGGAACCTTCCAAGAGGCATAGCACATTGTTTATAGATATTGTGCACAGAACAGTATACAAAGACTATAATAATACTAATCATATTACAGAGACTAAGAAGGTTTATTATATTTTGTACTCTTCAGTTCTTCGTCGGTTCAATTTTTTGTTAAAAAGTTTTTATATAATAATGTAGACAACAATAAACATGGAGTGATTATATTTATAAAAAGTAACTTGATATAGAATTCATCTTAAATCAAAGTAAGATATTTCTTTTGGTATCACAGCAGTCAAAGAAAATTTATTTTATTTAGATTTAATTACATATTTTGAAAGTTACTTGCATAAAAACATCGAAATATTTACATTAATAGTAAATGAATACCTATCTTTAATGGGACGGCATGGGTTTGTTTCATATATGTCTCGATCATTCAGACAAAAATACAAAATAAATACATAAACCCTTTAGATTATGTACTGATATAACTGATCATCAACCAGTAATGATGGATATAAACAAAAACAATCAACCAAACTCAAACAAATACATAGATTACAATAAATTAAAACAAAATATTTCAAAAGTAAGTTGGCAAGAAGTTATCCAATGTGTGTTGATTCAGTTAAAAAAAATATTGAAAGTTTTAAAGAAATCATAAAATCATGTATATAAAAAATAATTGAAAAAAAGCAAGCACAAGAAAATTAAAGATTGGGAGTGCAGAGTGATTACTTCCATTATATAAAGACACAAACTGAGAGACAACATTGAAAAAATCATAACTCAAGAGTTAGGAGCAGAACATAAAACAATGTCAATGAATTAATTTAAAAAAATATAAATAAAAAGTTGATAATAATAAAACAACCAGTAAAAAATGGATAAAATAATGGTAAGACGCCACAAATGAAAAACAACTATCAATATAATAGATGACCAAATTTTAGTAACAATATCGAATAACAATTTCATTAACATAGGCACTGAACTGGAGAAAAAAATTAACTATGTACAAAACCGGTGAATGAAAATAAAGTGATTGGACAAATTTGTAGTCTAAAAAATAATTCGGCCCCAGACAAAGACGGAAGAGAGATGTTCACTAGCTGCTTGGCCTTGAAAAAAAAAAAGAGGAAAGTTCTTAATTTCTCCATCTTTGTTGTCAGGGTAGCCAACATTGATATTTATAATATTGAGGAGGTTTGTTGGGATTTGGATCAATTTTGTTGAAGAAAAACTATTGTTTCCTTGCCAACGTTTCGAATTTTATTAAATTCATCTTCAGGGCTCTGTAACAATGAGTTTTTGTAAGTTGAAGGGGTTAAGAAATAGTAAAAATAAAGAAACATTTGACCAAAGAATTGGAACATTTCACAGTAAAATAGATTATTAAAAAAGGAAAGACTCACCAAAAATTTGTTTTTCGGAGTTGGATATAAATAATACATAAACAGACATTCTAGATACAAACGAAAAACACTTTCACAGGCCGAGACAAACGAATACTGAGAGAAAATTTAAAAAAATTCCGTGAACCATATAGTTCTTTTATCGATGGAGAAAAACAATTGTGATAAAAAACGATAACAAATCATTTGGGAATCTGACTTATCGAATTGAAATAGGACGTGTTCAATCCTTCTATGTCTCTCCTGGTATTGACGGTGTCTTGGTGGACAATTTCGCCGAGAAGTCTTTTTTATCAAGGATGATGGGGTTTTCGAAATCAAAAGAATTACCATTTTCTCTAGTATGTTCTACTGGAGCAGGAAGCTGCGTTCCAAAAAATCGTCATAGACTACGAATTGTTCCTGTGAAGGTGCTGCGTGCCCAATACAAACAGTAAAGCAAGAACTCATGAAGTGTATGCTAATCGGTAAATACTTATGACTTTTTCAATTCATTTCACTAAACTTCAAGTTCTATCGAAAACCAGTGCCGGTGCTTATCAACTAAATGTGTGGTCGAACTTTATTTTTGACTTTTTTTATTTTACTGATTAGACATCATTATGTCCTTGTTTTATATGTAGGTATAAGTATTTTTTTTCTTGTCTCATGATATGGCTCTCATACTCGTTTTTTTTAGACTTTTTTCAATTGATTTATTATTATTGTCGCCGTTTAAAAATCATTATATATTGTTATGTTATGCCAGTTGTAAATTTTAAAAGACTAAAACCCACAAAAAAAGAATAATTACCAAGTAGTTATTAGTTTCAAGAGTTTGATTGTGAATAACTTTTGAAATTCTATGTATATTGTGAGCCTAGGTATCATATGGATAGATAAAAATGTCAAATTACTATAAAACAAACAATTTCATACACTGTCAAAATTATTATAACCCATAATTGCTCAAAAGACAACAAAAATTCTAAATTTACAAAATTTTCATGAATAAAAAGTAATCAACACATTTACTAATTTTGAAACATACAGTATATGAAATTGTAGCTAACTAAAAGTAGCCAATGATAGAACAGCAAATGTCTTTATGAAAATAGCCAATCAGGGAATAGATGGTCGGGTGTAAAATTGGAAATTGTGGGAGAACAGCAATGAGATGGTATCAGAAGCAATTATTATTCAAATTTGTAAATAATGATAAGAGTGGAAAAATAATTGTATATATAAATTATGCAATATAAATATAAACAGTGAAAAGTGACAATTTTGTGCGCGAATTAAAAATTCAAAAAAAAAACAAGGAGAAAAATATGTATCTAGGCGACAGAAAAACAAAGCTTCCAGGAGATCGAAAATAAATTTCCAAGCGAATGCCACGCAAAAATTTTACAGAAAGAAAAATGGAATAATCCCATCATTTGGTAAATAAAACCAATATTACCTTAATGATAACATATCCTCGGATCCTTATGCTGATTTTCGCATAAATAGTTCCTGATTCATGGTATTGCAGTTCCTTGAACGATTGGAGAGAGGAGACATCCAGTTTCAGGGTATAATTTGAACACCAACATTTCCAACCAGGTATAAAAACTTTAATAGTGCATTTTTGGTCCTGAACTATTTCACCAATAACGAATTTCACATTCGAAGAACTTTATGTCATTTTATTTTGGACAATAACAGAAAACTTCATTCTCACGGAAAAAGTGAGGTTCTGTTTATCCATCCTTGATATGATTTTATGATTATCCGTGAATATTTGTTGCACTAGTATAAGTTATTTCTCGTAGGTCAGGTATTATTAAGTCTTCCTGAATAAAGGAGATAATTGCTTTTTGATATTTTGTTGTTTGTTTTCTCACAATGATCAACAAACATACCTACGATCATTGAATAAACTGAGTTTGACATATCAGCAGTGGCTCTATTGCTTGAACCGGCTATCTGAGAGAAGGGCATACCAACTGTTGCTTAGCCGTGGTGAGGAAAATAATAATTGTCGGTAGCGTGACGAGAGAACAGTGACGTTCGCTGGCAATTATTATTACAGCATATTTACTAGGGGCAGAAATATCTATTTATATCATATAAATTTAGCTCACAAAGAATAGCAAAAATTATTAGCAATCACAATATACAAAAACAATTTATATTTATCAATCCATCAAAACATAACAAGTGTCGCACAACGCAGTGCAAAAATATTAATAAGAATAATAAATATATTCATAAAAATAATAATAATATATTATTCAATTCAAACAAACATCGCAAGTGGCGCCCAACGCGGTGCAAAACTATTTATAATAATAATAATAAAAAAAATTGAAATTATTAAAACATTAGCAATTGTTGCCCAACGCGGTGCAAAACATTACAATATATATATATATATATATATATATATATATATATATATATATATATATATCTATTTTCGAAATATTTCGCCTATATTCATTTTTAAACTACTTTGAAAATATTTGAAATTTTTAGCTTGAATTTGAGTAAATACATGATTTTTTATTTCAAAAGCTGGGGTCCAGCTTCCATCGGGCAGGGATGTGTCAAATATGGAATACTATCATTTTCATTTATTATTATTTATTTATGCATCAGTAATAACGCGCAGTACATTGAATTAATATTGAATATTTCGAATTCCAATTAATCATTCACCTGAATATGTAAAAAAATAAGTTCAATATAACTTGAGTGGATTATTGCTGACTACACAAGATGGTCAGCAATAATCATTTGGTCAAATCCAAACCTCCTGACAAATCTCACCCTGTTCGACAAAGCTATTAGATAATGTAAGTACTTTTTTGTATATCTTTCTTTTCCCATGTTACGTGAATAAATCTTGTCATTGTTTTTTAACCTAAGTGTTTCATTTTGGAAGAGGTTCACTCGAGAGTTACCCCCTATTTTGCAAAGTTTGCTTGGCCCTAAAAAAGGCTATGCGACAATATTATGTGGGAAGTATTTGCTGACTAGTTAGGTACAAAACTAGGGATACTGGGGTAAGCAGCTGGTAGATTGGTATAGGAAACCATGCAGCTCAGGTAGATACCTGAATTACCATTCATATCGCAAACACTCTATGAAAGTGAACTTGGTAAAACAAATTGAACACTTTACTTAATAACATTCTATACAGTGCTTCTCAAAAGTCCCCTTCCCCCCTCTTATTTTTGGAACGATTATACATGAATAAGTGAAATTTGGAAACTGAATATTGAAGGTTGTAAACTTCCCTACTAGTGATGATAGATGACGAAATCGTCAAAGATGACGTCACAAGGCCATTGTGACCAATAATTTTAAATGGAACCCTACGGCAAGCGACACCTCTTTTAAAAGGTATCGAAAAAACCTTTTCAATGATACTAATTTTGTTTGTGTTTATGGCAGTTTTGGCAACTCGCTTTTGAAAAACGCAAAGGTGTGATGAATTAAATCAGTTAATACTAAAATTCGAAATACAAGCTCCGCCTCTGGATAGTTGTCAAATAAGCTGACGTTTTTGTTAGTCTCCCTAATTCGACATTTTTGTAATTATCCAAGATTTTGTACATTTAATAATTTGTGTATTGTTGATCGAACGTTTAACTGTTTTAGCAGCTTTTGGTACTTTTAATATTTTTGTACATTTTAATGATTTGTTAAACTGTTGTGAGCCGAACGTTTGAGTGCTTCAAGAAGCGAAATGGTACGTGCTTTAGGTGATAAAGTAGCAGCGATCCTAATTCTTGGTGAAACTGGACAAAATATTCATGCAGCAGAACGCATTTTTAATGAGAGATTTCTCGATCGCCCCGTTTCGAGGACTTATTTGAGGGAGCTTCTTCGTAAGTTTGAAACAACGGGTAATATTAATGATGCGAAACGATCTGGCAGACCACAAATTTCTGATGAGAAAAAAATTGATATACTGGCAAAAGTAATAGTTAATCCTACTTCTTCAACAACTCACGTTGCATCTACCTGTGAAGTCAGTCGAAGTACAGTACACAGGGTGTTGAAAAAAAAACAAATTTCATCCATACAAATTAAAAATGGTTCATCAACTCTCAGACGACGACCCAGACCGAAGACTAGAATTTTGGAAACTAAAATTAACCAACACCCAGACTATGTCAAAACAATTTGTTTTAGTGACGAAAGTACTTTCTATCTAAATGGAAATGTAAATACACAGAATGTGAGGTATTGGAGTGACGCAAATCCTCACCTGTTCCGTGAAACACATACCCAATTTCCCCAGAGGGTAAATGTTTGGGTAGGTATCCTGGGAAACCACATCGTTGGGCCTCTTTTTCTAAATACTAATTTAACTGGTGAGGTTTATCTGGAGCTGTTGCAAAACGCAATAGAACCGTTAATCCTTGAAATTTTGGAAGATAATCCAAATGAATTCGGCAATTTGGAAATAACATTCCAACAGGATGGTGCTCCTCCACACTATTACGGTGCAGTAAGACGGTATTTGGATGAGGAGTATCGTGGTAGATGGATTGGACGATGAGGTTCAACGGAATGGCCAGCTCGATCACAGGACCTTACACCTTTGGATTTTTTCTGTGGGGGTACCTTAAATCGAAGGTTTACACCACTGAAGAAGACTGTGAGGCTGTTGCCGCAGACACATTTGCAAAAGTACGAGAAGAGTTTAAAAATAGGATATATCACTGTCAGGAAGTAAATGGAGGTCACTTCGAGTAATTCCTTTAAGTAGATACTGATTCTTAAATCTGTAATTAATATCATACTGAATGGAATTTAAATTTTAATGTTTACTAATGAGCCATTAAAACTGCCATGAACACAAACAAAATTAGTATCATTGAATAGGTTTTTTCGATACCTTTTAAAAGAGGTGTCGCCTGCCGTAGGGTTCCATTCAAAATTATTGGTCACAATGGCCTTGTGACGTCATCTTTGACGATTTCGTTATCTATCATCACTAGTAGGGAAGTTTACAACCTTTAATATTCAGTTTCCAAATTTCACTTGTTTATGTATAATCGTTCCAAAAATAAGAGGGGGGGAGGGGACTTTTGAGAAGCACTGTATAATACTTGGTCTCACTCAGGGCGGGTTGTAATACAGCTGGTCATCCTTTGGTAAAGGTTATCTACACGTTTTCTCTCTTTCTAGATCAACACAATAAAAAGAGAGAACCTGCAGTTTGCAAAACCAAAGATGACCAGAGGTGATACGCCCTCCCTTAGAAGTACTAGCATTGAATAGTAATAACTCGAACATTGTCTCAAACAATGAAACTAACACTACGCCTACTCAGCCTTTTTTCACTCCATTACCATATATAAGAGAGATCACTCCTAAACTCTCCAAATTATTTCACAATCCTGAATTTAAAAAAAAACAGTTATAACAATCAGATCAATCTATTCTAAAGTTAAAACTCCATTACTTTCAATGTCAAATGTAATTTAAAGTATTTCTTGTCATGGTTGTAATAAACAATATATTGGTCAAACGCAAAGATCATTATCCAACAGAATAATTTCTCATAAAAGTGACTGCAGATTGCATCCTAAAAGATGTGCTCTGGCAGAACATGTGAATAAATTTGACCACCAGATGAATTACGATTCAGTGAAAGTGCTAGCGACAGAGTCACATATGTCTAGGAGAACATTCTTAGAAATAGCTTTCATTTCCCAAGAAAACAATTGTATAAATAAAAAACAGATATATTAACCATTTGAGTGAGATCTACTCTTATTTATTGTCTTTAGATACCAATCAAAATTGACAACAATGTAATATCAAATAGTAGTTCTTTTTATGCATTAGCGCCTAACATCAGTTGGTACTAATCTAACAGTTGGCACCACTGTAACTATTTCCAAGTGACACCCGTCAGGTGTCGTTGGCTCAAATATAATTGCGGGATTCATTCCTAACCTGTCAGTTTCACTTGTCACACCACAGAGCACACATTTATATTTATATAATTTTAAACAATGCTAATGTGGTTGTATTAACTTTGAACTTCATTTTATTCCTTGATCTACGTTTTTTCTTTTGTATCACTATGTTAGATGAATATGTTTAACATCATTGAAACCAACCTCAACAAAGTTGTAAGTAGCATTTCAGACTTGAATATGTATTATTATTGGTTTTTTCATCTATTGTAGTCTCCCTGATGATGGAAATAAACATTCCCGAAAGCTTGGATAAACATGGAAGAGTTAACTTTTTCATTGCTGCTTACCTCAATATCTAAGATGTCTAAAAACCCTGGTGATTGCACTTATACTGTAAAAGTTTGGGATCGACTTGGCGACACTTGGCCTACTTGATAATAGAGATTACTAGCCTGTCAGATGGCGCCAATTTCGTTTTAGTTTCAATTCAGTAACAGGGTATATTTATTTCCTCAGCCTTCTTTTTGAGGCGAACTGTTCGCGGGTTCTAATTCTAGCTTTGCTATTGGTTGAAAAGAGACATCTGTCAAACTTCACCAATAGCAAAGCCAGAATTAGAAGCCCCCGACATTGCACAAAGAAAGCACTGTCGTGTTGTTTTCCGTATTTTGTACCATTTGAATTTGAGGTTAACTGCATTTTGACAGACTGAGAATTGGAAATGAAATTGTCATTAAATTGCAGAAAATATAAAATTAAATGCAGACACTATGAAAATATCATTATCAGTCAAGATTTGTACTTGCTTTTGGTACTGAATACAGGTAAATATTCGAATCAGCGGCTTTTTACTGTCCACACAAAATACAAATGTGGCCCATTCTACAAAAAGTATCCTTACACACTACACTACCTGAAAATAAACAATTCCTCACGCACTAATGAACGAGTGATTTTTTAAAGAACAAACTCAGGAATAAGCTAAGCAAGATTTCAAATCAAAGAGATGGAAAACGCATAGATACCGACAAGACATTGAAAATAATTTCATATAAGATGCTGCAGATGTCAGGAATTAAGTTCTGACATTAAGCGAGAATATAAACAAACCTTTTTGGCGGCGCCATCTACCACAGAGAGAAGATCTGTTGAAGTAACAGGTGGTGTCCCCTCAAAAATCTAAATAATATCGAATCAGTTCATTCACCAGGGTTTTTAGACATCTTACAATATCCCTAGTTCTATATATATATATATATATATATATATATATATATATATATATATATATATATATATATATAAACGAAAGGAGAGATTTGTTTCGATTCCAAGAAAGCCACCAACCTCCTACAGCTGTTTCATGGTTTCCCAATCATCAGGCCTGCTTGTAGTCTTCCTCGAATTCGAAAAGAATCTCTCAGAGTGCTAATACCTACCGGCAAGGAAAAAAATGTGAAATGTACAAAATTATAGATGTGACACCTATAATTTGTGGGGTGAAGCTTAGACCTAATGAAGTGGAATTCAATGACACGAAATTTCGTGCAACATTGATAGGTCACCAACAGATGTCAGTATAGTACAATTTTTTATTTACTCCATTCTTAGAGAGATACATTTATTTCACAGGAACAAAAGTACCTATATGAATTCTCTCATTTATTTATTTATTTACGAGCCAATGCTCATTAAGTATTACAGGTATTGTTAACAAATGATAAGATGACTAAGTATAAGATGAAATTAATTAAACTATTAAATCTAGGACAAACATAATCTAAATCTAAAAGTAAACATAAAACTCGAACTTAAAAATAAAATCTTAGAAATAATTGCATTAAGAACATTTGAGTGAGAGCTAGTGTACAATGTGAAATTCCTGTTACAGAAGTAGAGAAAAAAATAAAACAGAAGAAAAGTACACAATGCCAAGTGGTTTATTAAAACATTTTAAAGCACCTTTAATGAGAGAAGACTTGGCTGAGGGTAGATTTAAACTGTGCGGGGCCCACAAAAAAGTCCAAGGAGGTGGTGTTTGTTAGTGTGGATTCTCTTGTGGTAAAATAATTTCCAGCGATATTAGTTCTGTAGTGAGGTATGTAGAAGGAGTTGGTTGAGCGTGTTTGTCTGGGTGGAGAGTGAAGATTGATTTTCTCAATTAGATCGGGGCATGAATGTACAGAGTTTAACAGGTTGTGAAACATTGTGAGATATCTTTTTTTGCGGCGAGAGAAAAGGCTTTCGACATTCAAATCCTTCTCAATAGCTTCATAGTTGTAATCGTAATAATTTCTCTTAAAGGCAATGTACCTTAGGAATGCATGTTGGACTTTTTCCAATTTGTGTATATGGGTATTGTACTGGGGAGATCAGACGCAAGCAGCATATTGTAAGTGAGCAGTAGAGCGACTTGATGGGGTGAATTGATGTAAAGACTTGGGAGCATCTTTTGATAAAACCGAGCATTTTGAGAGCCTTAGAGGATATGTGACAATTGTAATTGAGGTCAGAGTTTAAGAGGATGCCCAAGTCTTTTGTTTTGTACTGATTGAACATTTGACTCGTTAATTTTGTATTGATGGGATATTTTATTTCGTGATCTTTCGAAGGATATTGCGGATCATTTAGCAGAGTTCAGATCCATGCAATTTGCGGTGCACCAGTCCAACAAGTTGTTTAGGTCACATTGTAGTTCGTGGCAGTCTGTGTCATTTTTAGCAATGGAATAGAGCTTTAGGTCGTCAGCAAATAAGAGGAACTTTGAGTGATGAAAGTCGTTTATGAATATGTTAAACAGGATAGGCCCCAGATGTGATCCTTGAGGAACACCAGAGGGAACATCAACTACTCTGGACTGAAAACCATAAACCTTTACGATTTGTTTTCTGTTTACTAGGTAACTTTCGATCCAGTTCAAGAGTGAACCGTGTAGGCCGAGAAGCTCAAGCTTATGGACAAGTAGGCTGTGATTTACCCTATCGAATGCCTTTGAAAAATCTGTGTAGATGGGGTCAACCTGCATCCCTTGGTCCAAAGCACCTGAGAGGTAATCGTTTCAGGTTAGAAGGTTTAGTTCAGTAGATTTGTGTGATTGGAATCCGAATTTGGTCGATCAGGGAGCCTTTTATAGATGTCAAGAAGTCGCAAACTAACAATTCGAAGATTTTGGGTATGAAGTTTAAAATGCTTTTAAGTCTGTAATCAGTAACTAAGCGCCTGTCTCCAGATTTGTGTAATGGAATTAAGAAACTCATCTTCCAGAAATCCGGGAAGGTACCTGTTTCAAGTGAGAGGTTAAAAATAAAAAATAGGGGTCTGGACAAGTTGCAGCAGCAGTATTTTAAGATATTTGGAGGTATACCGTCGGGACCAGGACTTTTGAGTGGGCTCAACGCGCTCAGCTTCAAGTATACGTGTGTACTGACAATGGACATGATTTAAAATGTGTGGACAGGTGTGACACCAGCTTTGTTGCAATAGACAGTAGAAAAATATTCGGCAAACAAGTTTGCTATTTCTCCTCCTGATGAGCTGACTTCTTTCTCCGTTGTATGAAAATTCAGATAGGATGCCGATCGTCTTTCTTTTTCCATACACGAAGCGCCAGAAGGCCTTGATGTCAACGCTGACAGACTGCTCGATTGATATTATGTAGTTTTGGTGGTCCCTTTTCACAAGTCTATGTGCCAGGGCACGCAAGCTGGAGAATTTTTGGTAGTCATCAGCACAATTTGTCCTGCCTTTTTTTGTTGATAATGCAGGATTTCAGTTCAGAAGAGTACCATATTGGGAATTTCCTGGAGGAGTACTTTTTTAGGGAGACGTACAGATCAATGGCTATGTATAGGATTTCGTATAATATGTTGATCATATGGTCCAGTGGTTTGTTTTGAAAAGCTCGTCCCAGGAGACTTGGTCTAACAGTTCCCGGATGAACATAAGATTTGCTGACTTAAAGTCGTGATAGGGCATATTTCACAGTTGATGGCGGGGTCAGAAACTGGTAGATCGAAGGATAGAGGTGGATGGTAAGGGTCTTGTATCAAAACATCATTTGCAGGGCTGATGACGATATTGTTCTTCTGAATCATTACTAGATCGAGTAGGGAGTTGGAGCCGTTCAAGATATTGTTTATTTGGAACAAGTTGTGGAGGCAGATGGTATTGGAGATGATGTCTGTGGAGATGGATTTGTTGGCAGTTGGGTGAAGCGGAAGAGCTGAAGTTGTCTTGAGACCAAGTGGCGTGTGGAAGGTTGAAGTATCCACTGAGACATTTGTGTTGGTTTAGGTGGTTCACGTTATCACTAAATGGCATATATTTTTCAGGGGCAGTTTTCAGTGGGAAGTATACAGATCCGATAATTATCAGATCGTTGCCTATAGGAATGGAGAAGAAAAGTTGTTCGATGTCCGTGCTGGAGGGTACTAGCCTACTGTTGTAATGTTTTTTACAGCGATGAGGACGCTTCCACCTCTAGTAGCACAGCTAGACAGGTGTTACCTATCTTTTCTGTATATAGAGAAATCGGATAAGTTGAGTTCCGGATGCCCCTTTTGGGACAGCGATTTTGCACTGAAACGATTATTTTCCTGTATGAATTGTTTCGTGTTGCAACAATGTGTTTTTATGTGTAAAATTCTTTAAACAAACCTTGCATTGATATGGTTTGTCTCCTGTATGGATTCTCTCGTGTTCAGTAAGATGTGCCTTTCGAGTAAACGATTTTCGGCAAATTTTGCATAGAAATGGTTTTTCCCTGTATGAACTCTCTCATGTTCCGTAAGATGCCACTTGTAATGAAACGATTTTGAACAGAATTCGCATTGAAATGGTTTTCCTTCTGTATGAATTCTTTCGTGTCTTGTAAGATGCTGCTTTTGGAAATACAATTTTGTACAAAAGTTGCATTGAAATGGTTTTATCCCTATATGAATTTTCACATGTCTTGTAAGATTCCTCTTCTGCGAAAACCACGTTTGACAAATTTTGCATTGAAAGGGTTTTTCCTCTGTATGAATTCTCGTATGTTGCAAGAATGTGCTACTCTTTGTAAAATTCTTCAGACAAACTTTGCACTGGAATGGTTTTTCTCCTGTATGAATTCTCTTGTGTTCAATAAGAACTACCTTTTGAGAATACGATTTTGGACAGATGTTGCATTGAAATGGTCTTTCCCCTGTATGAATTCTCATATGTTGCAACAATGTGCTATCCTGTGTAAATCTCTTCAAACAAACTTTGCACTGGAATGGTTTCTCTCCTGTATGAATTCTCTGGTGTTTCGTAAAATGTCCCTTACTGAAAAACGATTTTGAACAAATTTTGCATTGAAAAGATGTTACCTCTCTATGAATTCTCTTCTCGTGTTCAGTAACAGATCCCTTTCGATAAAACGATTTTGAACAAATTTTGCATTGAAATGGTCTTTCCCCTGTATGAATTCTCGTATGTACCAAAAATTTTGAATTATTTGCAAAACTCTTCAGACAAACCTTGCATTGAAATGGTTTTTCTTTCGTATGAGTTCTCTTGTGTCCCGTAAGAAGCCCCTTTTTAGATTCAATTGGATAATATTCACTATGAAGGAGTTTCTGAATGATCTGAGAATTTTTCGAATCAATACATATTATAAGTTCCTTTCTTGGCATATTATAAGTTCCTTTCTTGGCACTTTCCATGGCTGTTCCATCCTCTTCTATATTTTGTTGGGACCATGTTTTGGAGTCTACAGAAAAAATGGAATGAATCACTAAATTTTCACAATGAAATCTTCATACATAAAAAGATCAGGATGCTATTTGCAAAAAAAAAATTTATTTGTTATCATCATCCCAAGATATCACATGAGAGATATTTGCAAAATGCATATAAAGAATATCAATGTCATAACGGAAAATATTGAATATAGTGGAAAAGTAAAAGAAAATTATAGTTGAATCGGGAAATATATACAGGGTTTCCGAAACTCGATGGCCTATTAGACGTTTCTGGAGAACGGGCCACAGGATCATTTTGGAAATTTTGTTCTTGAGTTATTAGTTCTCCTCTATCGATCTAAAATATTCTCAGCGCTGCGGCATTGCCGCTTATATTGAAAAGTAGCAACAACTTTGATATTTTAAATGTGACACTATGTATATTATTGCATTTTATGTTTTGCTATAGCTTTACAATCATTTTTGTATAATACTTCCCTATACCTATCTCGAGCGGTTTTCGAGAAATTCATTGATTTCCTTATTTTTTGTGCAAAACATAGCTTCAATTGAATGTTTATTACTGCGGTATTTGGACTAGTACAAAGTTGAAATTTTGGGTGTAGTTTACCAATATTCTGTGCATTGGTTATGTCTAAGAAAATTTGTTCTCCATCATACAGGGTCGTTTAAAATTTGTGATTTTTTCGATAGATACAAAAATGATGAATAGTACATTTTTTAAATGGAACACCCTGTATATTATCAAATATCCTGAAGGACAATTAAAGTTCCTTTCAAATGATGTATCATGTTCCTATACCTAAATAGTCTGGTTTCCGAAATAAAAGCAAGTTTCTATAAAAATTTAAAATATCTGCATTTGAATATGTATTATTATTTATTATCCATTTTGAAACAAACACCATGAAAATCACTGCTTGTCAAACTGAAAGATTGTCTTGCTCTTTTCTGGTCACAGCACACTACTACCATTTTCATTTCCCAGTATAACAAATCGAAATAGGTAATATTACCCAATTGGAATGGTCTGATTAAAAAATCAAAGCAATCTGGAATGATTCGCTTCAAAATGTTCATACTTTTGGAGATATAGCTGAAACTTGAGTTTCTTCTAACTCTCAGATGATGCAATTAAGTTTTAACAAAAATTAAAAAACATATCTCACGAAAATTTGGAAATAGGTTTGAGTCATACGAAAAAACGTCCATTAGTAATTATTTTTCAGATCATCCCGTATTTATTTATTTATTTACGGTAATAACCATCACAACACAGTACAATTACATATACCTCACACCTAATATACAAAATACAATACAAAATACCATACAACACAATACGATATACAAAAAATTTTGGATTACTATATATATATATCCACAAAAAACTTTCACTTTGCAGAACATCATTAATGCCTTTATTTTAAAATTGTGGTCATACATATAAAAGAAGGAAAAAAAATATACATCCACTACTCAGCAAACAATTATAATCTTTTTATGATAAGCAGTAAGTCCCATACCTTCATCTAGTATCATTGAGCCAAGTGTTTGTTTTTTAGGTCACATCTGAAAGTAGAAAATGGTATGCTGAGGTAGTTCAAATCTACTTCATTCGCATTCCTTACCATTCTTGTTAGAGGGCTGTGGAGTCCGTAGTTACTGTAATGATGTTTGATATGAAAGGTATCATTAGATCTAGTGCCAGAATTATTAGTTTTAAACTCAATATGAGATCTAGAGAACAAACATCCCCTGCTAGCAACTTGAACAGAAAACATATAGCTGCGTAATCATAGTCATAGTTGTTCCCCTGAATTCCTAGTTTGTATGCAAAAGATATTAAAAAATTATGTTGAACAGTTTCCAACATGTTGATATAAGTCTGACAGTAAGGGTTCCATACTACAGACGCGTATTCCATGTTTGAACGGACAAAAGCGCAGTAAAGAACCTTAAAGGAGATGATTGGGAGGTCTCTGGATACTTATTCAATGTAACCTAGCATCTTACGTGCTTTCAGGGAGATCATTATTATGTGTTGTGAAAAAGATAGTTTATCATCCAATAATACCCATTGGTCATTTATTTGAGTTACTCTTTCGAGGTCTAATGAGTTGATGGAGTATGAATAATCTAGGGATGTCCAACTTCTGTTGAAGTTTATGAAGAAGCATTAAGGTTCAGATCCATTCCGTTGGAGTTGCACCAATGAACGAGGTTATTGATATCACTCTGTAGTTCAAGGCAATTGATATCATTTTCAATAACTTTAAAAAATTTCAGATCATCTGCGAAAAGTAGCAATTGATGTATATATCATATCAGTTTCTACTTCCTAATATGACTTTTTTTTTAGTATGACTCATATCTATTTCCAAATTTTCCCGAGTTTTTTTTTAATTAATCTATGCTAAAATTGAATTGAGTTAGAGAAAAATTCAAGTTCCAGCTGTATCTTCAAAAGTGCGATGAAACCTTAGGTCTCAAGGTTTTTTCTGATAAAGAAAACTGCAAGTTCTGCTGCACTTTGGGACTTTATAAACGGTAGAGATAGGTATACGACATGTTAAGTAAAAGTTATTTGAATTGTTCAGTAGAATTCAAAAACAGGATGAAATACTGGGTGTTCCATTTGAAATTCGAAAGTTGATATTATATTAGTTACAAGTACATGTGGCAACACTGCAACCGTGAAAATATTTTCTAGAGCTGAATCGCAGTCTCTTAATTTCGAGTATTAATATCTCAGATCTCCAGAAACATCCAATAGGCCAGCAAGTTTGGAATACACTGTATATTAATCATTCTTTGTACAATCAGTTCGTCATCTTATCATTCATATACTTCAACACACTACAGAACCTTCTGCATGTTCTCCTTATAATTTGATCACATTGGCCATGAAGATACTTCGTTTGAATAGTTATTGCCTTCCATTTTGATTCTTTTCTGATCAAATTTTTTGTAAATATTAATAATAATAAATATGCTTTGTCTGAAGGGAAACCTTATTGACAAAGCTTGAGGTATATACCAAACATAAGATTAATGCACTAATTATCGAATTTTCATAACATTTAATACAAAATATGGCAAAATAATCCGATTTTTATAGAAACTTGCTTTTATTTCAGAAACCAGACTATTTAGGTATAGGAACATGATACATCATTTGGAAGGAACTTCAATTGTCTTTCAGGATAATCGATGATATACAGGGTGTTCCATTTTAAAAAAATAACTTTTCACCATTTTTGTATCTATCGAAAAAATCACAAATTTCGAACGTCCCTGTATAATGGAGAAAGAAATCCCTTAGACACAACTAATGCACAGCACATTGGTAAACTACACGCTAAATTTCAGCTTTGCACGAGTCCAAATACCGCAGTAATAAACATTTAATTGAAGCTATGTTGAGCACAAAAAATAAGGAAATCAATGAATTTCTCTAAAACCGCTTGAGATAGGTATAAAGAAGTATCATACAAAAATAATCATAAAGCAAAGCGAAAAATGCAATAATAGACAGGGTATATCAAAGTTGTTGCTACTTTTCAATATAAGCGGCACCGCCGCAGCGCTGAAAATATTTTAGATCTAGAACAGAACTTCTAATAGGTCATCGAGTTTGGGACACCCTGTATATATAAATATATAAATATATATATATATATATATATATATATATATATATATATTCTCGGGTTATAACACTATTTACTTAAAATGTATGTCAAGACACCTTGACCAAATACTCAGAATAAAATGCAGTTTTAAAAAATTCTTGATTATCATTTCAAAACATTTTTTATTTTTACAACTCATTATTGTAGTGCATTAATAGTTATTTATGCAACAAGTGCAAAAAGTAAGTGTTTATTGCACTCGCCATGAAGTTGTCCGAAGAGGCCGTCAATCCGAGTTGGACAACACGTCGAGTGCAATAAACACTTTTTGCACGAGTTGCATACACTCTTTTTTCTATGTTCATGCAAAAATCAAAAAATGTTTTATTTAAGTGCAATTTTAATAGCAAAATATTAAATAATTAATTAGCACTATCGATTTGCATTGAGAAAGTTAGGAACTAATACCTATGTTAAGAACAATTTAACTCAAACATTATTTTTGGCGTAGAAGTGAAAGTTTATGTTTGTCATGATCACAAAACGCTGTAGTAGAATGCAATAAACATTTTATTGCACTAGTGCAATAAAGAACCAGTTTTTTCACTAAATATAGTTCAATAAAGTTTTGTTTTTTGCATGAACGTAAATGAAAACTTTTAAACCCAGATAATGGGGTGAATTAATTGTTAATTCAAGTTGGTTTGACACTATATAGAGGTTGGGTAAAATTAATGTAGAAAACTATTTGAAAAATCTTTACATTGATAGAAATTTGGTTTCCCAGCAATTCTTCCTTGTGAAAGGAACACATCCGTGGAGTTTGTGGAATTTCCCCGAAAACAAACTCAGTAACGAAGGCGAGATTCGACATGTGAGTAATATGGGGCCATTATTTGTTTGATATTCAAAACAGATCTTGGATTGAAAAATAAAAATGATAGAGGAGTGGTATTACCCTTCCCAAAAATAAATCCATGGGTACAAGGTTTTTAATTAATCCTTAAAAAAATGAAATTAATTCATGTTGTAGTTCTCTCTATGAAATATCCTGTATAAGAAATGTGTACTGTGCAATGTTTTCTCGTCAAAATACCGTTGGAAAAATACGTTTCCCTGATATCACAGTAGAAAAAGTGAGATTTTGCAAAAACCGTCATACATTTGTGAATCACACTGTAAATATAAATATTTCAAACTTTACGTATTCACTAATGTATTACCAAAACATTAGTAAACGTGTGTATGCAACAGAGATTCAATCTAGTTCGTAAGTTAAAAAACAAAAAAATCCGAAAGACTGGGCAATTTTCAACTCTAACACTCCATATCTAGAAAACTAGTCATAGGATTGAGTTGGACCCTGTGACACTTTCGGTTACTAGGTCGAGTACAACAATATACCAAAGTTTCAGAACATTTGACCAGTCGCCACTTTACATAAAAGAAGTGCAGAGTCCTTTCTTTTAAAAAACCGAAGAAACTGCGTGATGTAGCAGAGGCTTAGCAGATAGATAGATAGTTTATTCACTACTTTACATACTGGTGTACATTTGTAGTATGTCATGCTGCATTTGGATTATATCCAAACTTAGAGAAAATACAAAGTATCTATAGATATAAATGTAAAACAAAAACTTGACAAATATTTTAAAATTTGAACAGTCATATATGTATAAATAAAATAAGTATTAAAATTGAATAAAACATAAAAGTACTAATCAAAAATTTGAAATTGAAAAGGAAGAGCGTTTAAATCTCAAGGTTGTCGCATATTAAAATTAAGATATTCCTCCACTGAATAAAAGCAATACTTCAAAAGAAAGTGTTTAATAATGGTTTTGAAATCGTGTGCATACAAATGGGTAGCTTCCCTGGGTAGTTTGTTGAATACTACAATATTGAAAGAATTTCTATCTCACCTCGCTAGTCTATGCATGGGTTTTCTTAGCAAATCTAGTGATATGGTGGGATATTGGTGACCCACGGTTTCAGTTTCATAATCTTTTGAATTTCGAAAAGAGTGTGATAAAGAAAAATTGTGGGAACTGGCATGATTTTGAGATTGCGAAAAAGTGGTCTGCAATGATCTTTATAATTTGCCCCGCTCATGATTCGGATGGCCTTTTTTTGCTGAACAAATATTTTTTGAGAATAACAGGAGCTGCCCCATAGAAGTATGCCATATAATATGTGACTGTGGAATAAACTAAAATATATGGATTTAGGAACATCAGAATTTACAAAGTATTTTATTCTGCGGTTCAAGAAAGTAGTGCTTGCCTAATTTACTACCTAGCTGGTCGATGTGAGCTGCCCAATTTAGCTTGCCATCAATCACTATATCTAGTAATGTGGCAGAGTTACCAGACGAGATGTTTGGGTGAGAGGATATCAACAGCTCCTGATTTTTATCAATGTTCAATTTAAGTTCATATTTGTAAGAACAAGTTATTTCAAATGAATGCATCAGTGACTGAAAGATTTACCTTTTTCACTTGAGATATTTTCTTCTCTGACTTTGCACAACATTTCTGTTGTATAAATACCAACTTACCTGTTGAAAGTTCATGAGAAACGTTTGATCCAATTTCTGTTCCCACTGCTATATCAGTAACAAAGTTTGGGTAGGACTCATTTTCATTATTTCCAATTGATTTTTCCTCACATAAATGAGGTTTGACATCTTCGTAAATGATATCAATGTCATACTCAGTTTTGGTTGTCTCCGTTTTCGATTCTAAACTATTTGTTGACGAATCTTCTGTACATTTAGAGCGATCTTCATCCTTTGATATAACTGCATTATTATGATTGACTTTGGGTTTTGCCAAATCAGCAGCAAGACTATTACCCTCCTTATTTTCACAGGAATCTAAAATTTGAGTTACAACTACAATTTCTTTTTCAATTTACCATCTGATTGAACCATGTAACTTAGAGAGTTGAAATTTGATACAGTTATGAAGTTTAATGAATGAAAACTATTAAAAAAAGCAGATAACTAGTATTAATTATACTTGTTATTATCAAAATGGCATAACTTTTACCTTATCATTGACATGCTGAGGATAACAAGTTAAAAATGGCGCCATTTTATTAATTAATAATTATATTATATTAGCTTGTTTTTTTTATTTATCATTATTATAAAAGTACTGCAATTAGTGAATATTGAATGAGTTTCTGTACATAAGAAGTTATGACACATCTAATTTGGATGAAATTATTGACTTTTTTTCATAGTATCAAAAATTATAAAAAAAACCTCAGTAGTTTTTACGGATATGAGTTATCAACAACCACAAAATACATCGAGAAAAATATAACATGGCAGCAAAAATCTCTGTTCCTTGTTGATATAACAATGTAGAGCTTATTCCATTGCATGATCAAATTCTGTAGATTGATTTAGGTGGTTCCCCCACGACACAGTTAAATTAGGAAATTATTAAAATTTGATAATTCATTCGGATCGTAATCAATAACTTTGTAAAGCCCATCAATGTTAACAACAATGTGAAAAAGTTATATACATCCAATTATGTAGAGATTAATGTTGGTGTCCCACAGGGCTCAGTAATGGGCCCAATACTTTTTTAATTATATGTGAATAATATCGAATCCATTTCTACAGATGCTCATTTCACACTATATGCTGATGATACATCACTGGTTATATCAGATAAAATGGATCATAATCTACAAATCAAAGGTAACTTAATCCTGCAAAATCTGAACACCTGGTTTAAGGAAAATTCCCTATATTTAAATAATCAAAAAACACACCTAATAAGATTACATGCTAGACAAAAAGAAGTTGCCAGTTTCAACTTGAAAATTGGAGATGATGAAATTTCTCCGTGTTCTATGGTGAAGTTTTTGGGTGTTCACTTGGATGAATTTCTCAGCTGGAAAACTCATTGTGGAACAATTATATCAAAACTGAACTCTATGAATTATCTTCTCAGAACCCTTCGCCACATTCTAGACCAGAAACAGCTAATTATGCTGTATCATGCCCAAGTCGAATCCCGTCTTCGGTATGGTATTGTAACGTAAATAAATTTCCCTTTGGGTAGGGGATAGCTCAGTATAGGTGCGTTGATCAAAGCTCCTTTCAGCTTCCTGAATGAGTCTTGACATTCTTCGGACCACTGGAACTTTGTTTGGCCTTCCGTGAGCTTGGTCAGTGGTTTAGCGATGTTGGCGAATCCCAGCACATATCGGCATAGTATGTGCATAAACCAAGGAAACTTCGAAGTTGGTGAATGTCTTTGGGATGGGCCAATCCTTAACAGCTTTGATCTTCTGGTCATCCACTGCTACTCCTTCCCAGAGACAACGTGGCGAGGTATCGTACTTCTTTTGGAACAGATGGCATTTCTTAGGGCTCAGCTTCAATCCGAGTTCCTCAGTCGCAGGAATACTTCCTCCAAGTTTTCCGTGGTCCTCGAGCGATCTGCCGACCACAATTATGTCGTCGAGATACACTAGACACGTGTTCCATGAGAGTCCCTTCAGTACTGTTTCCATCAATCTTTCGAATGTGGCGGGAGCATTACAGAGCCCGAATGGCATAACGGTGAACTGCCACAATCCTGAGCCGATGGTAAAAGCAGTCTTTTCTCGATCTTCCTGAGCCAGTTCTACTTGTCATCTATTCTCGGGAGAGGGTAACTGTCCTTCTTCGTGACATTATTAAGTTGGCGATAGTCTACACAAAAGCGTGTCGATCCATCCTTTTTCTTCACCAGTACGACTGGAGAGGACCAGGGACTGTCAGATGGTTCGATAACTCCTTCTTTTCCCATATCGCTGACTATTTTGTCAGCCTCTTCCTTCTTGGCAAGAGGAAGTCTTCTTGCTGATTGCCGGATCGGTCGGGCACCCCCAGTATCAATCTTGTGCTGGACCACATCAGTTCGACCCCCTTTTCCTTGTCCGGTATCGAAGATGTCTTGGTACTTCTTAACTAAATCTCTTAGTTTGGGCTGTTGAGCTGGTTTTATGTCTTTGGAAGAGATGGCAACTAATTTTTCTAGTTCTGTGGGCAAGTTGTTGGGTTGGCTAATGCGTACCTGATCGCCCGGATCAGATGAAACTGCGAGCAGTGCCCCAAAATTGTTCCTTTCTTCAAGGTCACTGGGAAATAATTGACATTCATGACCCTTACCGGGACAAATTTGTCAGCCGCAACAAGGTCTTCCTAGTGCAACCTCGTCCAATTTTCTCATCATGAAGTTTGGGCTCGAACATCACCACGCCTCCACTGCTCGCACTCCGTCCAGGCGAGGGCCCCCAGAATGGTTTCAGCCCTCTCAGGTACGCTTACATCTTCAGCCAACAGCCCCGGATCAACTCCTCACTTCTCCCATGAAGCACCAGCTCTTCTCCGTTGACACGTAGGACGCCGTCTTTGAAATCCAATTCAAACCCTCTGGAATTCATGATGTCCATTCCGATGATTGCATCGTCTTCGATGTCCGCTACAAGTGCCTGATGTTTCACTTTAGTGCTGCCCAAAATTATTTCAATCGGTTCAATCGGTTTCAATCGGTAGCTCGCCATATACAGTAGCTGGCTCCCCTGTTGCTGTGCGTAGCTTCCAAGTTGTCGGTTCAATCCGTCCCGGCGTTCTGGCAAAGGAAGGCCCGAGAATTGTCCTAGTCGCACCTGTATCTAGCAGCATGGTGCAAGGCTCGTTATTGATGAGACCGTCTACGAAGACACCTTTGTTCTGTCGTTGAAGGATAGCGACATATGTTGTTAACCGGGCTTGCGGACACATGCCGACGATTGCCCCTTCCGTCGACCTTCTTTAGTTTTCCTGCATCGGTCGATGAATGTTGGACATTTCTACGCACATGTCCAATTTCCCTAATTCCGGCATCTTATCTGTCTTCTCTCAGGCAACACTTCCTTCATCACTTTTCTTATGGCAGTTCCAAGTTAGCAGGCTCCTGTGAGTCTTCCTCAATCGTTTGAACTTTACTTTGGCTTTTGCAGCATTGTTTTGCTGCTTCAATTCCAAAGCGCGTGCCAGTCGCCTACAAGATGTGTTGGGCGAGCTAATATCAACGCTTGTCTGGTTTCTTGGTCACGGAGTCCATCCAAGAATGCCTGAACCGCTAATCGCTCCATTACATTTTCCGGTGTGGTGGATATGCGGACGAACCAAGCGTGCAATGTCAGCTTCAATTCTTGTGAGGATTCGCCCGATTTCTGGCAGCGATTTTTCAGCTGGGAGTGGTATACTGTTCCAAATGGCGTGGCCATATCGTAATTCTAGATGTTTAATCAGCTGATCATAGTCCTCCTGTTCTTGGTGAGAGTTTGTAGAATATTTGTCGCTTCCACGTAATGCAAGTGTCAGTGCTACGCTCTTTCCCCTGCATTCCACCCGCTTGCTTTGGCCGCTGCTTCAAACTGCCGGCGATAATTTGCCCATGGAGTTTTTCCGTCGAACTGAGGCGGCTTCATGGAAAGCTTTCCTATTTCTGAAATGACCTTTGACATCTTTTTTTCCCCTCTTGAACTTTATCCAAGTTCAAACTCAAGTCCAGCATTGCATTTTCGTTAACCATCTCTGTGGAGGGCACTATTAATTCGTTTTTCCAGCTTACTGATCGTTTCCTTTATTTTGTCAATTTCTGCCTCGACCCCTTCTTTGATTTTATCTACCTCCGTGTTCATTTGCTCCCTAATTTTATCTATCTCTGTCTCAACGGTTCCCATTCTTTCTTCTAGAAAATTAGCCACACCACACAATTATTTTTTTAGGCCTTCTGTGTTTTCCAGGAACTTCTCTTCCAGACTTCTTGAATTTTCTAGAAGCTTCTCTTCCAGATTTCTAGAATTTTCTTCCAGGTTTCTTGAATTTTCTAGAAGCTTCTCTTCCAGATTTCTAGAATTTTCTTGAAGCTTCTTTTCCAGATTTCTAGAATTTTCTTCCAAAGTCCTCGAATTTTGTTGTAGTTCTTCTTTCACGGATTTAGTAGTTTCTTCGAAGTTTATTCATTACCAAACTTAAATCACCTCCTGGAACTTCGAATAAAATGTTTCGGGTCCTCACCTTCTTGTATAAGTCCTTCTGCAAGTCTTTCCTGAGTACTTGCTTTTTACCTGTTGTTTCCAGTTCCCTTTCCTCCAATTCCTGTTTCAATTCCGCTACCTTCAAACCGCAGCGCACTTTTCTTGAACACATTTTGTCTTTGAGAGATATCAGTCTGTTTTACACGAAAGTTTATCAGTTTGTTAAAAATTCACTTCGCGAATTTTTTTTCCACGGGCCACCAGTCTATTGTCTGTTTACGAAGAGTGTATCAGTTTATATTCCCACGCACAATTGTCCACTTCGCGAAAACCGGGCCACTGTACAAAAAGGTCTATCAATTTATTTTTCTGACTATCCACTCCACGATCACTTGTTTATTTTCAAAATCCCACTTCTGACACCAATTGTAACGTAAATAAACTTAACTTGGTTTTACTAATTTATTTAACACTTAAATATACAACTTAATTTATGTTATTAACTACGCTACTGTATAGCTCGATCGTATGGGCTCGTTCAGACCGTCCACTCCCTCTTGGGGGCTGTCTATTTATCTCCGATACAGCATTCTCGATGTTTCGAATTCTGCCAGTTGGCGTCTAGCATGTTCTAATTGCTTCCAATATTGATCGTTGTTTTTCGCGGCAGAGCGACTGGATGGTTCTCGAATATCTCCGGGGATGATCTCATCGCTGTCGATGGCGACGCGGGAGGCGACAGGTCCGGCCTAGGTTCGTTACATTATTACTTTCTGGGGAGCATCCTCCTCATGCAAAGATGTTTTTGTCGCCCAGAAAAAGATTATAAGATGTATAGCAGGAGTCTCAAACAGTACAAGCTGTAAAAGTATTTTTTTAAATTTTAAAATACTAACATTACCGTGCCTGTATATATTTGAATTATGTGTTTTTATATATGACAACCGAAACTGTTTCATAAGAAATAAAAATGTGCATTCTATTAATACTAGGTGTAAGACAGACTTTCATGTGCCATTATGTAAAAATGCACCGACTTATAATTCCCCAAATGTAATAGGGCTCAGATTATTCAATTTGCTCCCCCTTGAAGTGAAAAACTCTAGTACTATCCACAGCTTCAAAATTACACTTAAGTCCTTCCTTCTGGAAAATAATTATTACTCCCATCAGGAAATGATAGCATAATAAAATAATGAATGTGTTACTCTTAGTAAACTGTCTTTTTATTTTAAGTTCTATTTTTAAGCCTTTTTATGACTAGTCCTACACAATGTACCTTTTGATTGTCTTACAGGATAATACAATATTTATTTATTTATATATACGTACTCAGTGCCAGTAGATATAGTACGAATATCATTTGCTCTCGTAAAATTTATTCTAAAAGTATTTTTGATCTGACATTGCGAGTAAACTTTTTGGCAGAACTATCCGGGCTATCTTCGAAGTGTTTCGCCAATTTTTGCAACTACCATTTTCCCTACGAGACCGATATGTGAGCTGTTCAAACTGAGATTATATCTGTCAAACTAGATGGTCAATCACTTTGATTTTTTTTCACAATATCTGTGACATCCTGCTCTAGCTCCTCCTCGTCTTTCATAAACTTCTTAATTTTAGTACTAACGGTAGAATTAATAATGTGGTGTTTGCCTATGCATGGTCCATATGTTACATGTTAATTGAGTCAACTTCAATTATATATATCTCGGGTTCGGGATGGTGAAACTTGTTAAAATTTTATAGAGGTGTTGTTCACATGTTAAACAATACGTATGCCAAATTTTAATATTCCTAATTCAACTGTCTCGTTGGGGAACCACCTTAATGTAAGAAATTATAGTCATCCCTGGGGCCGGGGTGGAAATGTTGAAAAAATCAATATTCAGTTCAAACGGCAGTGTAGAGTTTTTTCATTGCAAAATTGAATTCTGGAAGTTTGAAATGCAGAGTACCTGCTATACATAATAACTTGTCGCCCGTCGGAGGGTGGAAGTATTGAAAAAAATCAATAATTAGTTTAAACAGCAGTGTAGAGTTTTTTCGTTTACAGAATCAAATTCATAGCACCTGATATATGAAATCATTTCCGCCCCGTTGAAATAGCATTAAACTTTGACGGCATATCATGTCTTGTCCCTAGACGTCGAACGGCATATGCCGTCTTGTCCGCGAAAGTGTTAAATTGGATATTGATTTTTTTCAACATTTCCACCCCCCATACTCACCCTTTGACGGGGTGACAAATGATTTCATATAAGTGCTGTGTATTTCAATCTTTTGAATTCGATTCTGCAAACGGAAAAACTCTACACTGCCATTGAATAAAAAATTTCAAGATTTCCATTCCGATGAGAAACCCGCCCCCCAGAGTGGTTATCATTTCTATTAATCAATAGCTCTACATTGTCATTTTAACGAAAAACAGAGATTTTTGCAGCCAAGTAGAATTTAATACGTCACTGGAAAATATTGATGATATGGTGTCTACATAGATTTGATAGAGGTCTATAAGATGCTTTTAACATTTTGGAATAAACTACAAAACTGCAGCACATACTATTTCATAGAACAAACAGAAATCACTTTGAATTTGAACATACAGTTCTGTTTGAAAATTAAAATGCTGTATTTCGTGTAAAATTTTGGTATATAGACGCAAAGCATAACTTCAAAAGAGCTCGAATTGGATTCATAAAATATTTTTTCATTCTTCTCTAAACAATCAGTAAACACTCCATACTCACTGAATGGTTTAGTTTCGATTGGATCTTCCTCAACTATTTCTCCCTTTAAAATATGAACAGCACCATACTGATTCCCACTTGCATTTTGTTCATTCCCATAATTACTAAATGGTTCGATTTCGGAGGGCTCTTCTTTTACTACTTCTCCATTCAAAGTATCATGAATGGCACCAAAGTAAGTCACACTCGCGATTTTTTGCATTTCACTTTCCTCAATATCATTTATTGAAGGATCTGCTTCACATTCACATGAAGCCATTATGGAATGTTCCGGAGATGGAAATGAAGCCAATCAATTGGTTGATATAGTCAGCTTTTTTGCAGTAGTTATAGCGATGTCGTTAACAGTTGAAACGGATCAATTCATTTTATTTAATCTACTATTTTAATTTATTTAAGAACGCGACCTTGAATAATCCAACTTTCAGAATCTTTCGGCTATACGGCTATCGCTAAAATAAGTCTACAATGCGCATGCGCAATGTATGTCGTGACAACTGACATATACGAATATATGTTCCATAGTTCCATGTCAATAGACCTCTAACACAGGGTAGTTACACCATAGACAAATTATTTTTAGTTTCGCTATGAGTTACACAGAGGAGAAGGCTAGACAAGACATACAAAATTTGAGAGAGATGAAGTCCTATTGCAACGAAGTTACTATTTTTAACCGACGAAACCAAAAAGGAGGAGGTTCTCTATTCGACCCGTATATTTCATGTTTTTCCATATTTTTTTTTATGTATGATCACGCATAACTTTTTACTGAGGCGTCCGATTCCGATAATTCTTTTTTCAGTGGATAGGGTGTACTTCGAATTTGGTCCCATTTGAATTTAAAAGATGAAATCCACCCCTAAGGGTAGCGAAATGAAGGATATTGATCACTCACTGAATTCTGGTCCGTTAACCGATTCTATCAGGCATAACTTTGTACTGGGTTCTTCGATTCGGATGATTCTTTTTTTAATAGATAGGGTATACCTTATATTTGGATTTCGGAAGGAATTAGCCACCCTCACGGGTAGAAAAATAGGGGATAATTGATTTTTTAATAGTGAACATTGGCACACACATACGAAGTTGACAATGACAGATCGCTACTGACATTATTCTTGTTCCGTCAAAATCAGTATATTTTATGAGAGGATGGAATGATATACAAAGTAATGAAATAAACTAACCATAACAACGAAAATAATTCCTATTACAACAAATAGTAAAAGTAGATAATCATATTATTTAACTGGTAATAGTTGAAGTAAGGTGGGTACGTAAGTATTTTGGAAGTAATCAAAAAACAAGTGGGTAGTAATTGGTAGATTTTAACCACAAAAAATTGAAAAATAAAAACTTTTTAACAAAAAATTAAACCGACGAAATACGGAACTGAAAAGTAAAAAATAAAAACTTTTTAACAAAAAATTAAACCGACGAAAAAATCAACTGAAAAGCAAAAAATAAAATGAACCTTCTTAGTCTAAATGATAATTGAGCTCCTAAACTAATGTAAGTAACTGATTTTGAGTCGGTGCCAAACAAACAATTATCGAAGATCATTATCTATGAAAGAAGTCATCAAAACGCAGCCGTGCATCTCGCTGCCATCATTTTACCTTCACCTAATCATTGCTAGTTTGTTTGGCGCCGACTCAAAATCAGTTACTTACATTAGTTTAGGAGCTCAATTATCATTAAGACTAAGAAGGTTTATTTTATTTTTTGCTTTTCAGTTGATTTTTTCATCGGTTTAATTTTTTGTTAAAAAGTTTTTCCAGTTTCATTCAGATAACCAAAAAGCCCTGTAAAATTCAAATACCTATCTCCGTTATTGATAATCATAGAAGGTTCGATATTGGGTCCTATTATTTTAATCTTGTATGTAAACCACTTGGATGCAATAAAGAATATACTGCGTATGCAGACGACTTTTCGTTAGTTCTATCCGCCTCCGACACTAAAAGTTTACAGACAAAATGCACTGAAACAATTCAAAGGGTGTCATCTTTCTCCAGGAAGTTATTTTTCTTATCCAAAAGGCACAAATGTTGCGAATGTACTGTCGGCAGAAAAATATTGAAGACCTTGAAATTTAATTTGATGAAAATATTTTGTGCAATACACACAGTGAGATTAGATTTTTAGGAATATCACTGGACAATCACCCATGTTGGAAATTTCATTGTCAATGTACGACCAGTGATAGAACTGGATCAGATGATGAACGTGTATAGCGGTCAAGTAGAATCGAGACTGAGGTATGGCATTTGCCTCTGGCCAAAAACGGATCTTGAGATGTATCTTTTGTAATATCCAATAGGGAAACATGTAAAACAATTTTCAAAAGTTTCAATGTTATGACACTTCCCAGTCTTTTCATCTTTGAAATGTGTGTTTATGTGTTCAAACATGAAGAAACTTTCATAAGAAATTCTAATATTCACGGATATCAAACACGAACAGTGCACCACTTTCATGTTCATTTTGCTAAAAGAAAAATTATGTCCAATGCTTCTGATTAAGTTGGTCTTAAAGTATTCAATAATCTTCCACAAAGACTGAAGTATATCACCAAAATGTCATCTTTTAAATATGAATTGAAATGTTTTTTAATCGAGAAGTGTTTTTATAGTGTTACCGATTTCATAGAAATTTAGCGTATTGTGACAAACTTTCTGTATTTTTATATCTCTGCTTGAAATATCGGAAATTTGGTAAATATAATGTTCAAGGTACAATTTATTTAAAAAAATTACAGAGTTTATAAATGAACGATCCGCGCACAAGACGTTAGAGAGGGGACAGTAAAGAGGGGGAAACCGGCTAGGAATCATTTAAAAAGTATTGACAGTATCAGGGTTGTTCCTGTCAGTACTTTCGTACCAGATCTAGTACTTATTGATGCGATTTAGTACCTTCGTACGGTTATAGGGGAATCGAGTAAAATCTAGTACTTTTTGGACAAAAGCAAACATGAAACCTTTTCAACCACAAAACAGCAAATATGTTTTGCCATCAGTCAACATTGGAGGGAGGATTCGACTTCCGACTCGTGTCGTGGGAGACAGACGTCGACCAGGTGGTCAGGTTAATGTGAGTAATTGTACAGCCATTCCACATGCATCGCAAATTTATTTTATTGTGAAAGTTTTGGGCATTCGTGGTATCATTTCGAGTGAGACAATCCCGTTTGCCCACGGTAAGGGGGCGTTGTGACTATAGCCCCAATTACTAACATATTATATTGTATATAAAAAACAAGCGAGCAAGTCAACATTGGAAATTATTTTTCTGACACTCTTTATTCAATCCGTTTCCTTTTTCCTTGTTTGTAACATTTACGTTTTGGCTTTTATGTTCAAAAACGATCATTTTTCATATTATGATATTTATATTTCTTCGATCCTTGTTTGAATACTCTGAATTATGAAATTGTAGCTCCATAAACACCAAAATGATGAATATCTTAGATCATATATGCTACGTTACATACGGCATTCTGTGTTGTTTGTTTGGTATTAGAGGGGTTGGAGGGGACGTCGGCGTACTATAAGTAATGTCCAGTAGCGCGTGTAACTGTCCATAGCTTGAGTACGCTGATTCCTCCGGACCTACCAAAACAATAACCTAGGTGCCGTATCTAGCGTAGCATATGTGATCTAAGATGAATATAGACTATCTAGTACTTTTTACTATCAATCTAGTATTTTTTATGGAGACGATTCACTACGAAAATTTTAATCTAGGAACAACGCTAATCTCCATTTTGATGACGACTGATGTGTGCCAGAATAGCCAACATTATACAACTTATTTTAAAATTTCGAAGAGTAGAATGGATCTATATCTTGGCTGAATGCGCTGACCAGAGAAGATATAAATGAAAAATACATAAAAAATCAATCAATTTTTGTACAATGTATTGTTGAGGCTTCAAAAAACAATATGTAAGACCAGAAAGATCCTTTCACTTACCTCACCTTACGTCTGGTCACCCTGTCAGTATTATATATTTAATAACCCTGATCATTATAATATTTTCAATTGTTACCGAGACATCACATTAAAAGTGAATTGAATTCATGTTTGGTATCGTCTATGGATATTCCTAAAACAACCACAATTGGCGCTAGTGTTTGGGGGACGTTATTCAAGTGAAGGTCAAATCGAGTTTGAATTGAGGAGCACCATTAAATTTGAAAAAAATTGGGATTTTAAAAATTATTTCCACAAAATATAATATCTGACCAAACGAGGCAAAGAAAAATTGAAATAAAATCATGCGTGTTCCCCATTCTTGCTTTCCTATCCCACATAAGATTTCCTACAAAAAATGCTAGTGTCTCCAAAATCACTAAAAAAATCCCATATACTGATATGAAGCCATATATACAGAATAATAAATTAATGGAAATCAACCCAAATTTGAATCATACAATACTAAGGGTGGGTATTATAAAACTATTTCGACAGATAACTAGAAGTTAACTTGTGGATGACGTCACATGTTATAGTTAACTTCAAAATGTAGCAGTTAACTTTATCGGGTGGAACGGGTGTCGGTTAAAGTTAACTTTGTAGAAAATGGTGGTTTTCGATCGTCGACAATTCTCCTGCTCCTGTCAATTGCATATGATATGAGTCATATAACCTCAATTTTATTGTTTTGATTTTTCGTTTTCGCAAAATGTTAGCAAACGATATCCACGTTATTTTTGAGGAACTTTTAACCGATGATGAAGAAGATGCTGTGAATATTGTTGAAGCCCCTCGGCGACAAAGGATATTTAGGAATCGGTTAGACCATTTCACCTGGTGGAACGAAACAGAATTTAAAAACCGATTTCGACCATCAAGAGAGTCTGTACGCCTGTAATGGGGCACATTGCTGTAAATTTACGAAGACCAACTAATAGGTCAGCATTTCTAGTACCTATTTTAATAATTGTGGAATTATAAATATTTTTATTTTTAGTAATCATTCTCTGTCGCCAGTAACACAAGTGTTGATTACACTCAGATTTTATGCAACTGGTTCATTCTTGGTAGTTGCTGGAGATTTTGGGGGTATTCACAAGTCAACTGCTAGCAGTGTTATTAGAAAGGTCACAGGGGAAATTGCATTGTTATCGTCGAATGTTCGAATTAAAAATAAAACTAACAAACACAGTTTTTTTATTTAATTTAAAACAAACAAGATGGTGTGCAAATGTGTCCTTATCACCTAGATAAACATATAGTCTTTATCCATACTGTATGAATAATCTTCGATATGTCGAATCTCTTTTTTTTCTCTTCTTAGGTCTCTTTTTTTTTCTTCTCAACTCTCTTCAAGGGTTCTTTTTAATTTTTTTTCTTGGCCACACACAATAGTCAACAGAATATTCACCAGGTAAACCAGAATTTCATTGAATGTCAACAATCACAAGAGATTCGACAAGTTTTACAAGTGTACAATGCCTAAAATCATATAAACATTAATGTTTCGAAAAGTAAACAATGTGTCATCACCTTACATTTATAGCCACCCTTTTTCCATACTGTATGAATAATTTTCGGTATGTTGAATAATCTTTCTTTTTTCTCCTCTTAACTCCATTTTCTTTCCTCACAACTCTCTTTGAAGGTTCTCTTTTTCACTTTTATCTTGCCCACAGACGATACAGGATTATTTTGGGAAGGTACTGGATTCTTCTTCAAGAGCCCATCGTCTGTCTAAAAAACTCGCTCAATCCTAGATTAGTCTGCACAAGAACCTTACGTTAATTTTCTCATGGAAAATGATGAAAACTTATTCCAGTTCAACGGGATCGTTTTGCCAAGAGAAAAATTGTAGGTTACCTTTTTGCCTTCTTCTTCTTTTTATTTAAAAAATGGTACTTTTATAAAACTGACATTTTGAAGCTCAAGTTAACTTGACTGATAAAATTAAAGTTAACTTCAAAACATATTTATAATACCGGCCCTTAGGGCTATGTAGAAACAATCAAGTGATTCTCACCAGGCTCACTGGCCATACGAAATTACCACATCAACATTTGTTTCAACTGGATGTGCCTAAAAGATGTGACACCTGCCAAATAAATCTCAATGTGAAACACATACTCCTGGATTGTCCATTGAACTAACGGCAAAGAGATGTTATCGGTCTACCCAATGACCTAAGAACAACCCTCAACTTACAGAACATAGATAGACTCAGGGACGAATCAAAAGGAAATAAGTGAATTTTGCCAACTCATTTTCAGACTTAAAACATGTAAAAGGACTAGGCACAGATATAAGGGGGTTTCTAGGCATCGATATAATTTGCTGAAATTTTAGGATGTTACACCTAAGGTATATTAGATTAATTCTAGGTGATCCCGATAGCAATTGCATTAGTTGATACAGGGTACAATTGAAACTTTCTATTTCTTGTCATGTAATAAGCGATTTCAATATAATAACTTGTTATGTAAATGTAATCAAGATCATCATGCAAAATTGATATCTATGAAGGGATGCTTTCACGCCTCCATATTAAAAAATTCAATCCACCCCCATTTAGGGGTAGTTTGTACTTGTGATTTTTCTAAAAATTGGATATCCCCAGTCAGCAAAGTTCTTCCAAAAATTTTAAGTATAAACTACCCCCATGAGGGGGTTTTCTATGATCGGGCAAAAAATATATTATTTGCAATCATTTTCTACAGTTCAAATAAAATATCTTCACCGGAAACCCTCGGTCAACAAAGATTCATGAAAAATCGTAGGTATAAAGTACCCTTATGAGGGGGGTTTTTTTTCATGGGACAAAAAATATGTTTGTGCAATCTACATTTCAGCGTTTCAATGGAATATCTTAACTGGAAATCCCCGGTCAGCAGAATTATTAGAAAAATCACAATACAAACTACCCCTAAATGAGGGAGTATTGAATTTTTTTATATGGTGGCATGGAGGCATCCCTTCATAGATGTCAATTTTGCATTATGATCTTGATAATAGCATTACAAGTTGTTATATTAAAATCGTTTATTACATGAGTTTCGATTACACCCTGTATCAACTAATGCAATTGCTATCTAGTATACCTTTCCACTACAAACTCAGAGTTATATATTTCCAACTTCAAACTCATTTTCTCTGATCAGCACTGTATGTGTATTTTGTATGTAAATACATATACATACAAAATACACATACAGTGTTCGTCTAAAGTCCGTTCCCCCCCTACTAATTTTTGAACCACCTGGTATATCGCAACGAAATTTGGAGGGCTTAAATAGGATATAAAAACTTACATTTTCATGAAAAAATCACAGCAAAAAGTTTTAAAAAGGCTGAGCGCCATCTTTAATAATTTTTTAAATAGAACACCCCGTATATTATTCTATTTTCGAAATCTGTTCATAATTCTCAACAGTTTTCTCTAATACACTTCAATCCTCAATTCAATTGTTTTCGAAATATTAACGTTTGAAAAGTGACATTTTGGTCATTTCAAACCCAACCAAAAACACTAATGTTGCTTTCAATCAAGTTTGCATTGGAAAAAATCGTTGTCGCGGTAACATCTTGTTTACTGTCAA
Organism: Gonioctena quinquepunctata; assembly: GCA_018342105.1. Classification (NCBI taxonomy): domain Eukaryota; kingdom Metazoa; phylum Arthropoda; class Insecta; order Coleoptera; family Chrysomelidae; genus Gonioctena; species Gonioctena quinquepunctata. The sequence goes on along the minus strand of JAFIRS010001436.1, from coordinate 123,422 downwards.
ACTAAGATGTCAAACTGAACTGCTGTCAAATAGTCCGTTGAGCGCCTAAATCCTTTTATGAAAAGTGTGATCATGGCTCGTAGTTTAGACGATAAATTTGAATCAGTTTTGATATTTGGAGAAGCTGGAAGAAATTATCATCTAGCAGTCCGTATGTTTAATGATAGATTTCCCGAGAATCCTATTTCGAGGTAATATTTGCGCAAACTTTTAAATAAGCTCCAAGCAACTGGTACGCTGAAAGATGCTCCAAGATCAGGAAGACCTCCTCTTTCAGAAGAAAAACAATTAGAAATTGTTGCTGAAATGATAATCAATCCGACTCAGTCAACGTCTGCAGTTGCTTAATCCTGTGGAGTAAGTTCAAAAAGTATCCAGAGTCCTAAAAAAAAAAAAGTTTCATCCCTATAAAATGAAAATCCTGCATGCTCTCACGGAGGATGATCCAGAACAGAGGGTTCAATTTTGTGAGTGGTTAACAAGAACAATTGAAGAAGAACAGGGCTTTTCCTAAAACGTGTATGTTTCGCAGACGAATGCACGTTTTTTCTTAATGGAAAAGTCAACAAACAGAATGTACGATACTGGAGCGATACTAATTCGCATATTTTTAGAGAGGGACATACCCAGTTTCCTAAAAAGGTGAATGTTTGGGCGGGGATTTTGGGCAATTGCGTTGTTGGACCGATTTTCATCAGAGGCAATCTTACAGGAGTTCTTTACAGAAATCTTTTAGAAACTGAAATTGAACCTCGAATAAGACAAATTGTATTAAACAATCAGGAAGAGTTTGAAAATCGTGAAATCATATTTCAGCAGGATGGGGCACCTCCCCATTTCGATCGCATGGCTAGAGAGTTCCTCGATACAAACTTTCCTGGGCGATGGATAGGTCGCAGGGGAAGTACAGAATGGCCACCAAGATCTCCTGATCTTACCTCTAGATTTTTTCCTTTGGGGGTATCTGAAATAAAAAATCTACGGCACTGAATGCCAAACTATAGAAGAGTTGGAACGCAGAATAATAAATACATGTGAAGAAATAGATGAACAGACTTTCATCAATGTGAGAGAAGCTATTTATAAATAATTGTTGGGGTTAAATAAAAGTGTTATTAAAAAATAAATAATAATTTTTTAGCTAACTAATCTGTTTTGATTGTGAATTTACAGAACACATTCGTAGGCTTCGAGAGTTTTCCGGTAAGCGGTACTGTTTATCCTTAATAAACTCTCTTTACTCCTCTTATTAATCGAATTCATTAAGATATTTAACTACAAATTAATAACAACGTTTAGTTATCAACCAATCAATCAATATATACTTTACTGTATTCATGAAGAATTCATGGTTACAAAGCAATACAATGTAAGGATAAAATTACAATAAAAATCAGTATAAACATATGAGGTAATAATTTTTTTTTAAACGAGTAGAGACAATTAATTACAAAAACATTTAAGTTAGCAAAATGTTTTACCGGAATTGACCAAAATCCATACTTCATTTTAAATAGGAATGTCACTTTTCAAACGTTAATATCTTGAAAACAATTGAATTTAGGTGTAAAGTGTATTAGAGAAAACTGTTGAGAATTATGAGCAGATTTCGAAAATGGAATAATATTTTATTTAAAATAATTTATTGAAGATGGTGCGCAGCCGCCATTTTAAAACTTTTAGCTGTGATTTTTTCATGAACAAGTAGGTTTTTATCTTCTATTTAAGCCCGATATACCAGGTGGTTCAAAAATTAGTAGGGGGGGAACGGACTTTGGACGAGCACTGTATATAATAAGTTTGTTTTTTGGAGGATGACCCTCAGTATATAATTATGTACCACATTCAAAGGACACAATGCATTGCTATACAGACCTCCCCATATTAGTATTCCATATCTAATTATGGGCTACACCAATGCCTTATATTGACATTATTAATGTTCTGTTCATTATTTTCCTGAGTTGATAAAATGTATGTATAAGTCTTCTCATACGGTTGGTTAAGTGTGTAACATGTTCTGCCCACTTCAGATTTGTATCTATGGTAACACCTAAATATTTTGTTCTGTGAGATTCATTGATTTTGACATTTGATCCATTGATGATTGAAAGAGAGGTGAATTCAGGTTTATTTGTGTTTGCAATGAGAAGGCAATATTGTGGTCTAGCCAGATTTTAACAGATGAAATACCTTTCTGGGCAGAATCTTTAACATGGTCCCAAGTGGATCCCTTGAAAACTAGTAGGGTATCATCAGCATATGATATAGATTCTCCGTTAATGTTAATATTCAAAAGAGAGTTAATGTAGGTAATAAAAAGAATTGGTCCGAGAACTGTACCTTGGGGACCGCCTATTCGCACACATAGTGGATCACTACACTGATTTCCTGCTTGTCTTCTATTACCTAAATAGCCCGCAAAGACTTCCAGCACGATGCCCCTGACCCCATAATATTCGAGAGCATCAAGGAGACTTTGATGGGGCACCATGTCAAAGGCCTTTGCGAGATCAAGAAAAACTGCAATGCACTACTCATTATTATCTGGATTTATTTTTATGAAATCGATGAAATTGCATATTCTGTACTCGTTCCTTTTTTAAATAAGAACTGCCTCTCATTCAATATATTGTTGATTGTTAGAAAATCGTTTAGTCTCTCCTCCAAACATTTTTGCAAATGTACTTATGAGAGTAATGGGCCTATAATTTGCTACTTAATTTTTTTCACCAGATTTGTAGATGGGAGTTACAGAGGATGTTTTGAATTGAATTGGTACCTTGCCATTTGAGAAAATTCTATTTATAATATGTTTGCAGTGGAAATGGATATATCGCAAAGTAGTGTGAACAGAATAATATTGAAACATAAATTCCACCTTTATCATCTGAACCTACATAAAAAATTGTCGGATAATTATTTTGCAAATAGAGTTGTGTTTTGTATTCGAAAGAATGGCATGGTTGACGAGTATTATAATACTTTAATGTGCTGAATGGTAAAAGGTATTTATATTTTCTTCGCGAACATTTTCCCAGAATGTTAGAAGTGGATTTGAACACCAGAAGGACCATGTGGTTGAATTCGTTGGATACACAGAGGAGGTACTATCCCTTGGCCGGCACGATCCCCACACCTTACTCCTATAGATTACTTTCTTTGGGGGTACGTGAAGGAAAGGGTTTCCAGATATCGTCCAACAACTGCAGATGATATGATAACCAGGATCATGGAAGCCATCCGTTCAACTGATGGAGTAATACTTGCTAGAGTTCGGGACTCATTTACATTGTTTCCTATTGATCATCCTTTCCCGTTCTTGTAAAGATTACTAGAATTGTTTCCTTACTCCAGTTTTTATTACATTTTCATTTTGTTGAAACATATTTTCAGAATTGCATGGATGTGTCAAATTTTACGACACCAGCCTACTCCATTCCTTTTTTTTTGAGGAAAAAATCATCAACATTTCTTATTTTGCAACAAATCTACAAAGTAGAACCCACAAACCTCTGGTCTACTGGATATTTCATGTTTTTTAGTGAGTTAAAAGGAGAATGATAAATTTTATCTGCTATTACTATATTATGTATATCATTGTAATTGAAGAAACAACTGAAAAATTCACATAATATAAAAGGTGGAAAAATCTCTTTACATTATATTTGAGATTTGATTACTCTTCCTTTCTGTAATTTTATTAGTTATATTAGGGACGAAGCCACAGAGTAATTCATTTAACTGAGCTAATTAAAGTCAATCTGTTTCAAATGCTCGATAAGTTTTTTATTCGAAATGAATGAGAGATGGCAAAGAATCATGACTATGAAAGAAATTAGAGTTTCAAAAGAATTAATGAGACTCTTAGAAATTGTGCAACACCCCTTACTTCTGAACCCCAGATTTTAAATTATATGATTCAAATTTAAGAAGGTGAAATCACTTTGCCGATAGGCTGCTCAGATGGATACGGTGAGGCCGTGAGTAAAGTTCAATTAAAGACTTTTCCTAGTTAATCAAATTTGGCCACTAAAAAAAATATACATTAATTAACTTGACTAGTTCAAGAGTTGGGCGCCAGACTTGCTAAAGACAAAAGTCAAAGATAAATAAAATTAAATAAATGTTACCTAGCTTGTATGGGAAGGCAAATAAATATGCAATAAATCAACTTAACAAATTTATTCCAGATGGAATTGACTGAACAATAAAAAAACAGGTTGACAATTATACTATAAGAGTATTGATTTCTGTGAACAAAAATTGAGAAATTACATAAAAAACCAGTATTTTCGACTCTGATCAAAACCCGAACATTTACAACTATGATTCCTCCAGTTGTTGGTGACACGGATATACCTTCGGAGATCTTGAGTGAGAGAGATGAAGGGTAGTTTCTTGAAGCTGGTCTCAGCGGTTCTACGAGGAACTTGGTTTCAGCGGTTACGATGAAGATGGTCGTGGGTGGTTCTCTAGTTGGTTTTAGACCCCCTTATCAGCGTGAATTTAGTTGATCTTCACGGACCAGTGCTGATATGGATGTGCTGTGAGACCTCCCAGGTTACTAGTCCTTCTGTCTCCGTAGATGGGTTCCCTCCGTGGTATATATCATGCGAAGAAGATGATAGGAATCAAAATATGTACAAAAAGGGGAGAACGAAGGATATCCTTTGAACCTCAAGTTATATGTTTCAAATTTTAATCTAGAGTCAAAAGATAGATGCAAATGATAGCATACAATAAAAATCTCAGTCTATATAAAAGACTGGAAGGTTACAGTGAAAGAACAAAGATATTAAATAGCAATCCAATCTGCTATTCTGGAGTTAAATTTACAAGTTAATTTTAATAATTTAAAAAAAAATATTAAAAATGAACAAAATTTAAAACCAAACAAAACAAACCTCACCCAAAACGTTATGTTCAAATTCAGTTGAGTTTTGAAACAAGTAAGTTTTGATAAGGTGATTCTATGTACCAGAAGGGTAAAAAAATTTAATGAGGAAAGGTATTCCAAAAGAAATATAAAAATGTCCTTGAAATTTTACCAGAGAAAAAATATAGTATTTTAAAGCAAAACACTATAATATTGTCAGAGAAAAAATCTACTATTTCAAAGCAAAATATTTAAATGTTGCCAGTGCAAAAAATATACTATTTTAAGCAAGTCCAAGGAAAATATAGCGTTATCAAATACCTAATAAGCTACAAAAATATAGGGTTTCTGAACCAAGATAATAGTCAGAGTAAAAGTATACTCTTTCAGCCAAGATAAGAAAGAGAGACAACGTCTTTCAGTGAGCACGACTTTTTAGAAAAGATAATGTTAAATAATTCTTTTGATTGAAGAATTTTAAAGATAACTGAAGAGGGAGACCACCCCTCTTTCAGCGGCACAACTCTCTCAGAAAAGATAATGTTAAATAATTTTTAATTGGAAGAATTTTAAAGATAACTGAAGAGGAAGACCTCACGTCTTTCAGTGGGCACAACCTCTTAGATAAAGATAATTTTGAAATAGGGCGGCAATTCCCTTTTTACATCGATAAAACAGGTAATTCTCAAAAATTTTTGTGAATCTCCTGCTCTTGGCGACAAGGTAGTAACTGAAGTGAATTGACTCTGCAACGATCAAAAATCAAATAAGCTCCACTGGGAATTGAATGGAGTAATGGATATAAGAAATTTATTAAACGGAAATCAACTTTACGCTTGAGGCATATATTGGATCGAGTGTTCTGAGACCAGTTAGGCCAGAGGTACAACTCTCTCCATGAGCAATTCTTTTTCAAGAGAAAAGAAAATCACTGTCATAAACATGTAGTTATGAAATAAAGAAAATTACTCACCAGAGAGCCGTCCTATTAGTCACTCCAAACTGTCCCAGAACAGTCGAATACGCCCTTCACTTCAATCGGAATCCTCGGAACAATCCACTGGTCGTGTAGGTAGAGTAAGCTCTAGTCCATTCGAATTACCAATTACCTGGTACCAAAAAATGCAAAAGCGTGAGAACTGATTTCCAATGAAAAAAAATCAGTTCCCAATATTCGGAACAGATGTTACATTAGCCACAATATGTACTATGAATGCTTTGTCAAAATGGCCGAAGTATTTATATTTAACCTTCAAAAATGACCATGCGGTATATCCAAGAATTCTAATATTACAAGCATAAGGAAAAAGAAGAAAATGCTAATCAGCTACAACATTAATTGCAAGATAAAGAGAATAATATTACTCAACTAAACTCCAGCAGTGAAACTTATTTAACTTATAGATCGTACATACCAGAATCAATTCACTCAGTCCACCTGCCTATCTCGACGTTCCAATCAAGAAAGAGAACGATTCTCCTTTCGGTTCGACGAAATCACAGTTCACCTGTTTTTCATTCTCGGTTTTTTTCCTATTGAAAAACACTTATAAAAAAGGAACAACTGCTCGACAACAAAACTCGTCCAACTTGACGGAATACGAACTCATGATCACGAGTTCAAAGACGATAATGATGGCGCTGTCCCATAGTTCACGATCGACCGTGACTACTGACCCGTTCCACCGTAAGATAACCGGAATAGTTATGAGAAATTGAGTATGTATAAGGAAGTAACGAAAAATTCGTTACAATTGAGAACCTAAAAGTTAGAAACAGTGCTAGCGCAAAGTATCCAATGCCTTCCAGTCACGAGATGGTCCAGAGACAGAATCTCCGGTAAGGAAAAATATTTGGTGTGTCTAGGACAAATCTTTTGTTGCATTTTTCGAATCCATGCGTTATATAATAATTTTAGAGACTTGAAGATTTTCCCAACCGTTCGGCGATAACAAATCAAATGAACTATATTTTCTTTTCTAAGTAATTAATCAATTAAAAACCCAATGATACAATAACATAGCTTTTAATACACTTTTTGTTTAAACGCTTTTGGACAATTTTTACATCACAATGGTTTCACCTGTATTGATTCTCTCATGCTCTAACAATTTTTTTGTGTAAATCTCCCCGGAAAATTTTTGCATTTTATAAATTCTCTGATGTAACATACGATTCCCTCTTTATTTAAAAGATTTTGGAGAAATTTTGTTTTCCCTATATGTATTTTCTCATGCACCAACAATCTCCTTTCATTTGTAAACAATTTTGCACAAATTTTACATTTAAATGATTTTTCTCCTGTATGTGATGGAAGACTCGGTAAACGATTCTGATTTTTTCCCCAGTATGAACTCATTCATGAGATATGAGTGCCTCCTTTGAACAAATTTTGCATTGAAATAGTTTTCCCCAGTATGAACTCGTTCATGAGATATGAGGGCCTTCTTATGAACAAACGATTTGAACAAATTTTGCATTGAAATAGTTTTTCCCCAGTATGAACTTGTTCATGAGATATGAGGGTGCTCTTATGAAAAAACGATTTTGTACAAACTTTGCATTGAAATGGTTTTTTTCCTGCGTGAAATATCTCATGGTTTGTAAGACTGTCGCTCCTGGTGAACGATTTTGAACAAATTTTGCATTGAAATGGTTTTTCTTCAGTATGAAGTCTCATGTACCTTAAGACCCGACTTTCGACTAAATGATTTATCACAAATTTTGCATTGAAATAGTTTTACACCTGTATGAATTCTCTCGTGTATCGTAAGGTCCCCTTTCCGGGTAAACGATTTTGAACAAATTTTGCATTGAAATGATTTTTCCCCTGTATGAATTCTCTCATGTGTTGTAAGATCCCCTTCTGGTTGAATGATTTTGAACAAGTTTTGCAATGGAATGGTTTTTCCCTCGTATGAATTCTCTTATGTTCTCCAAGTAGTCCCATTCGACAAAACGATTTTGTACACATTTTGCATTGAAATGGTTTTTCGCCTGTATGAATTTTGTTATGACGCAATAATACGCTTTTGATTGCAAAACTCTTCAGACAAACATTGCATTGGAATGGTTTCTCTCCTGTATGAATCTCTCGTGTGTCACAAGCACTTCCTTTAGGTTAAAAGATTCTGAACAGATTGTGCAATGAAATGGTTTTTCCCTGTATGAATCTCTCGTGTTTCGAAGATTTCCCTTTTGAGAAAACGATTTTGAACACATTGCATTGAAATGGTTTTTGCCTGTATGAATTTTCTCGTTTGTGTCAATTTCCTTTTGAGAAAACGATTTTGAACAAATTTTGCATTGAAATTGTTTTTCTGTCGTATTCATTGTCTTGTGTCCCGTTATATGCCCCTTTTTAGATACAAGTGGATAAGATTCACGATGAGGGAGTTTCTGAATTATCTGAGATTTTTTTGAATCAATCTTCATAGTAGATTCCTTCCTTGTGTTATTGGCCCTTTCAATGGCTGTTCCACCCTCTTCTATATTTTGTTGGGACCATGTTCTGGAACCTACAGAAAAATAAAATGAATCAATAGATTTTTCTCAATGAAATCTACATACAAGAATAAATTAGATTAATTTATTATCATTATAAAGGAACACATTAAATGTAGTGGAAAAATTAAAGTGGTTGAATCTGAAATATATATATATATATATATATATATATATATATATATATATATATATATATATATATATATATAAAGAGAATAAGAGAAATCTGTTTCGAATCCAAAAGAGCTCACCATCCGTCTACAGCCTGTTTCATGGTTTCCCAATCATCAGGACGCCTGTGGTCTCTTTCAAATTCGAATCAGACATCTCGTGTTGCAGCCATCGGCATGCAGAATGTGAAAAGCATCAGATTAAATGTAGTGACACCTACAATCTGTGCGGCGACAATTAGTATCGTGGGTTGGGCTAGCTGACACATTTGTTGGCGACCTGTTAATGTGCACGAAATTTTCGTGCCATTAAAATTCCACGATATTAGGTTTAAGCTTCGCCGCACAGATTGTAGGTGTCACTACCTTTAATCTGATGCTTTTCATATATATATATATATATATATATATATATATATATATATTTATATTCATATTCATATTCATATTCATATTCATATTCATATTCATATTCATATTCATATTCATATTCATATTCATATTTATATTTATATATTTATGCAATAAGAGACAGAAGTCTGTGACATATCGATAGCCTGCTATTATTTCTTCAAAAATGAAAAACTTCTTATTCCTCAAGATAATTCCAATCTTCTTTGCACAAAAATTTAAATCATATAATTTTTAATTTATAATTATTAAATATGTTGTATAAGTACAAACTTACCAATTGAAAGATCATGAGAAACATTTGTCCAATTTCTGTTCCAATTCCAAAGTTCAGGTTGAACTCATTTTCATTTTTTCCAATTGATTTTTCCTCACATAAATCAGGTTTGACATTTTCATAAATGATATCAATGTCACACTCAGTTTTGACTGTATCCGTTTTGGAATCTACACTATTTGTTGATGAATCTTCTGTCCATTTATCTTCATTTTTTAATATAACTCCATTATTATGATTGACTTTGGATTTTGCCAAGTCAGCAGCAAGACTATCAGTATTTTCACAGGAATCTAAAATTTGAGTTACAACTACAACTTCTTTTTCAATTTACCATCATGACAAAATACAAAGAAGTTTGATGAACAAAAACTATTAAAAAAAACTACTATTAATCATATTAGTAATTATCAAAATGACATGCTAAAGATAAGTTAAAAATGGCGCCATTTTATTAATAAAACATTTCTTCAATTTCATTTTCAAGAGTTCTGCAATCAGTGAATATTGAATGAGTTTCTGAACATAATAGTATGATCAACATGCCTTTTTTTTAATACGAGTTCGCCTTCACCGAAAATTATGATCAAAGTGTCATTCGATTCATAAGTGCATCTAAAAACTTTTTGAAAAAATTAAAGTCCCGCTCGAAAAAATTGCAAAAGTTATAAAAGGGAGGGTTTTGTTTCCCGAGAATATCTCAAAAAGTATTGCAGATATATGAAATAAAAAAAGAAATCCTTAAAGGGCAAGGAATTTCCTAAAAAAAAGTCCACCTCCCGGAATTTTTCCACTTAATTGAGAGGTGAAAAATAATCCGTCGGGAAAAAATCCGCAATTTTTCTATTAGTTGTACTTTTGTTAAATAAGTTATTTTTACAAGTTGGAAATTAACATAAAAAACCCTTATAATTTTCAAACTGAAAACCTGAGATTTTTTCCACTTCTTGATCTATTCTTTAGAGGCTTTAAAAAAATCCCCGTTGGAAAAATAAAAAAATTGGATTTACCACTTTTTTATTAACAATTGAAAGCATTAATAAATTAAAAGTTCAAATAAAATATTTGTTTTTAAATATTTTGATAAATGTGTTTGCTACTAAATTAAGGAACCGTTCGTTTTTTAAATTATTTTTTCTATTGCTCTTTCATATTCTGAAAAAAATTGGTTTATTTTATATTTGTTTATTTAATAAACAATTTGTTATAAACAGATGGATTTCCGCGCAATATTTTTTTTTGTTACTAAAAAAAACAACCACATGAATTTTTTAATTTTTTATTTAACTTTAAATATTTTCGTGGTCTTAAGCTTTCAGTTTTTCATTATTGTGATTGAAATAACTTATATAAACTATGGAAGATACGACAAAAACACTTCAAGTCTTTTTTTATTCTCGATTAAACAATAAATAAATTGATCTTTCAACCGAAGCTCTAACTCAATTATTTACTAACTTTTTTGCTATTAGAAACGGAGGACTCAAAGTCTCTTCACAAAATTCAAAATAAATTGAAATAAGTGGTAGACTACAAAGAAAAACAACTTCTTTCCTGGCCAATACCACGCAGAACATTGAATGATATCCACCTGAAAATCTATGCAAACTTCCATTATCAATGAAAATTGATTGCAAAAGTTTCTTTCTGATAAACTTGATTATGTTTAAATTGCTATTATTTATGAAAATACCTCGTTTTTTTAGACATTCACATATAAATATCTTATAAAGCATTGAAGATACGAAAAAACCACTTGAAGCCTTTTTACAAGCTTTTATTGAGTTTCACTTGTTAGTTCGTTCGTTAGTTAGTCGAAAGATTAATTTTAAATTTGGCAGGTGTTCATAATTCCAGTGAAATGCATTATGGAGTTTTTGTAAGAGAAAAAAAACAAAATGGTAGCTCCAAGATGGCGGAGGAGATTTGTAATTATGGTCCGATTTGATTCAAAATTAGTATGTGAAGGTTTTTGGGATCGGAGATTATGAACTTTTTGTCAAAATTCATAAATTTGAAATGGCGGCTCCAAGATGGCGGACGAGTTTTGTGATTATGGTCCGATTCGATTCAAAATTGGTATGTGGGGGTTTACAGGATCAGAGATTATGAATTTTTTGTCAAAATTCGAAATTTTCCTACATGGTTGTTTTTTTCCAGTATCTGAAAAAAAATATTGCGCGAAAATCCATTTTTTTTTCTTCAGAATATCCTTATTATTATTATTTAGTAGCAAAAAAAATGTAATTAACAAATGCGTTTTTAAGCAATATTTTTTTCTATATCATCATTTTTATCAATGATTAGATTCACAAAATTATTCAAACAATAAGAGTGAAAAATAAAAAAAAAGCATGTACCTAGTTTTTAACAATAAGAAAATGAATTGATTTGTTTGAAAATATGAACAGGATGTTCATAAAATCAGATGTGGAATCCATCTGCGGATGAACGATAAACTTTAGTCACTATCTTCCATCGTTCAAGATAACCTCTTGTGAGGTATTCATGTTGAAAAGGACAACATTCTTAATTATTATTTTTTGTGAATATCTAACAGAAAACAACTACTTCCCCGGCTAAAGCCACGCTGGATATTCAACTACATTTGATGGATATTGAGAAATGACCTTAACTCAATATCTAGCAGATGTAGTTCAATGTCCAGCGTGGCTTTAGCCAGGAAAGTAGTTGTTTTCTGTTAGATATTCACAAAAAATATCTTCATGTTTATCGTGGATATTTCAATTAGCAGAAAAAATATTTCTATTCAATATTCAATTGAGAATGTTTCCCTCTTCAACAATAAAATTAAATAATCAAGATATTAAAAAAAATTATATCTTTATTTGAACTTTTTATTTCTTAATGCCTTTAATTGTTAATGAAGAAGTGAAAAATATTTTATTTTTATTTTTCCAACAGTTTTTTTTAAAGCATTTAAAGAATAGATACAAGAAGTGGAAAAAATCTCAGCTTTTTAGTTTGAAAATTATCAGGGTTTTTATGTTAATTTCCAACTTTCAAAAATAATTAAATTAACAAAAGCACAACTAATAGGAAAATTGCGGATTTTTTTCCGACGGATTATTGTTTATTCATGTATCCGAATGGTACATGTTTTTTTTTGTTCCTTAACATTAATTTTTGTTTAAGTGAACTTGAGGTGCGCACACCCATTTTTAGCCCTCTCAATTAAAATTATAAATATTGGTGGTAGATTTCTGGAAGGTGCGACTTTTTTTTAGGAAATTTCCTGCTCTTTGAGGATCTTCTTTTCGATTTCAAATATCTGCAATAGTTTTTGAGGTAAATATAAAGTTAGCTTACACATGCTCTCTGAATATAGGTAAAAAACTTTTCTCACATGTTTTTGCCTCCTGAACACGAATCCGGAGAATAATGCGGTGGTCTCATACCGTTTTCGAGTTAGAGCACTTTTAATTTTTTTTAACCTCATTCTCAAGCACCGTTTTCTCGCACAAAAATCACTCAAAATGCTTCCTTCTTTTTAGCAGCATAAACAATACACCCTAAATTATTAATTTACGGCACAATTTCCCACAAAATATTGCCGTTTTCATCGAAAAAATACTCCCTCTTACACAGTTTCAAATAAACAAACTTCACACATCTGACAGATGAAATTTAGTAACTTTCCCTTTTTTTTTCACATGAATCATGGTGCCCAAAAACAATTGCAAACATAAATGAAGGGGAAACTATTACTCATATTTGAATTCGAAAAGTTGGCGGTGATTCATTTATTACCAACATGAAAAAAAGGGCAAAATTACTAAATTTCATCAGTCAGATGTGTGAAGTTTGTTTATTTGGAACTGTGTAAAAAGAAGGATTTTTTCGATAAAAACGACAATATTTTGTGCGAAGTAGTGCAGAAAATAAGTGCTTTAGGGTGTATTGTTTATGCTGGTAAAAAAAGAGGCAATTTGCGTGATTTTTGTGCGTGCGAGAAAACAATACTTAAAAATTAGGTTAAAAAAAAAAAGTGCTCTAACTCGGAAACGGTATGAGACCACCGCATTTTTCTTCCGAATTCGTCTTCAGGAGACAAAAACATAAAACAAAAGTATTTTAACTAAATTCTTTATTTTGTGCCAATATTTATCAGAAGTGGAATTAAATATGCCACTGGAAAATATTGATGATATGGTGCCTACATAGATTTGATACACTTCTAGCCACTAAACTGCAGCACACACTGTATATTATTTCATAGAACAGAGATCTCTTTGAATTTAAACATATAGTTATTTGAAAATTAAAATGCTGTCTTTCGTGTAAAGTTTTGGTATATAGATGCAAAGTGCTTTTGACCTAAGACCATCTTCAGTGCTTAGCGCTTCAATATACAAAATTTTTACACAAAATACGGAATTTCAATTTGCAAATTGGAATCGTGTACACAGCAGTATTGTATTTTTATAGTTCTGGTTTGGATATCTGATATATCGGAATGGAATCAAAATATTAATTAAAACATGTATTTTAAATTGAAAAACCTATTTTTAATAAAAACTTTTTTATCTCACTCACGTGTAGGAGAAAACATTGATTCTATGGGATCTTTTGTAAACACTCCATATTCACTAAACGGTTTAGTTTCGGTTGGATCTTCCTCAACTATTTCTCCCTTTAAAATATGAACAGCAACATATTGATTTCCACTTGTGTTTTGTTCATTCACATATTTACTAAACGGCTCAATTTCGGGAGCCTCTTCCTTCACTACTTCTCCAGTCAAAATATCATGAATGGCACCAAAGTAAGACCCACTCGCGATTTTTTGCATTTCAATATCAGTTATTGAAGGTTCTGCTTCACATTTGGAGTGTTCTGAAGCCATTATGGGATTTTTCTGGTCAGTCGCCAAAAAACTTTATTAATTTATTCCAATCGTAGGTAAAGTTGTGACAAGTGACAATGTCAAATGTCAGAGTTGAATATCTAAACTTTGACATGGTGTCTTGGAGTGTTGCCAAATCAAGTCAAATTAATATGTGGGTGGGTTGGTAATCCTGCCGAAATAAAGTGTGCAAGCAACACATACCTAGATACGTTTATTAAGTATGTGGTACGCATGACACACGCTTATGGTGAATTATTTTCTGATTGGTTGCTGATTGATATCTCATCGTGTATTATTGTCACCAACTGCAAGATACAATGCCGTGTAATCTATGTGGTTTTTCTGTGTAATTCAGGATTCTCACATTGGCAGCACTGCTGGACTGTCAAACGTCAGTTGGGTTGGAATAAAGGTTTTTGTTTTTGTTTCTTCAGGAATTTTCCATAATGGCTTCAGAATACAAGTGTAAAGCAAAACTTTCATTTGAGAAATGTGAAAATGAAAATATGGCTACCGGGACTTACTTTTATGCCAATCATGATATTTTGAATGTAGCAATAGTGAAAGATGAGGCCTCCGAAATCACATTCTTTAGTGAATATGGGAATGAACAAAATGCAATTGGAAATGAGTTTGATGGTCATATTTTAAAGAAAGAAATAGTGGAGGAAGGTCCAACGGAAAGCAAACCGTTCAGTGAGAATAAAGTGTTTATGGATTGTCTAGAAAAGAATGACAAGGGAACATGTTATGATCCAGATTCAAGTGAATTCGAGGTTACGCTGAAAAACAGTGCTGAAGATCCCAAAGAATCAAAGTTCTCTCCAACTCGTAAGTTTCCATTGAAAAATTTTGAACGTTTGGAGATATATATGAACTTAAGATAAAAATGATATGGTCTTGATCTTAGAGTAATAAAAGTTTCACTCTGAGAATACTGTGTGAGATAGATTTTTCATATCTTCAAAGGCATTTTTTCTTGTTTTATTTTCAGAGCAAAATGATGAGAAAAAATATTCAAATAATAGAATTTATAATGCATTCACAGAGACATAAATATTGAAAAAAAATTACTAGCCATTTTTCTATTGATTTCTATATAAAATACATTTACCAGTTATTATGTTGATCCAATTTTATATCAGATATCAAAAACAGAACTATATGTTTTTTTTTGCTTTTTCATAATGTTTTTCTCTTCAATCTCAACTAGCAATAGACATCCTGTCCAAATTTCTATATTCCATAATTTTTTCCTGAAAACTCTCTATTTCTTTTTTCTTGTGTTGTTCCATCGAAGTTACGCCTTTGACTCTGCCCACTTCCCTTTATCCCGTTATCGAGTTATCCTGTTATCCCATTTTCCAGTTATCCCGTTATCGCTTTCTACCGTTTTCCCATTTTCCTGTTATCCAGTTTTTTGGTTCGTTATCCCGTTATCCGAAAAAAATTTGCCAAATCGGTCCAGCCATTCTCAAGTTATGAGCTTACCAATACAAACAGGCATTCATTTTTATTATATATTCCTGAATACTTTCTTTCCCTAAAAATATTATTCAAAGTATTACAAACATTTTAAAAAAATTAAACAAATCGGTTGTTTATTATATGAAAAAAAAAATTACTCTGACCGAGTTTCGTTCCTGTGACCTGCTTGGTAGGCGACAGTGTAAGCGCTTGGCTATTTCCTCCTTTGGTAATAAATGACTCGATAGTCTTCTTCATCGCCAAATTTCTTATATAACCGAGTTTTCCAATTCCCGGGCAACTTTCCTAATTAGCCAAATTCGTCCAGCCGATCTCGCGTTTTGCGCTTACAAAGAAATTAGATTCATTTTTATTATATACATATAATTATGCCTTTCTACATCATATACATCTACCACTGTATCTTGTATGTGAGAAAAAACATTGAAACATTTCAACTAAATTCTTCAAATCATAATTATGATACCAGGAATTCTAATCATCTATGTCAGAACCATTGAATGTTTCTTGTGGTGTTCCACAAGGCCGCACTCTGGGCCCAACTTTCTTTGTCATTATGACAAACGACATCGTTCATAATATACAAGATGGACTCATGACACTGTACGCTGATGATACTTCTGTGGTTATCAATAGTAACAATCATGAAGATCTCGCTTCAAAATCATCAAACTGTGTCAACAAAATGAAATATTGGTGTGACATCAATGAATAATCCTGAATGTAGCAAAAACAAACTTTGTCTTATTCTCACCTATAACATTGAAACCCGATTTCAGCCTTCTAGTGAGGCCGGGTAAAGATAATAATAAATCACTCAAGCAAAGCAATTCCATAAAATTTCTGGGTTTATATGTGGATGAAAACCTTTCCTGGGAGACCCACACTCGGCAACTCATCAAATCTTTATCTTCAAAAAACTTTGCGATTCTCCAATTAAAGAAAGTAACGAACTTTGAAGCCATAATGTCATATTACTATGGATGTGTGCACTCCCAATTCATGTATGGTCTGCTCTGCTGGGATAACAGCTCTGGTACTGAGAAGGTATTCATGAGCCAAAAACGCATCATAAGAAGCATATTTGGTCTGAGACCTACATACTCGTGTAGACATATTTTCAGTACTCATGGAATTCTTACATTATACTACATCTATATTCTAACTGCTGTTTGTTTCATTCACAATAATTTGAAAAATTTCAAAACCTGTGGCGATGTCAATCACTACACGACTAGAAACTCAAATAAACTCTACATTCCCCTAGCTTCAACATCACTGATAAGAAAAGGACCTATTATAATATCCCTCAAAATATATAACAATCTACCTGGCTCACTGAAAGTTCACAAGAATCCAATCTTCAAGAGAAGTTGTAAAACATTTCTCAAAGAAAAGAGTTACTACTCCTTAGAGGAATATTTTAATGATCAATTTTAACTTTCGTCTCATATTCTATGCAGTTTATTTAATTATTTTATCAACAGCCATAATGTCCTTGTCTTTGCTTTTATATTATATTTACATATCTTCGTTTTTATGCTATACTTACATGTCTTCGTTTTTAAATTATACTTGCATGTCTTCGTTTTTTATATTATATTTACATATTTCTAGCACACACACAATGTTTAATACTCACACATTTTAGGCTTAAGATAGATTTCATTTAATTTTAATATTATATAACTATCCCATTGACGATTTCTATATATACTTGTACAAGTCCTATGAAATTAATGCTTACTTACTTACTTACTATGTGTTCCCAGACACAAAACTAGAAAATGGTTTTAGATATATGGGAATTAAAATTTACGATAAACTTTCACTAACCCTTAGAAGTATAGATTCCTTCAGTAATTTCAAAAAAAACTATAAAAATTTGGATGAAAACATACTACTATAGTGTAAAAGAATACCTTCATGATAGCTTGTAGGAACCTCACTGTTTTTATCTGTGAGGCCTGTATTTTGTTATATAATATTTTTTCTTATGTCATAATTTTAAGGTGGGCGTTGAATGTAGTGTACTTTTATTTCAAGTTGCACTGAGAAACGGTTACACTTTGAGAACTCAAATTTGGTAGGAAAACTCATAAAGAATTAGTGTACTATTTGAAAATATTGATATTGAATTCTTTTCGAAAATGTAGTTTTTTATTGTAGAAAATTGAAGGAAATAAGCCAATACATGCTTCTTTTTGATTTCAAACGAAAGACCCATGAAAATAGTTCAACTCCAGACAATTTCGTTTGGGACATTAACTTGAAATACGAAATGGGCGGCGAATAGCCAAATTCAAACATATATCGAGAAATAGTTCCTACTCTACCAACATTCTTACTGATTTCTTAGTCCAGTCGTTTTCGGATAGAGAGCGCCATTGTAAATTTCATTCATCCAGGTCCTACTATACAACAATGAAATAGGAGTATGATTTTGATAACGTCTTTAGAAGTAGCAAGATAGAGAAAATAAAAGTTTCGGATTCGGAGATTATTCATAAGCGTAACATGGAGAGTAATTTGGGGAAGGATAAATAGAAATCAATGACGGGGTCCGAAGGTTCGATCTGTATAATTTAACGAAGCTTTTCCTGACTGATAATTGGCACACGAGAAATAATTTTCTAAACTTCGTTCTGGGGGAAGGGGGGGGGGGGGTGCATCTCTTTGCCAATTGATTTATTCAATATTTAGAAAATTGTGTTGTTTCTGATGATATTTTTAAAAGCTTTTTCCAACTTGCCTGGTTTGTTTATCTGATTATTATTTATTTCTCGATTTGTATGCTCAGATGAAATTTTGCAAATGAATTTTGATCCACTTCTAGCTTTCGAATCTATAACTCACGGAATAACCTACGTCACACATCCAAAGCAAATGTTTTTAACTTTTTAGAGCATTTGAATAAAAGCTTGTCTTTTAAAAGGTTTTTATTGATTATTTTTATTTAGAGTTTTGTTGTGAAATATTTTAGGTAAATCATTTTCAAACAGAACGTTACTAACAAATTAAAATTTTTAACCGACGAAACCAAAAAGGAGAAGGTTTTCTAGACGCGTATATTTTTTTTTATTTTTTCATGTATGACCAAGCATAACTTTTTACTGAGACGTCCGATTCCGATAATTCTTTCTTCAGTGGATAGGGTGTACTTCAAAGTTGGTCCCATTTGAATTTAAAAGATGAAATTCACCCCTAAGGGTAGCTAAATGAAGGATATTGATCACTCACCCTCTGAATTCTGGTCCGTTAACCGATTCTATCAGGCATAACTTTGTACTGGGTTCTTCAATTTGGATGATTCTTTTTTTATTAGATAGGGTATACCTCATAGCTGATCATATTAGGATTTCGAATGGAATTATCCACCCTTACGGGTAGAAAAATAGGGGATAATTGTGAACATTGGCACACATGTGTAGTTGACAATGACAGATCGCTATTGTCATTATTTTGTTCTCCTACATCCGTCACAATCATTTCATTCTATGAGAGGATGGAATGATATACAAATAGGATGGAGAGGATGGAATGATATACAAATAAACTAACCAGAACAACAAAAATAATTTATATTACAACAAATAGTAAAAGTAGATAATCATATTATTTAACTGGCAATAGTTGAAGTAAGGTGGGTAAGTAAGTATTTTGGAAGTAATCAAAAAACAAGTAGGTAGTAATTAGTAGATGTCACCACAAAAAAATTAAAAATAAAAACTTTTAACAAAAAATTAAACCAACGAAATACGGAACTGAAAAGTAAAAAATAAAATAAACCTCAGTCTCAATAACTAAGCTCCTAAACTAATGTAAGTAACTAATTTTGAGTCGGCGCCAAACAAACAATCAACGAAGATTTTTATTGACCAGGTCCTTCCGCCTATTGTAATTATATAACACAATTAAACCTTAAACAATTGAATATAAGCTATAAATAGATTGAAAAAAAAAATCGAATTGTAGAGTCAGAAGTGATATATACACACATAAACACAATCATATACAAGAGTTAGTTAAGGAGCATTTGGTGGATAAGTTCCAGAGTTGTATGCTGAGGATGTCTGTGTAAGGGGATAATGCCTGGTAATCTTCTTATAGCATATTTTTCCAGGATATCCAGATTTTCTGTTTTGTTGAAGAATTTCAGGCTTAACTGTTGTATTCGTTAAGATCATTAAATTACTTCAAAAAAATTATCAGAATGTCACTGCGCAACTCGATGCCATCATTTTATGCCTTACCTGATTCATTTCTTCTAGTAAAACTGTGATATTTATTTTGTAATTGTTCACCTCTCATTGGTTTATTTAGTGTTTTTATGGTATTTATATATTCTTGACAAAACCTTAGAATACTATTGTATTTTTTATGGTGAATAAAAAATATCCTATTCATTTGCTTGTTTGTTTGGCGCCGACTCAAAATTAGTTACTTACATTAGTTTAAGAGCATAGTTATTGAGACTTAGAAGGTTTATTTTATTTTTTACTTTTCAGTTCCGTATTTCGTCGGTTTAATTTTTTGTTAATTTAGTTTCATTTTATCCAGAATACCCAAAACCCAGTAATGTTTTGAGGCAAATTTAGTAATTTGCCCTTCTTAAAACAGATAATTAACATTTTTTACTTCCAGGAGGAGAGAAAACAATATATCTGTTCTATGAAATAGAATTTGGTATTTTTTTGAAATATGAAAAAAAAACAGAACTTTGTCAAATCTATGTTTTTTACTTTACTTACTTACTACTACTTATGTAGACAGCATATTATCGATAATTTTTCTCTGGCCTATTAAATTCCTCTAATTTCATCCAAATTGAATGTGGAATAACTTGGATAATCCTTAAAATGTTCTTACCTACAGATACTCTTTCAATATTCACTGATTGCAGAACTCTTGAAAAGGAGATACAAATAAAAGAAACAAGCTATTATAATTGTTGATTAATAAAAAATGTACTTAGTTATCCTCAGCATGTCAATGTAAATACAGTAAAAACCGAATATAACGACATCGTTTATAACGACAGATTATAACAACCGAATGGCAAGGTCCCGGCCGAATCTACATAAACTAATAAGTACACATACCGCCTATAACGACATCGGATACAGCGACATATTGCTTAAAACGACGAAACTTTATCAATATTCATCGGCTATAACGACCAACCGTTTACCTATTCCAGCAAAACAAAACATTACGAACAATTTTCACCTTTATACTAATAATATGAAGGAATATTTTGCTATAGGCTTATTATTAAGCCTAAGAAGGATTATTATTCTCCCACCTTATCCGAACCTCTTTCCCGTTCTTTGCCATTTGACCTTGCATGTTTTACAACTTATTCAGTGCGATAGTTGACCGCGTGAATTACAGGTTGATTTTAAAACTTTTGGTTTAGATCGTGTGTTTACGCGTTACTATGTCGCAAAAAAGAAATAGGAAAGTGAAAATGATCGATTACTTTAAAAACGAAGTGTAGTCTGTAAACTGTATTGTATGTTGTGAAACAATGGTGTGACGCAAACTTCTTGTGCTTCAATATCAAAAAAATCAAATTTACTCACCTTCGCTTCTAAAATTGAAAATTTACAATTGAACGGAGATATCCTGGAAAATAAAAACCAAACAAAATTCTTAGGAATGTATATTGATAATAAACTAAAATTTGACCATCACATTTCAGTATTAACAAAAAAATTAGCATCAGGATGCTATGCACTCCGAATTATATCGAATGAACTAAGCTCATCTACAACAAAAATGGTTTATCATTCACTGATAGAGTCTCTCTTGAGATATGGTGTTGCATTCTGGGGATATTGCAGTCAACAACTCTTTCACTCAGTTTTTGTTTTACAAAAGCGAGCAATTAGACTTCTATGTAAGGGGGGTGTACGTGAGTCATGTAAACCATTGTTCGTGAGAGAAAAAATTCTCACAGTTACTTGTATTTTCATTTTGGAATCTGTTTGTCTGATTCACAAAAAATACATTACATTAAAAGCACCGATACATTACATTAAAAGCACCGATACAAGCAAATTACTCAACCAGACAAGCAGCTGAATATAAAGTACCGCTCCCCATTCCAAAATCAAGTCTGACTAAGGATTCTTTGATTTATGAAAGTAAAAAGCTATACAACCACATACCCTACGAAATTAGAAAGGAAAGAAATTATATAAAGTTCAGATACCTTGTTAAAGAAGCCCTTGTAACAAAAGCTCATTACAATCTCGAGGAATACTACAATGAAGCTCTGTTGTGATTATTATTTTAATATACCCTCCCATATATGTATTATCTAAACTGAAATTTTATTTTTATATTTTATCGTAACGACATTATCCTACTTTTAAATTATGTCTCTGTGTATATTTTTCTTTTTTTTTTTAGGCTTTCTGTCACTTGTGTCTGTATTTTTTAAAGTGTTATATTTTTTAAAGTGTTATACAATTTACATTTTAAGAAGCTTTGTCAATAAGAAGGTTTTTTCTTGGACAATAAAGTATATTTCTCTCTCTACATACTTAATTTTTTTCATAATAAACTTTTTTATTTCTTTTATTTAAATTTTATTTGAAAACAAGTTCATATGCATTACCTATCCCCATACTACAAACAGACATAATATATACATACATACTTGGGAATATTGCTTATAACAACTATCGGACATAACGTCCGAAGTATAAGGTCCCTTCAACGTCGTTATATCCGGTTTTTACTGTATTATGCAATTTCCATAATAAAAAATATAATTAATAATAGTTTGCTTTTTTTATTTATGTTTCTTCATCAGTTAGTTTTGGTTCATCAAACTTTATAACTGTGTCAAATTTCAACTCTCTAAGTTACATGTCTTAGTCTTCAATCAGATGTTTTTATCGTACTATGCTATCATAGTAAATTGAGGAAAAAAGTTGTAGTTGGAACTCAAATTTCAGATTCCTGGGAAAATACTGAATCTAATGGTCTTGCTGGTGAATTAGCAAAACCCAAAGTCAACTATTTTAATAATGGAGTTATAGTAAAGAATGAAGATAACTCTGAATGTACCGAAGATTCGTCAACAAATTGTATAGAATGGAAAACGGAGACACTAAAAACTGAGTATGACCTTGATATTATTTACGAAGATGTCAAGCCACAAACTGGGCCAAACTCTTCTCATAAACGTTCAATAGGTAAGATGGTATTTATTCAGCAGAAATATTTTGGATAGTCAGGGTACTACGAGAATATATCTCTAGCGAAGGGAGTAAATCTTCCATTCACCGAAGCATTAATTTGAAGTATTTTTGAATAACATTGAAAATCGAACAATTGTGAATAATAATAACTTCATTGAACATAATTACAAATTGCTCAAAGGCTATTGACCTTCTGCCCATTATAGTATAATAATTTTCTGGATTATAATTGTTGCATGTTATTATAGTACAGATGGTTGAATTTGTATTAAGTAACACGAGAAAAAAAACCAGATTGTTAAGTGTGATCCCTAAATATTTGGTATACCTCACCGGATTGAGTTGTTGCATATTGATCGTTGGTGTTGTTGGTAGACGTATATGATTGAATTTCATCAGGTAGTATTTGTTGGGATTCGGTTTCAATCTCCATTTATTAAACCACAAGCATGTAGAGTCGGTAAGTTGTTGAAGGGTGTCCATCGCTCCTTCTAGGGATTTGTCATGGGAGATCAATGCTATGTCATCCGCGTACTGAGAGAAGTGGTTTTGTTTTGGAAAATTGTGTTAATAGATAGTTGCACAGCATAGGTTATAGAGGAGGGGTGATCCTTGTGGAAGTCCCTGGTGTGGGGAGAATAAAAGAGAGCTTGCGTTTAACACTTTCACTTTGAGTCTTCCGTCTGATAACAGAGAGTTCACTAGGAATAGTAGGTGTCTGGGCATCCCATCAAATAAAGTTTGTATAATAGGCCTTTATGCCAGATACTATCAAAGGCTTTGGAAATAAATCAACAATGTACACTTTATTTTGTGAATAAATACCATTATTATTATAAGCGATTTTTAATGGGCAACAGCCTATGACTAAACAAAGCTGTTTTAATATATTTCATCAAATACTAAACCTGAATAATAATAATAATAATCATAATCATTTATTGCCCAACAGGTAAAACCCAATTACAGCACATAATTAAATACATCAGAACTGTTAAGTAGTAGATTATTAACAAGTAATATTAAGTTCAAATGTGACATGTGATACAATATTAATATATATAAAAAAAAGAAAAAACAAAGTGTAAATTACACTAGTGAGACGAAAAATCACTAAACTAATATAAACTAATTAATGGTAATGAACGGTAAAAGTGATGGTACGTAATTTCTTGCGGTAAAAAAAAAAGGAAAAAAAAACTACGAAAACAGATTAACTATAGTCAATTCCATATTTCCATTGCTACTTTTTTCATATGCTTCACAGAACAAGTATTGATATCGCAAAAACTGCATATGGAGTTGTAATTATCACACATATATTCAATTGGAGAATGCAAGATTAAATTTGTTCGCGCTGTGGAGCAGTAAAATGTGAGATTCAGCCGTGAATGAGCCCTTGGTACCCTAAAGTTCAGTTCTGATAAAAGCAAACTGCAATCAATTAGGCCGTGCAGCAGTTTATGAAGAAGTTATGTCTAGGATGGGAAAGACTCATGGTATATGAGAACCTAAGTTTACCAAAATGTTTCAACTGCCAAGGATATTATCACAAAAAACAAGAATGCACACAGAAAAAGGTATGCCCGATATGCAGCGAAGAACTTGAAGAACAAATGTGTCCCAAGGATAGAACATTTTGTAAAAACTGTGATACCTCAAACGCAAAATACAACACAAACCACGCCACTGATCACCAAAGTAACAATCCTGAATGTGCAAGACTAAAGTATCACATTGAAATACTCAGGAGCAAAATTAACTATCACCAGTAAGGGGATTTTCTATATTTATTTATATTATTTTAATGGATATTGCTGAACTAACCTTATTAAATGAAATTGGATATGAAGAAAGATACACTCAAAATAATATAACTGTAAGACATAATGTGGATGAATATAGGAAATTCTGCTCTGACATAGCTGATAACGAAAATGTACTAAAGCTTATTCACATTAACATCCGAAGTGCACAGAAGAATTTTGACATGTTTCTGACCTTTCTTGAAACATTCCAAATTCACTTGTCATTGATACAGATACCACGGATCATTTCCCTGCCTTCTTGAATATTAGATCAAATGAGTCTAGAAACGACAGCACAGACCTTGAACTAAAAACTATAGTTAAGTTTTACGAAGAAAAGTTTGAAAATACCATCAAAACAGTAAGCTGGAATAATGTTCTTCCTCTAAAGGACCCAGAAATGGCTTACAATCTTTTTCTTGATACCTTCATGTCGCTAAAAAATGAGTGTACCTCTACTAAAACTGTCCCTTTAAAAAAACATAAGAAACTGAAACCTTGGATTACACAGGGGATAATAGAATCTATCAAACATATAGACAAACTGAAAAGACGGGTCATAAAAAATAAAAGGTATTTAAATTTACTCCAAGAATATAAAACGTACAGGAATCATCTCAACAGAATTTTATTGAATGCCAAAAACAACTACTACATAAATCAGGTTAATAAGAACATTACCAACATAAGAAAAATGTATGAAATAATCTCAGATGCAGCAAATGAGAATAAAAACAAAACTAATAAATACTTACTGATTACAGATGAAAACAATGAACAATTCCATAATTATTATGACAACTTTTGCTGCAATTACTATGTGAATGCTGGATTGAACATGGCAACAAAAATAAATGAACCCACTTCTGACATTACAATCGAATACCCTTCTTTAATAAATTCTATGGCATTAAAACCCGTTTCCAAGGAAGAAGTAATTATGCATATCAATACCCTGAAAAATAATAGTGCACCAGGCATAGATGGCATCTCATCTAAATTGATAACAAAAATCCACTTACTCATTCTAGATCCTTTAGTTCACATCATGAACTAAATTTTCCTAACAGGCAAGGTACTATCCCAATTCAAAACTTCTATCATTACACCCATCTATAAAAAGGGCTGTAAAACTAATATAAGCAACTATGGACCCATTAGTGTAATTACTACCCTCTCAAAAATATTTGAAAAGTGTCTCAAAAGTAGGTTATTAGATTACCTAACTTCAGTGAATGTACTAAACGATAACCAATTTGGATTTATGAAAGGTATAAGCACAAATGATGCCATGTTTGAACTCGTGAACAATATTAAAAAAAGTCTTGACAATAATGAAAAAGCAATTGCTGTTTTCCTAGATCTCGCGAAGGCTTTCGATACTGTACCTCATAAACAACTTACTGACACACTTGAGCAGTATGGTGTCAGAGGTGTGGTATTGGAAATCTTCAAAAATTATTTGAGTAAAAGAAAACAAATAACTAAAATTGGAAATGTAAATAGTGAACCCCTTGAAACTAAGATAGGTATCCCGCAGGGAACAGTGCTTGGTCCACTTCTTTTTATTACTTATATCAACTCACTACTAAACCTAAACATAAATGGTATCTCTATCTCCTATGCAGATGACACAGTTCTACTTTTTAAAGGTACAAACTGGGAAAATGTTAAAAGTACAGCGACTCACGGAGTGCGCCTCGTAAAATGTTGGCTCGACAAAAATAAATTACTTTAAACTCTGATAAAACATTCTATATTGCGTTCTCACTGAATGATTCAAAGAGACCCATTTTAATTCTATCAAAATAAATGATTTAATAATAAAAGAAACTAATTCCATAAATATCTTGGTATCACTATTGATAAAAATCTAAAATGGACTATTCATATTCAAGACTTAACCAACAAAATAAAACGCTTAATTTATAAATTCTATATAATACGCAAAATCTTACCAAAAAAAATACTTTTGCAAATCTACAAATCCTTAGTAGAATCACTTCTAAACTATGGTATCATAGTGTGGGGCTCTATAACAATGTATTAACTCAACTAAATGTAGTAAAAAAACTACATTCTACGATAATATTATTCAAAATAGACTTTATTCAACAAATTGTATCTATAATGAGTCAATTTTGAATGTCAACCTATACTCACTTAGTAACTGCATCTTCTGCTTTAAATCTAAGAAAAAACATTTTGTGAACCATTGCTACCAAACTAGGCAGCACACAAACAAACATATGGCTGTACCATTTAGAAGATATGATGGGAACCAGAGGTTTGTTACAACCCTAGCACCAAAGATTTATAACATCCTACCTAATGAAATTAAAGAGATAACCAAATATGAACACTTTGTTAACAAATGCAAATACTTTATTTATCTAAAAAGGGATAACATACATAAGATGTTGTAAAAAAAAAAAATTATTAATTAATTTAACATAATTTAAATATACTACATATTTTCTGCCATGATTACCATTTATATCATTAGTATTATTACCATATTATTATTACTATTTTCTGTTACAATTACTATTTATATTATATCATTACCATTTTCTGTTATAACTATAATTACTATTTATATTATATTATTACCATTTTCTTTTTTAACTCCTAAGTTATCTTCATTACATGTCAATTATAACTTTTAAATTTCTACTTTCTACAATTTATAAAAGACTTGGTATTATTGCACAAACAGGTGTTAACTCACCTAGGTGCATTACTTGTAAAATTGTACTATGAACATATTATGACCACCTATAAATGTATAACATATTTACTATTTTGAATAAACTTTGAATATATTCGATATAAGCAAGGGCTAATCTACGTACAGACAATATATTGGACTCTAGGAAGTCATATTAAGCAAATACAGCTTTCCTACTTGCTGGGTTTCACAGAGGCCTATTTATACGACGGGCTATAGAGCGTACCATTTATAGATATATATATATATATATATATATATATATATATATATATATATATTGTTTCTTTTTCTAATTCAAACATTTTTTTATTTTCACTTTTCAACCATATATAATGTTTTTATTTATGGCATTGATATTGTTGATGTGCTTTCTGTAAATATCTCGACTGGTTTCTGGGATAAAAATAAAAATCTAAAAAAATGTATTGCAAATAACATCCTAAATCCTTTCTTGTATGGAAATTTTTTTAGAAACAAATTTCGTAATTTCTCCCATTTTTTCTTTAGACTCTGAAACATGGTCTCAACAAACTATAGAAGAGGATGGAACAGCCGTGGAAAGGGACAATGATACAAGGAAGGAATCTACCACCATAAGGATTAATTCGAAAAATTCTCAGATGATTCAAAATCTCCCTCATTGTAAAAATGCAAAATTGAATCCATTTGATAATGAAGAAGGGCATCTTACGGTACATGAGAGAATTTATAAGGCAGAAAAACCATTTCAGTGCAAAGTTTGTCCGAAGAGTTTTACAGCGAAACACACGTTACTGTATCACGAGAGAATTCATACAGGGGAAAAACCATTTCACTGCAAAGTTTGTCCTAAGAGTTTCCGAGCAAAACACACATTGGTGCATCATGGGAAAACGCACACGGGAGAAAAACAGTTTCAATGTAATATTTGTCTGAGGAGTTTTTCAGCGAAAAACAACTTGTTGCATCACAAGAGAATTCATACAGGGGAAAAACCATTTCAGTGCAAAGTTTGTCCGAGGAGATTTACAGCAAAACACACTTTGTTGCTTCATGAGAGAATTCATACAGGGGAAAAACCGTTTCAATGCAATATTTGTTTGAGATTGTTTTCCAGAAAAGGGAATCTTACAGAACACGAGATAATTCATACGGGAGAAAAACCATTTCAGTGCAAAATTTGTTTGAAATCGTTTACCAGAAAGGGGAATCTCACAGAACACGAGATAATTCATACAGGAGAAAAACAATTTCAATGCAAAATTTGTTTAAAATCGTTTTTCAGAAAGGGGAATCTCACAGAACACGAGACAATCCATACAGGAGAAAAACAATTTAGTGCAAAGTTTGTCCAAGAGTTTGCAACAAAAAATAAATTATTGTGTCATGAAAAATTCAGCGGAAAAACCGTTTAATGCAAATTTGTTCAAAATGTTTTCCCTGAAGTGGTATCTTACGAAACATGAGAGAATTCATACAGCAGGAGAAACATTTCAATGCAAAATTTGTCCAAAGAGTTTTGCAGACAAAAGGCTATTGTTGTGTCATGAGAAATATCATGCACGGGGAAAGCCATTTCAATGCAAAATTTGTTCAAAATCGTTTTCCCAAATACGACATCTTACGGTACACGAGAGAATTCATATGGGAGAAAAACCATTTGAATGCAAAGTTTGTCTAAGAGTTTCACAGCAAAACGCACCTTATTGCATCACGAGAGAATGCATACAGGGGAAAAACCATTTCAATGCAAAACTTGTTCAAAATCGTTTTCCCAAAAGGGACATCTTATGGAACATGAGAAAATACATACGGGAAAAAACCATTCAGTGTAAAGTTTGTCCAAAGAATTTTCTGAAAAAGCAAATTATTGCCAGAGAGAATTCATACAGGGGAAACCATTTCAATGCAAAATTTGTCCAAAGAGTTTTGCAGACGAAAGCACATTGTTGTGTCATAAGGAATATCATACACGGGAAAAGCCATTTAAATGAAAATTTGTTGAAATCGTTTCCCAAAAGAGGAATCTTACGGTACAGAGAGAATTCATTGGAGAAAAACCATTTCAGTGCAAGTTTGTCCAAAGAGTTTTGCAGCAAAAAACACATTGTTGTGTCACGAGAGAATTCATTCAGGAGAAAAACCGTTCCAATGCAAAATTTGTTCGAAATCATTTTCCCGGAAGGACTATCATAAGGAACACATGATAAAGCATACAGGAGAAAAAATATGAAAAAAAAAGATTTATTTGTATCTTAAGCCCCGCCCTATTAATCTTCATGAATGACCTGGAGAAAAATTGTAATATACCCGACTCAAAAATACTTTATGCAGACGACGCCCTAACTGGTGATAACTTTAATCAAATTTTCGATAAAGCTAACCAGAGATATACTTAAAACTACACCAGCATTTATGACACACTCCAAAAAAACTATTTTTATTTCACAATTGCTTCATAAACATCACAAAGTAGAAATAATGTGTTTTATTTCCTTTTTAAATACTCCAATGGGTTTGAAAATAGATCAGTTTTTTTGGATACTTGATTGACCTTTTTGCAAATGGAATGAATTGGGGATTTCAATAGTGTATTCGTTCTTGGAGAAGGTAAATAAAAACAGAGTGAACTCCTACTGTTCAAACGAGGTATATTGAAGTTCAGTTGAGATAATAACTCTGGACAATCAGTCAGGTGGTTTGTGAGTTTATAGATAAATATGCAAGAGTGATAAGTTCACAGCCCTCCAATGATAACAGCTAAAATCTGTTTAATAATAAGTTATTATTTAAACCTTGTTCGGGATAAATTCTATCGATTCTAAATGCACTATACTTCATGAATTTTCGTTGAATTGATTCGAGCAGATGAATGTGAAGTAAATAGGAGACCAAATCAGCGAGCATGTTCTCACCTATGGGGTAAAGAGAACAATGAGGCTGTCTTTATTTTTGAAGCCTTTGCAGTTTCTGAAAATCAAACCAAGCATTTTTTTCGCTGCTGATGCAGTTTTGATGATGTGTGTTGAGAAGCTCAATTTGGAATCAAAATTGATACCAAGATCTTCTGTTACATCATACCGATCCAATTTTTTTTATTTATTGAGTCATGTGTATTCCACTGGTTTTATTTTAAAAGTATAGCTAGTGTAATGCCATTTTTGTATATTTAGAGGTAATTTATTTGTTTCGCACCAAAATGCTAGACGGTCAATATCATTTTGGAGTAATTTACAGTCATCGGCAAATAAAAGAATGCTGCTTGTTATATTTTCACCTCATTCACAAATAATGAAAAGAGAAGAGGGGCTAAGTTGCTTCCTTGGGGTGCCCCGTTGGTAGAAATGAAAATTTGTGATTTATGACCACGGTTCTCAACATATTGTGACCGATTACTAAGGTATGATTGAAAGAAGTTTAGTAGGTTAGTATCAAAGCCAAGATTATTTAGTTTAGATATTAGTATTTTATGGTCCAATTTGTCAAAGGCCTTTGAAAAATCTGTATATATGATATTGACTTGAGACTGATTATCAATAGCATTGCTGATAGTTTGTGTAAAGCACATCAAATTGGTGATGGTTGATCTTTTAGATATGAAGCCGTGTTGCTCAAGTGATATTAAATGTTTTACATTGGGAAATGCTCTATTTTAGATAGAGATTTCAAAAGCCTTTGCAAAGCTTGATAATAATGTGATGGGACGGTAGTTTCTTAGTTGATTGATAGCTCCAGATTTAAATATTGGGCATATTTTTGAGGTTTTCCAAACATCCGGAAATGTACATGTATTTAATGCTTTGTTATACAGTGTCCGTCATAAAGTTCGCTACATATGGGAAACAAATTAGTTTAAACTCTTATTAAACCCTTATTACACTATGCCTTTTTCGTGCCTATTTGTCTGCCTGACTGCCGGTGACTGAAATTTTAAACAAATACGCATGCGCGCGTGGCTATTTTGTTGATTGTTTCAGGCGTGAAAATAAATAGGACTGGTTCTATTTTTCCGCCTGAATCAAGGGGATTTCAAGGACGTTTGTGGAAATGTCAGGTTTGCCAAAACAATAATTATCTATTAGGCAATCCATCGACCTGTCAAAACGAAAGCAATATGGCGGCTGTTGGCACACATTGTAATTCGTCATAAGCGACCATAGTGGTAGAAGTGTTTATTTTGTGATTTTCTGTGCGAATTTAGGATTATTATTCGTGCTTCAACTGAAGAAAAATGCCCCTTATTGCATTGTAGTTAACTGTGGGTCCCGTTACGACAGGGATAGAGTCGGGTTTCACTCGGTGTCTACAGTTTCAAATCATAAGTTTTTGACCAGTTAAAATGACTTACCGAGGAGGAGAAGAGCTCTATGGTTAGCTGCAATCAACCTAGAAGATCTTACGGATTCGAAAATCAAGCATCAGAGAGGCTGCAGCAGACATACCCTGTGTGCACATTCGTGATAACATCCTTCATTCCGTCATGGATACCTACCTATAACTTCAGACTTTTGTGATTCGTTCCTACGATTACTTGTATGATTTTGCCTACTTGTATATCTCTGAACTATTGTACATTAGGAGGTCCCATTTCAAATAAAGTTCATATATATAGATAATTGATATATTTTCAACTTCAAAAGTAGAGAAAACTCCTAATGAATGTTCTTATATATGTACCTACCTCCTCAAAAAACATTCTTATAGGTATTGTTATTGAATTACTGGAATACAAATTTTCTTTAGGATGCTGGTGACTCAATAAATAAAAATATTTAGAAATAAGTCTTTCAATCTCAACCTTCCCTTTTTAGATATTTCAGGCAATTATCGGAAGCCTCGATCAAGTCTTGTGAAGGGTGTTGTATTTGATTACTCGCGTTTCAGACGTCCATCTTCTTAATGTATTTGAAAAGGTTTACACGATGTTTCGAATGTGAAAACTGTATTCAGACGATTGCAGATACAAACATTCGAAACATCGTGAAAACCTTTTCAAGAACATTAAGACAATGGACGTCCAAGACGAGAGTAATCAAGTTACCACATCCTCTACAACCTTCAAAGGGTATTGTAATTTATTAACAGTAAAAATTGGATATATCGTGATATTTATCGAAATTGTACTATATAAAAATATCAATATTGTGTCATTTTTTTATAATTGGTATTAAATTAAGAGTAATCAACTGAATCAGTAAAACAACAAATAAACAATCATTTATTCATACATATTAATTTGAAACATTTTATTTTTTAAAACAACTGAACAAGAGGCAAGTCGTCCAATAAATTTTTTGACTGGATGGCATTGGCCACACAGCTTCCAAATCGGTGCGTGACATTGCCTCTAATATAGCACCAATATGACCACCTACTTCACTGTTCCCGGCCATACAAGTACAGTGAGCAGTACAAATGCTTTCATCCTTTTCAATTATGTACCAAATATCTGAAGGTTTTTAATTTGCCTTTTGTGAATACTTGACCTGAAAAAGAACTATTATGAAAGTTGAGAAGTAATATTCTTAAATATCAAATCAATGTCTCTTATAATAAACAAATGTGGCAATAAATATAATAGATCAGATCAGAAGTTATAAATGGCTTCTTATGTATTATTATTCCTAATTTATAATTCACTTCGATGACTCAAGATTTGCAACTGTACATGTAACCATTACAAAAAACCTGCTGCCTAGAAAAAAACATACTAGACTAACTGAAATATATAAATGATTCTGACTGTTTGTTCTCGCCTTCACAACGAAGCCAGATTCAAAGTATGTATGGATTCTAAACTTGTATAGGGCTTCATCTGCATTTGGGAAAGCTGAGTAAAAAGCAAATACGAAATAATACCCATATTCGTAACAGGAGGAGCACCAACAATTGAAATATTCAGTGTAATAAGGATCTAAATCACTGATCAATCCTCAACTTCATTTTATACCTGTAACAAATACATTGATAAAAATGTAAACAGAAGAGGGGGATGTATTTTCAAGCATACCGTTCACCAAAGCCTCTGCTTTTCAACAATAGTGTCGTCAGGTAATCACTCTCCATCTGAATATTATTAATTAACATTACAAAAGTTCCGAAAATAACCAAAAATACACTTTTACAAGCCAAAGGTACACACTGACAATGATGTTCTTATGGCGATTATCAGTTTGTGTGCCAACAACCGCCATATTGGGTCACGTGGTATGAATTGCCTAATTGGACTTGACATAACCAACAAACGGGGGTGGGGGGGATTGGCGCGGTGGGTTAGCGTCCGACTCATGATCGAATGGTCGTGAGTTCGATTCTCGGCCAGGGCAGAAATTTTTCATCCAATTTGAGAGAATTAAATGTTAAAGTTCGTAGCCGGGCCGAGGATGGTCCTCGACGATTCGCTGTTGCGTTCAAATTAACAGTGCTGCTCCTAGGTGGCGTATGGAGTTAGTAACAAGGCCTACCTACCCAGAACACTGTGTGAATGATACATTCTATGTTATGATTGTCCTGAAATAAATTAATATGGGATGCAGTATTGCTTAGAGCAAGACAACCTGCATCCCAACATACAATAAACTCCTTGTCTCCGCCGGTTAGAGGCCGGATGGGGACGGATTCCCCGCAAGGAGCTGATGCTGGGCATATATATGTCTACGGATGAAACCCATTAAACAGAGAGAGAGAGATAACCAACAAACAAATGAAATTAATCACATAGTTTTCCTTTTGTTCAGTATGACAGAAAAGAAGAAAAAATCTTGTACCAGATAAGGAAAAAGTTGAAATAAATAGTCCAGGTTTACTAAATTACTCAATCATTTAAGGTAAATGTCAATTTTCCTTAGGTTTGCAGCTCTGAAATTAGCGCCTGAAACAATCATCAAAAAGGCACGGTGTAATAGTGCCAGTCATTTGAGGAAATTAAGACAACAAATAGCCATGAAAATAAGCACGAAAAAGGCATAGTGTAATAAGGGTTTTATTGAAGTTTCTGAAAAACTGGCGGTTCGTTTCAGCATGTCTGACAACAAAAAAATTCCTTGCGACTTATATCACGTGACCTCAGATTTGGCGGGAATTTTAAAAAAAATTGTCTGTAGTGCCGAAAAATTGACAAGATATCGAAAAAATTTATTGAGAAAATGTGTTTGGAATCCAACGAGGACCCCATGTACCAATTTTGATCAATATTGGAAAAAAAACAAAAATACCATTTTATTTCTCTACCCTTTAATAACCAAAATCACATAAGTTTGGGTCAAAACAAATCAAATATTTGTGAAATAGACATTTTGCGGGAGATTAATTCTGAAAACACGATTTAGTCTTGTCACTAAGTGTAGTCATTTTATTTTTATTTATTCAAATAAATAAAATGACTATTTATATATTTATTGAAATCATATAACAGGCATAACCCAAAGTGTTATCCACGGATACAGTTTAGCGTACAGAAAAATATTCCAATATTACATATTTTGCTTATTCTAGTTCTATTCTAAGAAAACAATTTAATTTGAGCTATGAAGTTTTGTAAATTTCTATTATTTTGGATTTAAATACATGTAAATATTGGTGGTAGATTTCTGGAAGGTGCGACTTTTTTTTTAGGAAATTTCCTGCTTTTTACGGATCTTGTTTCCGATTTCAAATATCTGCAATAGTAAAAGTACTAAATTTCATCAGTCAGATGTGTGAAGTTTGTTTATTTGGAACTGTGTAAAAAGTATTTTGACGATAAAAACGACAATATTTTGTGCGAAGTAGTGCAGAAAATAAGTGCTGTAACGTAAATAAACTTAACTTGGTTTTACTAATTTATTTCACACTTAAATCTACAACTTAATTTATATTACTAACTACGCCACTGTATAGCTCGATCGTATGGGCTCGTTCAGACTGAGACTCCCTCTTGAGGGCTGCCTATTTATCTCCGTTACAGAATTCTCGATGTTTCCAATTCTGGCGGTTGGCGAACAGTATGTTCCAGTCGTTTCCAATATTGACCGTTGTTTTCCGCGGCAGAGCGACTGGATTGTTCTCGAATATCTCCGGGGATGACATCATCGTTGTCGATGGCAACGCGTGAGGCGACAGGTCCGGCCTAGGTTCGTTACATTGCCCCCTTCTTAAAGACATTTCGTCCCGAAATGTCATCCTTGGGGTGCGACGATATCTGCATGACTCCCCATATTTGCACCGTGAAGTTCGATGGAAGTAACACTCCACGGTCTTCATGACTGGTCGTGGAAGAGGGTTACAGCAAACCAAAATCTTGACGCCACTGGATCTGAATATCGCCTCCAGCATACTTCTTATGACTCTCCAGTCCAACCCATCAATACCACAGGACAATTTTGGAATTGCTAGATCTACCAGATTCTGGTCCACCATAGTATCTCTTAGTTTGGTGAGACTCTTCCAGACATCTTCATAGGACGGTTTATCTTGGGAATGCCTCTTGGTAACTAGGTAGTAGATGTTTCTCTGGCCTTTCTTCAACTGTAGCACCCCACCAACTTCTGGATTCTGCTCCCGCAGTGTTTGGAGTTGACCAAATTTCTTGAAAACACTACGGCGATGCCCTGGACATTCGAAGATCTTCTGCCACACAGTGCGCTAGTGCGTAGTCAGCAGGCACCTCGAAAAGGTCTCGTGACTCCTCTCTAGTAACCCCATGTAGAACTTTCTGCCCGTTTGAATACAAGGACATAAACTTCTCGAACGTCATATCATCCTCCGGTGGCTTGAGGGTGCGAACTTGGTCATGGTTTCCAGCGTAAGGGGCCAACCTGTTGAAATGGACGACCCTTGGTTTCCCTCGGGGTGGCTTATGGATTCGGTACACAAGGTCGTTTATCCTTTTCACGATTTTATACGGGCCTTCCCACGAGTTCCGCAACTTTGGTGATAGTCCACGACGACGTTTGGGGTTGTACAGCCAAACCAGGTCATCAACCTCAAACCCTCCAGCGTCGGCCTTGATGTCATAGGTCTTCTTCATTTTATCGCTGGCACTCTGGATGTTCAACCGGACTCGTTCGTGGATGTCGTCCATTCTCTGCCGAAGTTTGCTGACGTAGTCCTCTCCCGCAGTGTCTTGTCCTGGCGGTATCCCAAACTTCAGGTAACAAGGCAGTCGCAGTTCTCGGCCCATTATAATACTAGCGGGAGTTTGACCTGTTGACTCGTGTTCTGCGGATCGATAGGCCATCAGGAACAAATGAAGATACTGGTCCCAGTCTCTTTGATGGTCAGAGACAACCTTGGACAAGTGGCGGTTGATCGTTCTGTTCATCCGTTCCACCATTCCATCGGACTGCGGATGTAGGGCCGTGGTTCTTGTCTTGCGGATGTTCAGCAGTAAACATATTTCTTGGAACAGGTTGGATTCGAAATTTCTGCCTTGATCCGAGTGCAGCTCCATTGGAATACCCAATCGACATATCCACTCTTTCACCAAGACGTCGGCGACGGTGATGGCTTCCTGGTTGGGCAGGGCATAGGCTTCCGCCCACTTACTGAAGTAGTCCATTGCCACAAGGATGTATTTATTCCCGTGGTCGGATACGGGAAACGGGCCGGCGATGTCAATGGCGATTCTCTCGAACGGGCTGCCTACGTTGTACTGACGCATCGGGGCCTTGGGTCGTATTCGAGGTCCATTGCTAGCAGCGCATACAGCGCACTTTCTGTACCAGTCCTGGACGTCAGCTTGACAATTGGTCCAGTAAAACCGTTGCCTCACTTTCTGCAGAGTCTTCGTCACTCCCAGATGTCCTCCAGCGACTCCATCATGGATTTCCCGCAGCACTTCCTCTCTTCTGTTCCTGGGAACAATTATTTGGCGTCTGTCTTCCCCACCAATATCGGCCTCCAACACACGTTTCAGGATCCCATTGTCCAGAATAAGAGAGTTCCATTGTGCCCAATAGGACTTAACAGCCGGCGAGTAACCTGCGACTTCCTGCCATGATGGTCTTCGATTGCCCTTCTTCCAACTGACGACTAAGCCAAGGTCGGGGTCTTTCTCTTGGTCTTTCTGGATCTTGCTGTCATTCCAGTTGTCATCCATTGCCGCGGTTCTACAAAGTGTTGCTTCTTTCTCTTCTGCTCGTCGGCAATGTGAGCAATCATCTGGACATGGTCTTCGCGACAAGTCATCTGCATTCTTATGGCTAGTTCCGGCTCGATGTTCGATCTCGAAATCGAATTCTTGGAGTCTCTCGATCCAACGTGCTACTTGACCCTCAGGATTTTTGAACTGTAAGAGCCATTTGAGAGCTGCATGGTCAGTTCTCAACAGGAATCTTCTTCCATACACGTACTTGTAGAAGTGCTCCACTCCCTTTACAACAGCTAACAGCTCTCGCCTGGTGACACAGTAATTGCGCTCTGGTTTGCTAAGCGTCTTGCTGAAATAACTAATGACCTTCTCCTGTCCCTCCTGGATCTGAGATAGGACAGCTCCAAGTCCCACGTTGCTGGCGTCCGTATCCAAAATGAATTTCCCTTTGGGTAGAGGATAGCTCAGTATAGCTTCCTGAATGAGTCTTGACATTCTTCGGACCACTGGAACTTTGTTTGGCCTTCCGTGAGCCTGGTCAGTGGTTTAGCGATGTTGGCGAATCCCAGCACATATCGGCGATAGTATGTGCATAAACCAAGGAAACTTCGAAGTTGGTGAATGTCTTTTGGGATGGGCGAATCCTTAACAGCTTTTATCTTCTGGTCATCCACTGCTACTCCTTCCCCAGAGACAACGTGGCCGAGGTATCGTACTTCTTTTTGGAACAGATGGCATTTCTTAGGGCTCAGCTTCAATCCGGAGTTCCTCAGTCGCAGGAATAGTTCCTCCAAGTTTTTCACGTGGTCCTCGAACGATCTGCCGACCACAATTATGTCGTCGAGATACACTAGACACGTGTTCCATGAGAGTCCCATCAATCTTTTGAATGTGGCGGGAGCATTACAGAGCCCGAATGGCATAACGGTGAACTGCCACAATCCTGAGCCGATAGTAAAAGCAGTCTTTTCTCGATCTTCCTGAGCGAGTTCTACTTGCCAGTATCCACTCTTCAGATCAAGGGTCGAGAAAATCGTGAAACCAGCCAACGTGTTTAGGGTGTCATCTATTCTCGGGAGAGGGTAACTGTCCTTCTTCGTGACATTATTAAGTTGGCGATAGTCTACACAAAAGCGTGTCGATCCATCCTTTTTCTTCACCAGTACGACTGGAGAGGACCAGGGACTGTCAGATGGTTCGATAACTCCTTCTTTTCCCATATCGCTGACTATTTTGTCAGCCTCTTCCTTCTTGGCAAGAGGAAGTCTTCTTGCTGATTGCCGGATCGGTCGGGCACCCCCAGTATCAATCTTGTGCTGGACCACTTGTTCGACCCCTTTTCCTTGTCGGTATCGAAGATGTCTTTGTACTTTTTGACTAAATCTCTTAGTTTGGGCTGTTGAGCTGGTTTTATATCTTTGGAAGAGATGGCAACTAATTTTTCTAGTTCTGTGGGCAAGTTGTTGGGTTGGCTAATCGTACCTCGTACGCCCCGGATCACAGATGAAACTGACGAGCAGTGCCCTAAAATTGTTCCTTTCTTTAAGGTCACTGGAAAGTAATTGACATTCATGACCCTTACCAGTACAAATTTTTCAGCACGTAATAGGGTTTCCCCTAGGGCAATCCCTCGTCCAATTTTCTCATCATGAAGTTTGGGCTCGAACATCACCACGTCTCCACTGCTCGCACTCCCGTCCAGGCGAGCCTCCAGGATGGTTTCAGCCCTCTCAGGTACGCTTACATCTTCAGCCATCAGCTCACGGATCAACTTCTCCCATGAAGTACCAGCTCTTCTCCGTTGACACGAAGGACGCCGTCTTTGAAATCCAATTCAAACCCTCTGGAGTTCATGATGTCCATTCCGATGATTGCATCGTCTTCGATGTCCGCTACAAGTGCCTGATGTTTCACTTTAGTGCTGCCCAAAATTATTTCAATCGGTAGCTCGCCATATACAGTAGCTGGCTCCCCTGTGGCTGTGCGTAGCTTCCAAGTTGTCGGTTCAATTCGTTCCGGTGTTCTGGCAAAGGAAGGCCCAGTGTTGTGCTGGCCTCCGTTGCCAGGTGTACTAAAAATGACTTGGTTGGCTACTAAATTGGAAGCTTCAATACTAAATTCCTCCTATACCGACAAAACGCGGGAAATTCGAATGAAAGTTATATGACTTGTTCATTTATATGACTGTATATCTGAGAGGGAAGAAAAAGGCGGGAAATTCAAAACGCTGATATAATTTTTTTTAATGAATATACAAACACATGGAATTGTCCAAAACAAAAATATCACCAATGAAAAAAAGAAATAAATAAATAACATTCTTAAAAAATAAAAAAACATTTTTGAAAAAAAAATAACACTCTTGAAAAATAAATAACATCCTTGAATAATAAATAACAAAAAATAATGACAAACTTAAAATATATCTTCTTCTAAAACTTCTGTAGAAGTTACACGTTTATTGGAATAAGTCATAATATTCGCTGGTGGTTCAAGTGACATTTTTTGTTTTCAATTCTCAACATACTCTAGTTTTAACTAAATTTAGTTGGGAAAAAATTCTTTCTGCTGCAGCTGACGAATGTGGAAGGCACATAATGATTTTTGAGAGTTTAAATACATTTTCGAAAATATCCTCATTCATACTATTCTTTAAGCTGGAAACATTATACCAAAATTCTGTTATGTCGTCATCACAACACTTTTTCAATTCATTAGTCTCACTTAGCAGCCGATACTCAAAGTCTAGTTTCTCAATATCTATATTCAAATACGGAAATAAAATCACAGCCTCGTAAATCTACATTACCTGTCATAACAGCCTTGGGGTCGAAGTTCTGTGCAAATAGCAATACTTTATTATTGAAATCAAATCTTTTTTTTATTTGCCTTGCTAACTCTACATAATAGTCTAGAACTCTAATCCTAAAATTATTCACTTCTGCTTTGTCTATATTCGTTTCATTAATAAAAACCTTTGCTTTGGCACCACAATACAGTTCCTCCAGAGGAAGGTAGTTATCTGGATTATTAACATTGATATTATTAATGTTGTTTTCATTTTTTTTCATGCAAGCAGATTTAATGAAAGATTTTAGGATTATTCTGTACAATCCAGTAACTCTATTCAACAAAACATGAATCTTTGTTTTTTCAGATTGAAACTCGATATTAAATTTATTAATTATATCCAATGCATAGGATAGGAAATAGAAATATAATTTATATATAGGGTTTTTCAAAGCGTTCAAAATAGCATGGGCTGATTGAATATTGTCTTCTAAAGTTGCTGCTGTGAAAAATAAATCTAATGAGGACCAATGTTCC
The DNA here is from genome assembly GCA_018342105.1 of Gonioctena quinquepunctata. Classification (NCBI taxonomy): domain Eukaryota; kingdom Metazoa; phylum Arthropoda; class Insecta; order Coleoptera; family Chrysomelidae; genus Gonioctena; species Gonioctena quinquepunctata. The sequence goes on along the minus strand of JAFIRS010001436.1, from coordinate 82,689 downwards.
AAAATTCGATTGATTACTAATTCATATGACAACCACCTTGTTTGACTAGGTCTTAAAATCACATTTGTTTTTTCCTCGAGGAAGATTTGGCAGTCTTTGAATTCAGAACAGCGTTTTGAGCTATTACTGAAATAATTATATACATCCCGACTGAATTGCTCAATACTTTTAGGGAACTTTTCACACGCGGCGGAAGAGCAAAGATGGAATGAATGGCAAGTACAGCCAATGATGCTATATTTGGGTTCACACTCTTGAATAAAGCTTTCATGCCATTTAAATGTCCCATCATCACCGAGCAATTATCAGCTCCAAAGCCAATAATATTCTCAAATGGTATGTCATTTTTCAACATAACATCTCTTATGGCACCAAATAAACATTCTGCAGTAGCTTTATCAACCTCTATTAGGTCTAAGAATCTATCAACTACTCGGCCATTCTTGTAATATCTAGCCACTAAAGCCAAGGACTTGGAGGTACTGATGTCTGTGGTTTCATCTATAATTAGAGAAAAATAATTATGCTTCAGGTCGTTCGAAGTATCTTTCAAATTTGCTGGCCCTAATACTTCAACAGATAATTGGGTAGCTTTTTTCCTATTAATGCATAGTTTGCTAGCTATTTTGGAGTCAGGACACACAGATGATATAAGTTTTGGTAAATGGTAGTCCATTATCATAAATGGCAAATTGTGTTCTATTATGAACATTGTACATTTTAATTCAGCCTCTTTTACTCTTTGATCAATTCCTACTTCTTCTGGTTTGTACATATCTACCATGGACGGAGTAGACCTTGTAGCTTTCTCCTTTATCCTGTGAAAAACTGACTTTTCGTGCAATTTCAAATGTGTTATACTACCAATAATTCTTATATTACACACAATGCACTTAGTACTTGTACCAGTACCATATGGTTCGGCCCACTTGAATTTAGATTTCCAATCGGATCTGAACTTCTGTTTGTACGTCTTTTTTTTCTTACTAGTTTTATTCTCTTCAATATTCATATTATAAGATTTATCTTTACTGCTACCGGCCACAACTTCGATATTTTCTGTTTGAGGAACTGAATTTGCTTCATCATTATTACAAACGTCCTTGTCAACTCTCATCAAACTAGCATCACTTCCAACTTTTTTAATTAAAAACCTGTAGGGATAAATAGCATTTAGACGAAATCATGATAATTCATCATTCGATTAGTTACCTTTCCATTGCAGCAAACCAATCGACAACAATAAATAATAACGGCAACCAAACATACATAGACAAAAGTTCTATACAAACATAATTTATGAATTAACTCAACCTGTCAGTCCTGTCACTTGCCAACAGATAAATACGTCAAAACGAACTGCAAAGCAGGGTTCTTATTATTAGGACGGGGTTACGAAATAAGTGAGCATTTGGACAAGGGGGTGACTGAAGAAAGGGAGAGGCTACGTCATTGGAGGGAAATTAAGTTGGCTATACTGAATTTGGTAATTTTGGTTATATTTGCATCAATGATAATAACACGCAGTGTCACGGAGATTATTCATTGTTTATCTTTGGGAAATTTCTGATTCCGAGTGATTATTGTTTGTTTCTCGTATATTCAATGTATATTCCTAGTTCATTAAATATTTGTTTGTTATTATTAGTGTATAGTAGGTTATTGTTTACTAGAATATCAGTTTTTTCATCAATTTTAATTATTAGTTGAAAATGCCGGGACACTTCAGGTGCTCTGTTAAATATTGTGACACAGTGGAAATTAGACAAAAGTTGTAGTTTTCTCTCTTCAATAATTCAACATGAATTTCCACCAAATAAAGAACCGAACAAGTAAGAAATATTCAAGCTTCTTATTTGAAATACATTTCCACACTAAGCTTTTCAATCTCAGATTAAATGATTCTTCCAACTTTTTTGGTGGCTTGTAAAAATCATCGGCACCTTTTTCGTTTTTGAAACATCTCCCTTTATATGGAGTTCACTTTTTCATCACTACAGCCATTTTCATATGCTGCATCTATTATAAAGAGACTAACATTCAGAACCAATAGAATATATTAATGACAAATATGTATCAATAACTTTCAATCACAGGCACATTTTTCAATTTACTCGCATCGCACAGATTGGATTCAACATAACTACTTTCATTGTAAATTCAAACTTGGCGCCTCCCCTCCAATGACGAAACAAGATGCCGGACAAAATCGGTGACATTTCATAACCCCGTCCTAATAATAAGAACCCTGCTGCAAAGAACGAATAGAGTAAGGAAAACACAGAACACGGAACACAGAGCTGAGCGCAGAGCACAAAACAGAATTGCGTTTTGTTAAGCTTTGTGGTACTGTGGTTGTACGTCTACATTGTAAAGTCTCATTATTACCTCACATTCCAAGGAAATCACATATCTGACTGAATGATAATGACAGATTGACGCATATTGGTTGAGAATACTAGATTTCCATTGAGAATACTAGGCTACTAAATGGAATCGAAAAGTACTAAATTTAGTAGGATTGGACTAAAAATCACAACCCTGGGAAGGCCCGAGAATTGTCCTAGTCGCACCTGTATCTAGCAGCATGGTGTGAGGCTCGTTATTGATGAGACCGTCTACGAAAACACCTCTGTTCTGTCGTTGCAGGATAGCGACATATGCGTTGTTAACCGGGGCTTGCTGGACACAGGCCGACGATTGCCCCTTCTCGTCGACCTTCTTTAGTTTTCCTGCATCGGAGTCGTGTTTTCGAATGTTCAATTTTTCCACAATTCCAGCATCTTATCTGTCTTTTCTCAGGCAAAACTTCCTTCATCACTTTTCTTATGGCAGCTTCCAAGTCAGCATGCTCCTGTGAGTCTTCTTCAATACTTCGAACTTTACTTTGGCTTTTGCAGGATTGTTTTGCTGCCTCAAATTCCAAAGCGCGTGCCAGTGCGTCTACGAGATGTGTTGGACGAGCTAGTGTCAACGCTTGTCTGGTTTCTTGGTCACGGAGTCCATCCAAGAATGCCTGAACCGCTAATCGCTCCATTACATTTTCCGGTGTGGCTGGATATGCGAGACGAACCAAGCGTGCAATGTCAGCTTCGAATTCTTGTAAGGATTCGCCCGATTTCTGGCAGCGATATTTCAGCTGGGAGTGGTATACGTGTTCCAAATGGGCCTGGCCATATCGTAATTCTAGATGTTTAATCAGCTGATCATAGTCCTCCTGTTCTTGGGCGGTAAGAGTTTGTAGAATATTCGTCGCGTCTCCACGTAATGCAAGTGTTAGTGCTACAGCTCTTTCCCCTGCATTCCATCCATTTGCTTTGGCCGCTGCTTCAAACTGTCGGCGGTAATTTTCCCATGGAGTTTTTCCGTCGAATTGAGGCGGCTTCATGGAAAGCTTCCGTATTTCAGAAATGACCTTGACATCTTGTATACCCTCTTGAACTTTATCCAAGTTCAAACTCAAGTCCAGCATTGCATTTTTGTTAACCATCTCTGTGGAGGGCGCACTATCAATTCGTTTTTCCAGCTTACTGATCGTTTCCTTCATCTTGTCCATCTCTGCCTCGACGGTTCCTATTCTTTTTTCTAGACGATTCGCCACACCACAGAGTTCTTTTTTTAGGCCTGCTGTGTTTTCTAGGAGCTTCTCTTCCAGATTTCTCGAATTTTGTTGCAGTTCTTCTTTCAAGGATTTAGTAGTTTCTTCGAGTTTATTCATTACCAAACTTAAATCACCTCCGGGAACTTCGAATAGAAATGTTTCGGGGTCCTCACCTTCTTGTATAAGTCCTTCTGCAAGTCTTTCCTGGAGTACTTGCTTTTTACCCGTTGTTTCCAGTTACCTTTCCTCCAATTCCTGTTTCAATTCCGCTACCTACAAATCCGCAAGGCGCACTTTTCTTGAACACATTTTGTCTTTGACGAGGTATCAGTCTGTTTTACACGAAAAGTTTATCAGTTTGTTAAAAATTCACTTCGCGAATTCTTTTCCACGGGCCACCAGTCTATTGTCTGTTTCACGCGAACAGTGTATCAGTTTATATTCCCACGCACAATTGTCCACTTCGCGAAAACCGGGCCACTGTCTATTTTGGGCGTACAAAAGGTCTATCAATTTATTTTTCTGACTATCCACTCCACGATCACTTGTTTATTTTCAAAATCTCGCTTCCGACACCAATTGTAACGTAAATAAACTTAACTTGGTTTTACTAATTTATTTCACACTTAAATCTACAACTTAATTTATATTACTAACTACGCCACTGTATAGCTCGATCGTATGGGCTCGTTCAGACTGAGACTCCCTCTTGAGGGCTGCCTATTTATCTCCGTTACAGAATTCTCGATGTTTCCAATTCTGGCGGTTGGCGAACAGCATGTTCCAGTCGTTTCCAATATTGACCGTTGTTTTCCGCGGCAGAGCGACTGGATTGTTCTCGAATATCTCCGGGGATGACATCATCGTTGTCGATGGCAACGCGTGAGGCGACAGGTCCGGCCTAGGTTCGTTACAGTGCTTTAGGGTGTATTGTTTATGCTGGTAAAAAAAAGGAGGCAATTTGGGTGATTTTTGTGCGAGAAAACAATACTTAAAAATGAGGTTTAAAAAAATGAAAAGTGCTCTAACTCAGGAGACAAAAACACATAATAAAAGTGTTTTAACTATATTCTTTATTTTGCGCAAATATTTATGAGTGGAATTAAATATGCCACTGGAAAATATTGATGATATGGTGCCTACATAGATTTGACACACTTCCAGCCACTAAACTGCAGCACACACTGTATATTATTTCATAGATCAGAGATCTCTTTGAATTTAAACAAATAGTTGTTTGAAAATTAAAATGCTCTATTTCGTGTAAAATTTTGGTTTGTAGATGCAAAGCGCTTTTGACCTAAGACCATCTTCAGTGCTTAGCCCTTCAGTGCTTAGCCCTTCAATATACAAAATTTTTACACATAATACGGAATTTCAATTTTTGAATTGGAATCGTTGTGTACACAGCAGTATTGAATTTCTATAGTTCTGGTTTTGATATCTGATATAATATCGGAATTGAATCAAAATATTGATTGAAAAATTTATTTCAAATTGAAAAACGTATTTTCAATAAAAACGTTTTTATCTCACTCACGTGTAGGAGAAAACATTGATCCTATAGGATCTTTTGCAAACACTCCATATTCACTAAACGGTTTAGTTTCGGTTGGATCTTCCTCAACTATTTCTCCCTTTAAAATATGAACGGCAACATATTGATTTCCACTTGTGTTTTGTTCATTCGCATATTTACTAAACGGCTCATTTTTGGGAGCCTCTTCCTTCACTACTTCTCCAGTCAAAATATCATGAATGGCACCAAAGTAAGACCCACTCGCGATTTTTTGCATTTCAATATCAGTTATTGAAGGTTTTGCTTCACATTTGGAGTGTTCTGAAGCCATTATGGGATTTTTCTGGTCAGTCGCCAAAAATCTTTATTAATTTACTTCAATCGTAGGTAAAGTTGTGACCATAGACATTATAATAATATGGACTGGTTGTGAGAAAGAGACCATTGATATCAGAACCTGTGAAAAAGGACAGAATGAGTTCAGGCATAGCATTGGTTTCGTATATTGTTTATATGTGTTTTCGTGTGGTGTTTTGAAAGTTTTTTATAAATTTATTCAGTGTTTCTGAACTGTTTGACAAGTAATAAACATTCTTAAATATATATGCCTTCTTCGTGTGCAGCCTACAATTGTGTAGTTAGATACAAAAAAGGGCTGGATGTGAAATTTCATAGGTGAGTAAGCATGGAGTGTAGGTAGTGATTTGTGGATTTTTTCAACACATTTTCACAAGGTTTCCGAATTTATGAGAAAATTTGAATTTAATTTCTCTGTCACGCACAAACTGGTAACATTTTACATGACTTCTCTTGTTTATATAACTTAGTTTTATTTTTGTGCCTCTATTTATATTGTAGCTGAAGTTAATAGATTTATTATTAGTATCATAGGTGGGTTGGTAGCATTTTGTTTGATTCGGGGGTAGAATTTGATGTTTTTCCCGAGCAATTGCTTAAACTAATGTTGGTTAATAATATTTATAAAAGTATAATGTGATTTATTTGATTCCCAGAATTTTCCTTTTTTTCCGAGAACAAACGCAGATGTATATGTTTTTAAATCGAAGATTGTTTTCTTCAAAGTTATAAACATACATGGAATTTTTACTCTGTTGGACTAACGGCATACTTTTACTCCGCTGGAGTAAAAATATATTCTTTTACAGCGCCAGGCTGGAATAGACTTCCCTACGGATTGTCCGTCGACCTCAGTCACGCTCGATAGAAAAAATATCACTTTCATTCCCAATAACACGTACTATTTTCCTCAGTATTTCCCAAAATTAATTGGTCCATTTTTTCTACAGACACGAAATTTTAAAGATTACATAAAGGTTTTTTATGTAGGCATTATAATTGATAACAAATTTGGAAATCGCCAGAGTTCCTAATTTAGTTTAATTGCACTTCTAACTTCATAATATCGAATATAAATTTAATTATCGATAATTTTTTTCATTCCTGAACTCTCTGAAAACTTTGGAAGAGTTATAAAAATCATTTTCATTCAGATGGAGGCTCAATGGAATTCTTTTGTTTCTGAAAGATATCATGAAAATATGTCGCATAAAGTTCCTCACTGTGATTCCTTGAACTTTTTCAAAACTCATCTCATTCAAAGTAGTAAATATTTCCCTTGAAAAAATAACAAGAAATAGGTTTTTCCAATGTAATGCCATACCCAAATTGTATCTTCTGTGTCGTATTTCTATCCTTCACAACATCTCTCTCTCTCATATATAGTCCGCCAGGAACTGTGTGTTAAAGTCACGTGACGGCTAGTCCATCAGATTCTGTGGGTCTATGGTTGTGACCACCGACATAACCTTAATCTAGACCACTAGAGGTCATATCCCCATCACTCGAAAAATTCATCCAAATAGAATTTACGTGAACGTGTCTGCGCAAAGTGCAGAAAGCACAAATAATGTCATTTCAGACATTGACATCCAATGAGGAGCCATTATGTGATTTTGAATCGTCACAGACACAAAATGGGCATGCTCTAAAAGCTCTTTGATATGTTGTAATTGGATGAATTCTCATCATACGGGATCAGCAGTCTAGATTAAGGTTATGTCGGTGGTTGTGACTGTGAAAAAGACAATGTCACAGAGTTGAATATCTAAACTTTGACATTTGACAGGGTGTCTGCAGTGTTGCCAAATCAAGTCAAATTAATATGTGCGTGGGTGGGTTGGTAGTCCTGCCGAAATAAAGTGTGCAAGCAACACATACCTAAATACATTTATTAAGTATGTGGTACGCATGACACACGCTTATGGTGAATTGTTTTCTGATTGGTTGCTGATTAATATCTCATCGTGTATTATTCAGTCACCAAATGCCATGTAATCTATGTGGTCTTTCTGTGTAATTCAGGATTCTCACATTGGCAGCACTGCTGGACTGTCAAACGTCACTTGGGTTGGAATTTGGAATAAAGGTTTTTGTTTTTGATCTCTTCAGGAATATTCCATAATGGCTTCAGAATACAAGTGTAAAGCAAAACTTTCATTTGAGAACGGTGAAAATGAAAAAATGGCTAGTGGGACTTACTTTTATGCCAATCGTGATATTTTGAACGTAGCAATAGTGAAAGATGAGGCCCCCGAGATCACATCCTTTAGTGAATATGGGAATGAACAAAATGCAATTGGAAATGAGTTTGATGGTCATATTTTAAAGAAAGAAATAGTGGAGGAAGATCCAACGGAAAGCAAACCGTTCAGTGAAAATGGAGTGTTTATGGAAAAGAATGACAAGGGAACATGTTATGATTCAGATTCAAGTGAATTCGAGGTTATGCTGACAAACAGTGCTGAAGATCCCAAAGAATCAAAGTTCTCTCCAACTCGTAAGTTTCCATTGAAAAATTTTGAACGTTTGGAGATATATGGTCTTGATCTTAGAGTAATAAAAGTTTCACTCTGAGAATACTGTATGAGATTGATTTTTCATATTTTCAAATGCATTTTTTCTTGTTTTATTTTCAGAGCAAAATGACGAGAAAAAATATTCAAATAATAGAATTTATAATACATTCACAGGGACATATAAATATTGAAAAAAAATTGCTAGCAATTTTTCTATTGATTTATATATAAAATACATTTATCAGTTATTATTTTGATCCAATTTTATATCAGATATCAAAAACAGAACTATATGTATTTTTTTGCTTTTTCATAATGTTTTTCATCTTCAATCTCAACTAGCAACAGACATCCTGTCTAAATTTCTATATTCCATAATTTTTTCCTGAAAACTCTCTATTTCTTTTCCCCTGTTTTCTTGTGTTGTTCCATCAAGGTTATGCCTTTGACTCTGCCCACTTCCCTTTATCCCGTTATCGAGTTATCCTGTTATCCCATTTTCCAGTTATCCCGTTATCGCTTTCTCCCGTTTTCCCATTTTCCTGTTATACAGTTGTTATACAGTTTTTTCGTTCGTTATCCCGTTTTCAATAAAAAAAATTGCCAAATCGGTCCAGCCATTCTCGAGTTATGAGCTTACCAACACAAACAGACATTCATTTTTATTATATATTCCTGAATACTTTCTTTCCCTAAAAACCTCATTCAAAGTATTACAAACATTAAAAAAAAAAATTGCCAAATCGGTTGTTTTTATAAAATTAAAAAAAATTGTTATCCTGACCGAGTTTCGTTCCTGCTGGGTAGGCGACAGTGTAAGCGCTGGGCTATTTCCTCATTTGGTAATAAATGACTCGATAATATTTTTCATCACCAAATTTCTTATATAACCGAGTTTTGCAATTTCCGGGCAACTTTCCTAATTAGCCAAATCTGTCCAGCCGATCTCACGGTTTGCGCTTACAATGAAATTAGATTCATTTTTATTATATAGATATAATTATGCCTTTCTACAGCATATACATCTACCACTGTATCTTGTATGTATTTCAACTAAATTCTTCAAATCATAATTATGATACTAGGAATTCTAATCATCTATGTGTTCCCAGACACAGAACTAGAAAATGGTTTTAGATATATGCGAATGAAAATTTACGATAAACTTTCATTAACCCTATAGTGTAAAAGAATACCTCCATGATAGCTTGTAGTAATCTCACTGTTTTTATCTGTGAGGCTGAATTTTTTTATATAATATTTTTTATTATGTCATAATTTTAAGGTGGGCGTTCAATCTAGTGTATTTTTATTTCAAGTTGTACTGAGAAACGGTTACACTTTGAGAACACAAATTTGGTAGGAAAACTCATAAAGGATTAGAGTACTATTTGAACATATTGAGATTGAATTCTTTTCGAAAATTCAGGTTTTTATTGTCGAAAATTGAAGAAAATAAGCCAATACATGCTTCTTTTTGATTTCAATCCTGACCCGTATAGAATAGAAGTTTGTGCCCCACTTGGAAACTCTGATCACACCCTCATCTCCACAACATGCTCTTTCCATTTACCATCGAGCTGCACAATACCACCCCGTCTCATGTGGCATTACAATTCGTCCGACTGGGAAGGTCTTCGTATGTTTTTCTCAGCGTTTCCATGGAAGAGATTTGTTTCTCTACAGTAGATCCAACCCGATGTGCTGAGACAATTTCTGAAATCATCATGTTGGGGATGCAAACTTACATACCGAATACCAGAAAGAAGAACATCATCCGATAAGACCTGGTTTAACAGAAACTGCTCTAGAGCTGTGGCTTCCAAACAGGCAGCATACCATCGATGGCTAAAAAATCCGGGCCCTGAGACCAGAGCAGCATATGTCGAGGCTAGAGGCATATGCAAAGAGACAATAGAATGCTCAAAGATGCTCACAATGCCAAAATAAGATCAAAACTTGCTGAATGTCCTAACGGATCCCGTTCATTTTGGTCTTTCGCCAAAGCTGTGGGAAGAAACTTCACTTCCAGCTCATTTCCTCCTCTAACCAAAAGAAGATGGAACACTAGCAACGACTGCCCAGGAAAAGCCAATATCTTTGCGCACCTATTTGCTGGAAATTCCACTCTGGATTCATCGGAAAACAACCCCGAACATTACACCTATTGACAGTCACATGCCCGAGATCACCTTTAGCCAACAGACTATCAGAAAGATTTTGCTGGGTCTCAATACCAACAAAGCCTGTGGATCTGCGGAATCCACTGATTGTTCTCAAGAAATGTGCCCCTGAACTAACACCTGTTCTTTGCAAGTTGTTCAACCACTCTTACAATTTGGGGGTATTTCCGTCCAATTGGAAAATTGCAAGAGTACAGCCAGTCCCTAAAAAACGCAAAATGGCCCTACCTAGCAACTACAGACCTATCGCACTGCTATCTATTATTTCAAAGGTCATGGAAAAAGCCATCAACATCGAGCTCATGAAATATCTGGAAGACTCAGGAATTGTCAACGATAGGCAATATGGCTTCCGCCATCAGAGATCAGCTGGTGACCTGCTCGCTACGCTCACATATATGGCAGCTATCTATTGAAAGTATGGAGAAACTTTAGCTGTGGCATTAGATATCTCCAAGGCGTTGATCGAGTTTGGCACCAGGGACTCCTCGCCAAGCTTCCGTCTTATGGCTTGCCCCCTCAGCTGTGTTCTCTGCTTGCTAGTTTTCTCTCAAACAGGTCACTCCATGTAGTGGTCGATGGAGTTTCATCTGACACTCTACTCATAAATGCTGGTGTTCCGCAAGGATCTATTCTCGCACCAACACTATTTCTACTTCACATCAACGACCTGTTGAAAGCAACTTCATGTCCAGTACACAGCTTTGCCGATGATAGTACCCTCCATACCGCTTTCTCTTCCAGGGCCCCTATATCAGCCCGTGAAACCAGAAATGAACGAGGAAGAAATGTTAATAATATAAATATGGACTTGGCAACAATTCTCGAATGGGGATCTAATAACTTGGTAGAATTCAATGCAAACAAAACACAAGCATGTCTTTTCTCTAGAAAAGACGATCTCACTGTGCCTAACATAACTTTGTCAGGAGTAACCATACTACTGAAGCCATCCATATCGATGCTTGGTATTACTATCAGCAATAACCTTTCCTGGGAAAATCACGTGAGGTCCATTGCCAAAAGTGCATCCCAAAAACTTGGTTTTTTGTTTCGTGCCAAGAGCTATTTCACCCCCAGTCAGCTGCTTATGATCTATAAGGCACAGATCCGACCTGTCAGATACTCTTTCCTGGTTTTCTGCATCAAATTGTCGTTTTTTTGCAGGTCAGATGTGAACTCTTGTCCATTTTCTATTGAGGTTGGTAGCGAGAATTTGGGCTTGTACCTTGAAAGCTTGTTCACCTGCTGGTAAAAGTTTCGTCCATTGCCTCTGTTGATTTGTTCACAACCGGTTATGTATGTGTTCTATATTGATCTATCATTTTTTGAATGTTTTTGTTGTAATCATTGATTTGTCTTTTGGAGTCTGGAATTGGATTCCGTCGATAGTCTCTATACATTTTCCGTTTGGATTTAATTAGTCTTATTATGAATGGTGGCAGGTCATGGTGAAATTCCTGATTTTTACTCTTGGTGTATTTTCAGCATTAATCGATCAAAATATACTTTATTGTCCAAAGAATCAGAATCTCATTGACAAAGCACAGTGTTAGATCACAACTACCATCATTATAATGATTACAGAGAAGACAGTGTGGAGTCAGCTTTAAAATAACAAAAAAGTCAATAAATAAACCGTGCACACACACCTAATATAATAATGTAAAAGATTCAAATGTTAAAATGGTTAAATCACTAACTGTTAATCTGTGAAAAACACAAATCGTCAAAAAAATACAAAACAAAAACAAATTAGACAGGTTAAAATTAAATAAAAAGTTGGATATCTTATATCTATCAAATGTAAGATGACAATTTAAAACGCCTAATAAAAACCAATAAGACAAATATAAAGTAGAAAGTTAAAATTATATAAAAAGTTGAGTTTCCTTCTATCTATAAAATAGTACGATCGTTGAAAAATTCCTCTAAACTATAATAGGGTCTATCAGAAAGTAATGCCTTGACTTCTTTTCTAAAAATAACACCAGAAACCACTCCTTTTATATTTTTAACCGACGAAACCAAAAAGGAGGAGGTTTTATGTATGATCACGCATAACTTTTTACTGAGGCGTCCGATTCCGATAATTCTTTTTTTAGTGGATAGGGTGTACTTCGAAGTTGATCCCATTTGAATTTAAAAGATGAAATCCACCCCTAAGGGTAGCAAAATGAAGGATATTGATCACTCACCCTCTGAATTCTGGTCCGTTAATCGATTCTATCAGGCATAACTTTGTACTGGGATCTTCGATTTGGATTATTCTTCTTTTATCAGATAGGGCATACCTCATAGTTGTTCATATTTGGATTTAGAATGGAATTATCTACCCTTACGGGTAGAAAAATAGGGGATAATTGATTTTTCACTTGTGAACATTGGCACACATGTAGTTGACAATGACAGATCGCTGGTGTCATCATCACAATCATTATATTCTAGAGAGAGAGAGAGAGATAAATATACTTTATTGGCCAAGAAAAACCTTCTTGTTGACAAAGCTTCTTAAAATCTAAATTGTATAACACTTTAAAAAATACAGACACAAGTGACAGAAAGCATAAAATAAAAACAAGAAAAATATACATAGAAACATAATTTAAAAGTAGGATCACATGTCGTTACGATAAAATATAAAAATAAAATTACAGTTTAGATAATACATATATGGGAGGGTATATTATAAAAGTATATTAAAATATTAATCACAACAGAGCTTCATTGTAGTATTCCTCAAGATTGTAATGAGCTTTTGTTACAAGGGCTTCTTTAACAAGGTATCTGAACTTTTTATAATTTCTTTCCTTTCTAATTGCGTAGGGTATGTGGTTGTATAGCTATGAGAGGATGGAATGATATACAAAGTAATGAAATAAACTAACCAGAACAACAAAAATAATTTATATTACAACAAATAGTAATCATATTATTTAACTGGTGCTAGTTGAAGTAAGGTGGGTAAGTAAGTATTTTCGAAGTAATCAAAAAACAAGCAGTTAGTAATTAGTAGATTTCAGCCACAAAAAATTGAAAAATAAAAACTTTTTAACAAAAAATTAAACCAACGAAAAATAAAAGAAAACCTTTTTAGTCTGAATAACTATGCTCCTAAGTAGTAAGTAACTAATTTTGAGTCGGCGCCAAACAAACAATCAACGAAGATCATTAAATTGCTTCAAAAAAATTATCAGAATATCACCGCCCAACTCGATGCCATCATTTTACTAATCATTTGCTTGTTTGTTTGGCGCCGACTCAAAACTAGTTACTTACATTAGTTTAGGAGCTTAGTTAGTGAGACTAAGAAGGTTTATTTTATTTTTTACTGTTCAGTTCCGTATTTTGTCGGTTTAATTTTTTGTTAAAAAGTTTTGATCTGGCAAGTGGTTGAATATCTTGCATCCATTATATATTAATGAATCTTTCACAAGAGAAGATGAAGGAATTGGTAGTTTTAAATGATGATTTTGTCGGGTAGAATAAGTGTTTACTCTATTAAAATTAGATTTGTGTTTGTGTATAAGGCATACTGTTTCCGTATAGAATAGAAGTTTGTGCCCCACTTGGAAACTCTGATCACACCCTCATCTCCACAACATGCTCTTTCCATTTACCATCGAGCTGCACAATACCACCCCGTCTCATGTGGCATTACAATTCGGCCGACTGGGAAGGTCTTCGTATGTTTTTCTCAGCGTTTCCATGGAAGAGAGTTTGTTTCTCTTCAGTAGATCCAACACAATGTGCTGAGACAATTTCTGAAATCATCATGTTGGGGATGCAAACTTACATACCGAATACCGAAGAAGAACATCATCCGATAAGACCTGGTTTAACAGAAACTGCTCTAGAGCTGTGGCTTCCAAACAGGCAGCATACCATCGATGGCTAAAAAATCCGGGCCCTGAGACCAGAGCAGCATATGTCGAGGCTAGAGGCATATGCAAAGAGACAATAGAATGCTCAAAAGATGCCCACAATGCCAAAATAAGATCAAAACTTGCTGAATGTCCTAACGGATCCCGTTCATTTTGGTCTTTCGCCAAAGCTGTGGGAAGAAACTTCACTTCCAGCTCATTTCCTCCTCTAACCAAAGAAGATGGAACACTAGCAACGACTGCCCAGGAAAAAGCCAATATCTTTGCGCACCTATTTGCTGGAAATTCCACTCTGGATTCATCGGGAAAACAACCCCGAACATTACACCTATTGACAGTCACATGCCCGAGATCACCTTTCGCCAACGTACTATCAGAAAGATTTTGCTGGGTCTCAACACCAACAAAGCCTGTGGATCTGACGGAATCCCGCCGATTGTTCTCAAGAAATGTGCCCCCGAACTAACACCTGTTCTTTGCAAGTTGTTCAACCACTCTTACAATTTGGGGGTATTTCCGTCCAATTGGAAAATTGCAAGAGTACAGCCAGTCCCTAAAAAAGGCAAAAAGGCCCTACCTAGCAACTACAGACCTATCGCACTGCTATCTATTATTTCAAGGTCATGGAAAAGCCATCAACATCGAGCTCATGAAATATCTGGAAGACTCAGGAATTGTCAACAATAGGCAATATGGCTTCCGCCATCAGAGATCAACTGGTGACCTGCTCGCTACGCCTCACATATATGGCAGCTATCTATTGAAAAGTATGGAGAAACTTTAGCTGTGGCATTAGATATCTCCAAAGGTTCGATCGAGTTTGGCACCAGGGACTCCTCGCCAAGCTTCCGTCTTATGGCTTGCCCCTCAGCTGTGTTCTCTGCTTGCTTGTTTTCTCTCCAACAGGTCTCTCCATGTAGTGGTCGATGGAGTTTCATCTGACACTCTACTCATAATGCTGGTGTTCCAAGGATCTATTCTCGCACCAACACTATTTCTACTTCACATCAACGACCTGTTGAAAGCAACTTCATGTCCAGTACACAGCTTTGCCGATGATAGTACCCTCCATACCGCTTTCTCTTCCAGGGCCCCTATATCAGCCCGTGAAACCAGAAATGAACGAGGAAGAAATGTTAATAATATAAATATGGACTTGGCAACAATTCTCGAATGGGGATCTAATAACTTGGTAGAATTCAATGCAAACAAAACACAAGCATGTCTTTTCTCTAGAAAAGCCGATCTCACTGTGCCTAACATAACTTTGTCAGGAGTAACCATACCACTGAAGCCATCCATATCGATGCTTGGTATTACTATCAGCAATAACCTTTCCTGGTAAAATCTCGTGAGGTCCATTGCCAAAAGTGCATCCCAAAACTTGGTTTTGTTTCGTCCAAGAGCTATTTCACCCCAGTCAGCTGCTTATGATCTATAAGGCACAGATCCGACCTGTCCTGGAATACTGTTCCCATATTTGGAGTGCGGCACCTAAACATATCCTGAGGCTATTGGATTCTGTCCAAAAGGGCAATTGTCTCGTCGGTGATGCCTCACACAAACTCGCTCACTTGTCTGGAACACCGTAGAAAAGTTGGCGATTTGTCTCTATTTTATAGATATTTTCATGGGCGATGCTCTTCTGAAATATCAACAATTGTTCCTGCTTTGGCAGTCTCTTCGAGATTAACCCGTCAAGTTCAGTCATCACACCCCTTCGTGGTCACTTTGGAGACCTGCAGAACATCACTTTCCAAAGACTCGTTCATCCAACGAACAGCGAGGCTTTGGAACTCATTGCCTAGGGAGGTGTTCCCCGAGGCATACAACCTTCAGAAATTTAAGAAGAACACCAACTCCTACCTTCTTTCCCTAGGTTCCCACGATGTTCTCTGAACATTACAGGATATCCCTTTTCGTGGGAACCAGAACATAAAAAAAAAAAAAAAAATATATATATATATATATATATATATATATATATGGATATAAAAGTGAAGTTTGCATGAGTCTCGAAGTCTTAGTTTGCATAGGCTTCTCAGAGCACGTTTTTGTTGAACAAAGACACTTTGTAGAGAGGAACTATTACATGCTCTCCAAAATGGAATGCCATACCTTAGTTGCGAGTCTATTAAAGCATAATAAACTGCTTTTGCAGCTGAATATCCCAACTCATTTGATGCCATTTTGACGGCATAGCAACCAGAGGATAACTTTTTATTGAGATTGTTTATATGAGCATTGAATCAACACAATCCATGAATAGCCCCAAAAATTTTGAATTTGTTTTTTTTTCAATCATTTTAGTATCTAGAGATATGTCTCCTATTGTGCATCTGAATGAAACTATATTGGTTTTGGATATGTTAAATGTGAGTAGATTTGAGTCACACCACTTTTTCACCATTTGTATGTCATTGCTGATGATTCGATGTAGATCAGTTTCATCGTTGTTGTGCCATAAAATAGTAGTGTCATCTGCGAAGAGAGTGAATTTTCCTGATATGTCAAGGGCTGTCAAATCGTTTATATATAGCAAAAACAGAATGAGGCCAAGGATCGAGCCTTGAGGCACCCCACAATGTATATTTGCTATATTGGAGGTTGATTTTGTTTTTGCTATCTGCGTTCGATCTGATAAATATGATTCAAACCATCTATGAGCACTATATCTTATTCCGTAGCAGTGCAGTTTTTGCAACAGTATTTCGTGATTCACACAGTCAAATGCCTTAGACAAATCACAAAATACTGCCGCAGCCACCTCATCACTATTGATTTCGTTGTACAGTTCATATAGAAGAGAAAAAATTGCATCATTAGCGCTTTCATTATTTTGGAATCCAAACTGTTGGATACTCAAAATATTGTGGCTGCATAAGAAGTTGTTCAATCTATTTTTGACAAGTTTGTCAATAATTTTTGACAATGTTGGAATGAGAGAAATGGGTCTAAAATTTGAGGGAGAGTTCTTATCATCACCTTTATGCAGAGGTATCACCAAAGATGTTTTTAGGAAAGACGGGAAAATGAACTGGCGAAAAGACTCATTTATCAGAGCTGCTAAGCAACTGAGTGCGTTTAGAGGAAGGTTTTCGAAAATTCTTATGGACATTTCTTCTATTCCAGATGTGGTTTTGTTCTTCATACTGCATATGATTTCTCCCAATTCATCGACGTTGGTATCGTACAACACAAAGTTTTGATTCACGGTAATATGGCTCAAATTAACCAGTGGATCTTAGGGAATTGTTATATTCTCTCTCAGAGTGTCTGCAATCGAACAATAGTAACTGTTGAGAGTGTCTGGACTGAGTTCAGATTCTACCTTCTCCCCAGAGTTTTTTCCTCTGAGTTCATTGATTATTGTCCAACTCTCCTTTAGCTTATTACTGGCGCCTCCAATACGATTTTGGTAATATTTGTCTTTTGCGAGTTTTATTAGCTTCCGTTAAATTGACCTGTATTTATTGTAGGAGTTGTGGAAAAAAATCTTCATTTGTGTATTTCCTTATATGATGTAGTGATCGTAAGTTTCTTGCTGAAATTTTGATTCCATTTGTCAACCATTCCTTCCTCTTTTTTTGTCTGGATGGGAAATGCCTCATCGAAATTTACCAAAAGCATTTTATAGAACTCATCAAATGGTTCTTTTGAAGTTAATGTGATATCCCAATTAATTTGTTGGCATTTCATATAGAACCTATTATAGTTCGACCTAGTGTAGAGACGGCCATGCCTGAATTTCTCACTTGCTCTGTTTGCCTCAATATTTTTTACAACGCAATGAACGGCCTCATGGTCGGATAAACCGGCAGGCACCACAGAGCATGTGATATATTGAGATTCTATATCGCTGCAAACATAGTAAATAGTAGTGCTAGAATATTGAGAGATTCTGGTATCAGATTTCACATGCTTGTTTATATTAAATGCAGTAAAAAGATTTATAAGTGAATTCCTAATATTACAGTGTGTGTCATTAAAATGTATGTTTAGATCACCTGTTAATATAATATTAGATTTTCCAGGGATACTATTTAACAGTGCCTCTAATTGGTTCAGGAATTCATGGATATCTGATGATCCTAAGTTTGCTGTAGGAGATTATGAATTTAGTCGTAGATAATTGATTTTTTGTCAACTTACAGGAAAAAGGCCCCATAATAACGATGCTTTAACAATAATGCATAGATTAATTAATAGAATAATTTTTTACTTTTTAGCGCATTTGAATAAAAGCTTGTCTTTTAAAAGGTTTTTATTTAGAATTTTCAATCTAAGTTTTGTTGTGAGATATTTTAGGCAAATCATTTTCAAACAGAACGTTACTAACAAATTGAAATTGTTTAGTTAATTTTTATCCAGAATACCCAAAACCCAGTAATGTATTAAAGCAAATTCAGTAATTTGCCCTTCTTAGAACACATAATTAACATTTTTCACTTCCAGTGGGAGAGAAATCCCAAAATATGGAAATCTTATCTGTTCTATAAAATTGAGATTGTTATTTTTTTGAAATATGAAAACAACAGAACTTTGTCAAATATATGTAAACAGCATATTATAATAGTAAATTGAGGAAAAAAGTTGTAGTTGGAACTTAAATTTCAGATTCCTGGGAAAATACTGAATGTAATGGTCTTGCTGGTGAATTAACAAAACCCAAAGTCAACTATTTTAAAGATGGAGTTATACTAAAGAATGAAGATAACTCTGAATGTACAGAAGATTCGTCAACAAATTGTATAGAATGGAAAACGGAGACACTAAAAACTGAGTATGACCTTGATATTATTTACGAAGATGTCAAGCCACAAACTGGACCAAACTCTTCTCATAAACGTTCAATAGGTAAGATGGTATTTATTCAGCAGAAATATTTTGGAAAGTCAGGGTACTACGAGAATATATCTCTAGTGAAGGGAGTAAATCTTTCGTTCATCAAAGCATTAATTTGAAGTATTTTTGAATAACATTGAAAATCGAACAATTGTGAGTAATAATAAAAGTACTTCATTGAACATAATTACAAAATGCTCAAAGGCTATTGACCGAGGTCCTTCTGCCCATCATAGTATAATAATTTTCTGGATTATAATTGTTGCATTTTATAGTAAAGATGTAAAAAGTAACACGAAAAAAAAACTGATAGTTGTTGTATCCGTGGGGTTGTTGCTGCTGTGTGGTGTGAAAAATTTCATAATTTCTCCCATTTTTTTCTTTAGACTCTGAAACACGGCCTCAACAAAATAAAGAGGACAATGGAACAGCTGCGGAAAGGAACAGAGATACAAGGAAGCTATCTACCATAAGGATTAATTCGAAAAATTCTCAGATGATTCAAAATCTCCCTCATTGTACAAAATTGAATCCTTTTGATAATGAAAAAGGACATCTTACGGTACATGAGGGAATTTATAAGGCAGAAAAACCATTTCAATGCAAAATTAGTCTAAAGAGTTTTGCAGCAAAAAACACAATGCATCATGAGAGAATGCACACAGGAGAAAACCCGTTGTTTCAATGTAATATTTGTCTGAGGAGTTTTTCAGCAAAAAACAACTTGTTGCATCACAAGAAAATTCATACTGGGGAAAAACCATTTCAGTGCAAAGTTTGTCTGAAGAGATTTTCAGCTAAGGTCACCTTGTTGCTTCACGAGGGCATTCATACAGGGGAAAAACCGTTTCAATGCAAAATTTGTTTAAAATTGTTCTCCAGAAAAGGGAGTCTTGCAGAACACGAGACTATTCATTCAGGAGAAAAACAATTTCAGTGCAAAGTTTGTTTGAAATCGTTTTTCAGAATGGGGAATCTTACAGATCACGAGACAATTCATACAGGAGAAAAACTATTTCAGTGCAAAGTTTGTCCAAAGAGTTTTGCAGCAAAAAGAAATTTATTGCGCCATGAGAGAATTCATACAGGGGGAAAGCCATTTCAATGCAAAATTTGTCCAAAGAGTTTTGCCGACAAAAGCAAATTGTTGTGTCATGAGAGAATCATACGGGGAAAAACCATTTCAGTGCAAAGTTTGTCCAAAGAGTTTTGCAGCAAAACATAAATTAATGTGTCATGAAAGAATTCATACAGGAGAAAAACCGTTCCAATGCAACATTTGTTTGAAATCATTTTCCCGGAAGAACTATCTTAAGGAACACATGATGAGGCATACAGGAGAAAAAACATGAAAAAAAGATTGGTTTGTAATTTAAGCCCCGCCCTATTCTTAATCTTCATGAATGACCTAGAGAAAAATTGTAATGTACCCGACTCAAAAATACTTTATGCAGACAACACAAATTTCGCCCTAACTGGTGATAACTTTGATCAAATTTTCGATAAAGCTAACCTTAAAACTACACCATCATTTATGACATACTCCAAAAAAACATTTTTATTTCACAATTGCTTCATAAACATCGCAATCAATAATGTGTTTTATTTCCTTTTTAAATACTCCAATGGGTGTTGAAAATAGATCAGTTATTAGATATTTGATTGACCTTTTTGCACATGGAATGAATTGGAGATTTCAATAGTGTATTCGTTCTTGGAATAGGTAAATAAAAACAGAGTGAACTCCTACTGTTCAAACGAGGTATATTGAAGTTCAGTTGAGATAATAACTCTGGACAATCAGTCAGGTGGTTTGTGAGTTTATAGATAAATATGCAAGAGTGGTAAGTTCACGGCCCTCCAACGATAACAGCTAAAATCTGTTTAATAATAAGTTATCATCTAAACCTTGTTTGGGATGAATTCTATCGATGCTATATGCACTATACTTCATGAATTTCCGTTCAATTGATTCGAGCAGATGAATGTTATTCAAGTAAATAGGAGACCAAATCAGCGAGCATGTTCTCACCTATGAGATAAAGAGAATAATAATAATACTTTATTTGCCACTGCGGTACAATATGTACATATGGTATGTCAATAATTAGTTATAAATATAAAATATAATGTTAACAGGATAAAAACGAATAAAATAGGTAGATGAAGGTCGTACTTAGCAATATAAGTGTATATATAAAAGTCGTGCATATAAACTGCAAATTAAAAACATATGGAAAAAGCGTCATAGATAAGTATAAATACACTTTGAACAATATAAAAAAATTGACAAAAATAAAAAATACGTGCTCAACGGAAATCATCATCCAGGAATTCATCACAACTATAGTAGCATTTCTGCAGCAGCAGCTGCTTCACTCTACCATGAAACACTTTATCAGAGGTAATTTGCTTGATCTCTTCAGGTAATTTATTATACAGAATTATTGCATTATATAAAGGGGATTTTTTATATTTTGTTGTCTTGTGATTTGGAATACAAAAGATCACCATGCGGGTATTGTAACTGTCGCCGTTGCATTTGTTTCTATTTCTTGATGTTTGATCTAGCAAAACCTATACTTTTAAGAATATATATGGAGGGAGCCGATAGTAATTTTTCCCTAATGAAAACTGGTTTACAGCTGTCTCTGTGTTCCATGCTGAAAATTAATCTAACAATGCGCTTTTGTGCTACGAATACTCTGTTTATTTCACTACTGCAACCCCATGCTATGATATTGAGCGACATATGTGAATATGCCATTTTACCTCACTGCTACTCCTGATTTCGTCAATAACCTGTAGGTCATCTGGAACATTTTTTTTTCTATTATAGAAATTTACTGTTACGGTTTTAGTGGAGTTTAGAATTAGTCTGTTTCGCTGACACCAGGAGCTAAAACCGTCGATTATGCATTTTACCTTACTGAGCAGTACATCAATATTCCCCCCTGTAACTGTGATAGTTGTATCATCTGCAAACATAGTAAGGTGGCAGTCTTCCAGATAATCTGGCAAGTCATTTACATACAGCAAAAAGAGCAGAGGTCCAAGCACTGATCCCTGGGGCACTCCAATCTTAACGTCATTGTAACTTGATCTGGAATTTTCACATTTTACTGTCATGGTGCGACTTTCGAGGTAGGATTTAATCCATTTCAACACGTTATTGGGGAAACTAAGTTGGGATAGTTTAGCAATTAAAAATTCAGGAGACACAGTGTCAAACGCTTTCGTTAAATCAAAAAATAAAGATAATACAATATTACTCGAATCTAGCTCTTTATAGATAAAATTCAGTAAGTGATATGTTGCAGTTTCTATTGATTTACTCTTTCTGAATCCATGTTGTTCTTTGCACAGTATATTATTTAGCTCCAAATAGTTAGTAATCCTGTTTGATACTATCTTTTCAAAAATTTTTGCCAGTGAACAGAGCAAAGAGATTTGCCTATAATTATTGCCAATGGGGCTGTCTTTATTTTTGAAGTCTTTGCAGTTTCTGAAAATGAAGCCAAGCATTTTTTTCGCTGCCGATGCAGTTTTGATAATGTGTGTTGAGAAGCTCAATTTGGAGTCAAAATTGATACCAAGATCTTTTGTTACATCACAACGATCCAAAAAAAAAAGATTTATTGAGTTAAGTGTATTCCACTGGTTTTATTTTAAAGCTTAATGACATTTTTGTATATTTAGAGGTTATTTATTTGTTTCACACCAAAATTCTAGACGGTCAATATCATTTTGGAGTAATTTACTGTCATCGGCAAATAAAAGAATACTGCTTGTTAAATTTTCACCTCATTCACAAATAATGAAAAGAGAAGAGGGGCTAAGTTGCTTCCTTGAGGTGCTCCGTTGGTAGAAATGAAAATTTGTGATTTATGGCCACGGTACTCTACATATTGTGACCGATTACTAAGGTATGATTGAAAGAAGTTTAGTAGGTTAGTATCAAAGCCAAGATAATTTAGTTTAGATATTAGTATTTTATGGTCCAATTTGTCAAAGGCCTTTGAAAAATCTGTATATATGATATTGACTTGAGACTGATTATCAATAGCATTGCTGATAGTTTGTGTAAAGCACATCAAATTGGTGATGGTTGATCTTTTAGATATGAAGCCGTGTTGCTCAAATGATATTTTATTTTTTACATTGGGAAATACTCTATTATAGATAGAGATTTCAAAAGCCGCATTTAAATATCGGGCATCTTTTTGAGGTTTTCCAAACATTGGGAAATGTACATGGGTTTAATGCTCTGTTATATATTGTTTGGAGGGGTTTTGCAAACACATAAGCACAATCTTTTACAAAAAAGCTAGGGATGTTATCATAGCCACAGGTATGTTTGGATTTAAGTTTTTTCAGCACAGTCTTCACTTAATTTCTCAAGTGATATAGTTGGTGTATTTAAGGGTAGTGGATCATCATCCATGGTGTTATTATCAATTGGGATAGTGTAAACACTGTTAAAAAAAATCTGCAAATGATTATATACAGAATAAACAGAAACAAATGTGGAAAACTGTTAATACACTTATAGGGAAAAAAACATTGAAAGAATGTCCACAGGAAATGTATATTAAAAACAAATTGGTAGGAAATAAAAAAATTATTGCTGATTCTTTTGCCAAACATTATGCAACGATGGTTCCAAATAATTCACAACATCAATTTAAAAATCCTATTGGGTACAACGGATTTAATCCCTAACGTGCATGGTTTTTATTTAAATCCTATTACACCAACTGAGGTCTTCAATGTCATCACTGAACTTAAAAATAAAAATTCCACCGAAATGGACTGTAATAAATGATTCCCGTTTTTGGTGAGACACAATATAATCAGCAGCTATCAATATGGGTATTGCCCTGGCAAGTCGATGGAGGGCGCAGCTGCAACTTTCCTGGAGCATATTTATAATGGTATCGACAAAGGTAAATTTGTAGCTGCGCTTTTCTTTGATTTATCCAGGGCATTTGACTCCATAGATTTTGATATACTCGCTAACAAAATATATGCCATAGGTGTTCGGGGGAAATTTCTTGCATGGGTAATATCTTATATTAAATACAGGAAACTCTATGTGAAATGGGATGATACGAACTCTGATATATTCAACATAGACATTGGAGTTCCACAGGGCTCAGTTTTGGGATCGCTTAATGATTTACCACAACATATAGGTACTAAGTCAATATAACTTTTTGCTGAAGACACTTCAATTTCAGAAGAAGCTGATAGTTCTGCGGAACTTCAGTCGACACTAAACACAATAGGTCGCAAATTTACAACATGGTGTCGCACAAATAAACTTATAGTTAATGCCGATAAAACAGTGTTAGTTCAATTCTTCAATAAAGATACTTAGAACAGCCTATATATGTTGATATCAATGATGTGACTATATTCCGTCGGAAACCACAAACTTTTTAGGTCTTCATATAGATTCTGGATTGAGTTAATCGTCATTTTTGGTGCAGCAAAAATCATCATGTCACAAAAAAAGCCGGAATTCAAGAAAAAATTTGTTTTTAATGTTTTCTGCATTTTGGGGAGTCAATTTAACATCCAGGAGGTACAAAAATATTTTAGAAAATATTGTAGAGAACTTCTTTGATAATCTGCCACTCGAAAATTATCGAAAACTTTTCATTCTCACCCTATGCATAGTATGAAATATGAAAGTACTCCAAGTGTACCATCAATAGGGAATACGCATGTGCCCGTTTTCTAGGATATTTTGATTTGCACATGAAGATTATCGACTATAAAGCTCAGCAACAAACTCGGAAATTGAAAAAAATTCCAATGTTTTTCATAATTCGAAATTAAAAACGCTAATTTTTTCATCGCATTCAGAAACGTACTCCTAGCACCTCTATTGGACGTATGTATAGTTACTTCACACAGTTCAAACTTTTACCGCTAGTTGCTTCGAACTGTCAACTATAATTTCATTCGTCTTCGTTTATGTTGCACAAATATGTTATCATAGTATTTTCAATTGTTACTGATACGTCACATTGAATTTATGCCCGGGTTGCAAGAAATAGTATTGTCTATCAATATTTCTGAAACAACCACAATTGGCGCTAGTGTTCATGGGAAGTTATTCAAGTGACGGTCAAATGGAGTTTGAAGAGGGGTGTTGCCAACTTAAAAAAAAAACTTTCAATAGTTCTGTGTTCAAGACTAAAGTTGGATTTGCAAGCTTTCCGTATTTTTGCTTATCGCGTATTGATGTCTGATTGGCCAATGAAATAGAAAGCAGGTCAGTAATCGGAAGTCGAAACACTTTCATCTTTTATTGAAGAAAAGCGCTGATTTTGTCGAGTTTTAAGTTTCGCGACAACCCTCTTCTATTTTTTTATTTTTTACACGGTTCTAACCAGCAATCACAAACATAACCTGAAATAATGAAAATAAAATAGTTGTTAAGTTATTAGGCAATCCGTCGACCTATCAAAACGAAAGCAATATGGCGGCTGTTGGCACACATTGCAATTCGTCATAAGCGACCATAGTGGTAAAAGTGTTTATTTTGTGATTTTCTGTGCGAATTTGAGTAGTTTTTTCAATTCAGGATTATAATTCGTGCTTCAACTGAAAAAAAATGCCCCTTATTTGCATTGTAGTTAACTGTGGGTCCCGTCACGACAGGGATAGAGTCGGGTTTCACTCGGTGTCTACAGTTTCAAATCATAAGTTTTTGACCAGTTAAAATGACTTATCGAGGAGGAGAAGAGCACTATGGTCAGCTGCAATCAACCTAGAAGATCTTACGGATTCGAAAATCAAGTATCAGAGAGGCTGCAGCAGACATACCCTGTGTGCGCATTCGTGATAACATCCGTCATGGATACCTACCTATAACTTCAGACTTTTGTGATTTGATTTGTTCCTTAGATCTTACGGATTCGAAAATCAAGTATCAGAGAGGCCGCAGCAGACATACCCTGTGTGCACATTCGTGATAACTTCCGTCATGGCTACCTACCTATAACTTCAGACTTTTGTGATTTGTTTCTACGATTACTTGTATGATTTTGCCTACTTGTATATCTCTGAACTATTGTACATTAGGAGGTCCCATTTTAAATAAAGTTCATATATATATATATATATATATATATATATATATATATATATATATATATATATATAATTGATATATTTTCCACTTCAAAAGTAGAGAAAACTCCTAGTGAATGTTCATATATATGTACCTACCTCCTCAAAAAACACTCTTATAGGTATGTTATTGAATTACTGGACTACAAATTTTCTTTAGGATTCTGGTGACTCAATAAATAAAAATATTTAGAAATATGTCTTTCAATCTCAACCTTCCCTTTTTAGATATTTCAGGCAATTATCGAAAGCCTCGATCAAGTCTTGTGAAGGGTGTTGTATTTGATTACTCTCGTTTCAGACGTCCATCGTCTTAATGTATTTGAAAAGGTTTACACGATGTTTTGAATGTGAATACTGTATTCAGACGATTGCAGATACAAACATTCGAAACATCGTGAAAACCTTATCATGAACATCAAGACGATAGACGTCCGAGACGAGAGTAATCAAGTTACCACGTCGTCTACAACCTTCAAAGGGTATTGTAATTTATTAACAGTAAAAATTGGATATATTGTGATATTTATCGAAATTGTACTATATACAAATATCAATATTGTGTGTCATTTTTTTATAATTGGTATTAAATTAAGAGTAATCAACTGAATCAGTAAAACAACAAATAAACAAACATTTATTATTTATATATATTCATTTGAAACATTTCATTTTTTAAAACAACTGAACAAGAGGCAAGTCGTCCAATAAATTTTTTGACTGGATGGCATTGGCCACACAGCTTCCAAATCTGTGCGTGACATTGCCTCTAATATAGCACCAATATGACCACCTACTTCACTGTTTCCGGCCATACAAGTACAGTGAGCAGTACAAATACTTTCATCCTTTTCAATTATGTACCAAACATCTGAAGGTTTTTAATTTGCCTTTTGTGAATACTTGACCTGAAAAAAAGTTATGTCGATTAGAAAGAACTATTATGGAAGTTGAGAAGTAATGTTCTTAAATATCAAATCAATGTCTCTTATAATGAACAAATGTGGCAATAAACATAATAGATCAGATAAGAAGTTATGAATTGCTTCTTATGTATTATTATTCCTAATTTATAATAATTCACTTCGATGACTCAAGATTTGCAACTTGTACCCATTAGAAAAAAACCTGCTGCCTAGGAAAACACATACTAGACTAACTGAAATATATAAATGATTCTAAATTTTTGTTCTCACCTTCACAACGAAGCCAGATTCAAAGTATGTATGGATTCTAAACTTGTATAGGGCTTCATCTGCATTTGGGAAATCTGAGTAGACAGCAAATACGAAATAATATCCATATTCGTAACAGGAGGAGCACCAACAATTGAACAATTCAGTGTAAAAAGAATCTAAATCACTGATCAATCCTCAACTTAATTTTATACCTGTAACAAATACATTGATAAAAATGTAAACAGAAGATGGGGATGTATTTTCAAGCATACCGTTCACCAAAGCCTCTGCTTTCCAACAATAGTGTCTTCAGGTAATCACTCTCCATCTGAATATTATTAATTAACAACACAAAAGCTCCGAAAATAACCAAAAATACACTTTTACAAGCCAAAGGTACACACTGACAATAATGTTCTTATGGCGATTATCAGTGTGTGTGCCAACAACCGCCATATTGGGTCACGTGGTATGGATTGCCTAATTGTCTTGTACCCACCTCAAAGTTGAAGGTGGTATTGGCTCTTGTACCACATGTAATCTTTCTAGTCAGGGGCTTATCAACAGCATGATATACTCAAATTTGCATTTCTATCATCAGGTTTGCTGCAATACCTTGACTTCTTCTGGCTTCTTCCTCATTAATTCTCATTATTTTACGGTAATAATATTTCGAAAGTATAAGCCATGAGTGAACTTCATTTGATGAAATAATTAGTCAAGTCACTTATGACAGATTGTATATAAACAGGGCGCACTTAATATTTAAGCTTCCCGCGGAAAGCGAAAACTTGCATATGCATTCACCTTGAGAAGGTTTATTTTATTTTTTGATTTTTGGGAATTCCTAATAGCGGCCTATGAATTTGGTTTAAGGTTTTTTTATAAAATTTTACTCTCTCAAGGATAGTTTGTTATTGATTGGCATAATTTTGACAGATCGAGTGCATATTGGTCTCATTTCTTGTTGGCAGCACTGGACTGGTAGTCAAATGTCACGTCACTAAACTAGACAACTTCACACACACACACAGCCACCTTGGATTGGAATAAAGGCTTTTCATCTCAGGAGTCAGTCAGGAGTATTCCATAATGGCTTCAGAATACTACGAGTGTGAAGCAAAACTTTCAACTGCTATGATGGCTAGTGGGACTTACTTTGATGCCAATGTAGGAATAGTGAAAGATGAGGCCTCCGAAATCACATCCTTTAGTGAAAATGGGAATGAACAAAATGCAATTGGAAATGAGTTTGGTCATATTTTAAAGAAAGAAATAGTGGAGGAAGATCCATTGGAAACCAAACCGTTCAGTGAAAATGGAATGTTTATTGATTGTTAGAAAATTATGACAAGGAAACATTTTATGATCCCGATTCAAGCGAATTAGAGGTTACGCCGAGAAATAGTGTTGAAGACTCCAAAGAATCAAAGTTCTCCCCAACTCGTGAGTTTCCATTAAGAAATATTGAATGTTTGTAGATATATACACATGAACTTGAGATAAAAATTATATAGTCTCGATCTTAGAGTAATTAAAGTCTCACTCTGAGATTACTGGGTGAGATTGATTTTTCATATCTTCAAAGGCATTTTTACGAACTTTTATTTAGTTTCCAGATGTGTGTAATGAAATCTTACAATTTAAATTTGACCCACTTCTAGTTCTCCAATTTACGTGAAATTTGGCAGGTGTTCATAGTTCCCATGATAATGCATTATGGAATTTTTGTTAGAGAAAAAAAATGGCAGACGAGATTTGTGTTTATGGTCCAATTCTATTCAAAATAGGTATGTGGGGGTTTTCGTGTCGGAGATTATGAATTTTGTCAAAATTCATAAATTCAAGATGGCGGCTACAAGATGTGATTATGAACCTTTTCTATTCAAAATTGGTATATCGGGGTTTTGGGGTCGGTGATTATGAATTTGGTCGAAGATTATTGGTTTTTTGTGAATATTCATAAATTGAAGATGGCGGACAAGTTAATCTTTAGATGATCCATTGAAGATGTGATTATGAACCCTTTTCTATTCAAAATTGGTATATCGGGGTTTTTTGGGTCGGTGTTTTTGCATGATCTCCATTGAAGAACTAGATAGCTCAGAACTTACAGGATGAAAGCCTCATAATAACGATGCTTTAACAAAAATGCATAGAGTAAAGTGTACTACTTACTAGAAAGCACAAAATAAAATAATTAATAAGAAACCTTTTTAAATGCAAGCTTTTATTCAAATGTAGAAATAGCTTTTGGGGAGTTATTCCGTTAATTATAGATTCAAATCTTGCCTCTTTTGCATTCGAACTGAAAACCTTGCGCAACAAGCTCTTGAATCTATAATTCACGGAATAACCTACGTCACACATCCAAAGCAATTAGTTTTTACTTTATATTATTTTCTTGTTTTTTTTTTAGAGAAAAAAATTCCCTGGTGAGAAAAAATATTCAAATAATGGAATAATGTATAATGCATTGGGCAGGGACATATGATAATAATATACATATTGGAAAGACAGTTTACTATCGATATCCCAATTAATTTCTTTTTTTAAACATTTTTCAGTTAGTATTTGCATTCTATTTTATTCGATATCCCAATTAATTTCTTTTTTTAAATCATTTTTCAGTTAGTATTTGCATTCTATTTTATTTCCAATATCTGAAATGAAGCTGATATAAGTCCTGAAACACCATATATAGACACATATTCCTTTATTTCAGGAAATTCAAAGTGATATCTGTTATATGAAATAGTTTAGTAGTTTTTTACAAAACGAAAAAACAGAACTCTTCGTCAAATCTATGTAGACACCATATCACCGATATTTTCCAGGGGCATATCATACTTATTACAGTTTTAATAGTTATCGTCGCAAAATAAAAAATGAAACTATCAGGGTATTTTTTTAGATTTTTTCTGTCTCTACAAAAACGTCAATTTAAATTAGAATTTATATTGAATGTTAAATTGGAATACAGATATTACTGATTGCAGAATTCTTGAAGAGGAGCTATAAATAAAAGAAACAAGCTATTAAAATTGTTAATGAATAAAATAGCGCTATTTTTACTTTGTTATCTTCACCATGTCGAAGAGAAGATGAAAATTATGCCATTCTCATAATTACAAATATAATTTATAATAGATTGCTTATTTTATTTATGTTTCCTCATTAGTTTTGGTTCATCGAACTTTATGACTGTCAAATTTGAACTAAGTTACATGTATTAGTCTTTACTCGGATGTTTATACTGTAAATTGAAAAAAGAAATTGGTAGTTCAACTCAAATTTCAGATTTCTGGGAAAATATTGAGTGTAATGGTCTTGCTGGTGAATTGGCAAAACCCAAAGTCAACTATTTTCATAATGGAGTTATAGTGAAGAAGGAAGATAACTCTGAATGTACAGAAGAATCATCAAAAAATAGTGTAGAATGGAAAACTGAGTATGATAGTTACGAAGATGTCAAACCTCAAATTGGACCAAACTTTTCTCATACACCTTCAATAGGTAAGATGGTATTTATTCAACAGAAATGCTCTGCAAAGTCAAGAGTGCTAGATGAAAATATCTCTAGTGAAGAAAGTAAATCTTTTAGTCGCTGAAAGTTATTTTTAAATTACATTGAAAATCCAATAATTGGGATTTTGCCAGAATGCTTTTTAAGACCAATACCACAATACTCAGAGAGGAACCCGAGAAAACAGTTCACCACATTATATCTATGAAAAATCTACAAAGTGGCTCTACTTGACATACTGAATGTTATTTGTGCCGTCTATGGGTTCAGTTGGGGAAATTGCATCTTTTACTTCTCGGTCAAAGATTAGAATATATACTCGGCTACCTGAAAATATATATATATTTTTAACGTGCGTTTCGGAAATATCCCCACTGTGATAATTCTTCTAGATAATTATATTTTTTTTAATGTTTTGCTAATAGCATTTTAATATTTTTTGTATGACGATTCCATTGAGGTAAATCTAGTAATTCATGCCATTTTTTCTTTAGACACTGAAACATGGCCTCAACAAAATTAGAAGAGGATGGAATAGCCGTAGATGGGAACAATGATACAAGGAAGAAATCCTTAATGAAGAATGATTTGGGAAAATTCCCCTATGATTCAGAAACTCCCTCATTGTTCATATCCAAAATTTTCTGAAACTAAAAAGGGACACGAGATCATTCATATGGGTGAAAAACCTTTTCAATGCAAAGTTTGTTGCAAGAATTTTGTAGCAAAAAACACATTGTTGCGTCATGAGAGAATTCATACTGGAGAAAAAGCATTTCAGTGCCAAATTTGTTCCAAGAGTTTTGTAGCAAAAGAAACATTGTTGCGTCATGAGAGAATTCATTCTGCGGAAAAACCATTTCAATGCAAAATAACATCAAGGAAAAAGACACATGCACAAATATGTAGAGAATATCGTGAGAGAAAGAAATTACAAAATACAATGGTAAAACATAACTGCAGAGAGATAGATGAATGTACTGAGACTGATAATTACAAGCTAAAAAACCTAAAACTAATGCAGAAAGAAGAAAAAAACATTATGAAGCGCAGAAATTAAAGAAACAAAAAAGTAAAAAAATACCTAAAACTAAAAAACAAATAAATAAAGAATATTACGAGAGGAAAAAAAAACTTAGAGGTGTCAAGGGACACCCGGATGGAACGAAGTTCCTTTCGATTAATTAGTGAAGGAATTGTAATAATTTTTTTTTTTAAGTTATAATAATATTTTTTTTATTATTAACAAATATAATGTAATATTAACTTAATCAGTAGGCTCAATTTTTATTAAAGTTAGAACGCATTTCACTTGCTAAAACACACAATAATGGAGAGATTATAACGCGTATGACTTGGTTAGCACAATAGTAAAGAGAGGTTATAATGAATTTGCTAAAAATACATAAGCATTTATTATTGTCTGTATAAAATCTCTACTTACCTAACTCCATCAGCAATATCCGGAACATGTGCAGAAACACTGCCAGGATTCATTATTGTTATTATTTTTTATTATTTATTATGTACAAAAAACCTGTATACACTCAACAAAAATAATTGTCACGACACCACACTGTTCAATGCGAAATAGAAAGACGAAACGAAAATAACTAGCTTGCTTTCTATGAGAGAAAGAGAGACAGACAGAGAAACACGCGCACGCCGCACAGCTTACAACTATAGCAAAAAGTGTCGTTACAACTTTTGGTCTTAATTTATTCCGTCTAGCCCCCTTTCGCAACGCGCGATAAGGAACTTCGTTCCAATATGTTCGAAGAGTTTGTTAGAGTAAAAGAAACATTGTTGTATCATGAGAGAATTCATACAGGGGAAAAACCATAAGAGTGCAAAATATATTCGAAGAGTTTTAGGGCAAAAGACACATTGTTGCGTCACGAGAGAATTCATACGGGGGAAAAACCATTTCAATGCAAGGTTTGTCCAAAGGGTTTCGCTTCAAAAAAAACATTGATACAACACGAGAGATCTCATACAGGCGAAAAACCGTTTCAATGCAAAATTTGTTTAAAATCGTTTTCTCAAATGGGAACTCTTAGAGGACACAAGAGAATTCATACGGCGGGAAAACCATTTGAATGCAAAGTTTGTTCGAAGAGTTTTACATTTAAAAGTACATTATTACATCATACAGGAAAAAATTAGTTCAATGCAAAATCGTTTTCCTGAAAGAGGAATATTTACATTTTCCTAGATGTTAAAATTTAATCCTTGTAACGACCTGAAAGAGCTTGTTAACTCAAAAAACGTATTTATAAAATGAATAATAAAAGCTAAAAAAGCTAATGATAATTACATGAAATCGGAAATTGCAAAAAAGCAATGTGGAATTTGATTAATATAAATTAAAACAAACGACATTCGATTTTTGAGGACTGAAAATTTATATTTTTATGTAATTTTACATTTTAATTACTTCTTTAATTAATTTTAGACTATTCAAAGAAAATATAAAATCAATTAACAAGAACTACCAATAAGTGTCAAGTTCAACTTCAAAGAAGAAAGATACTCCCATTATTCAAAACTTCAACTGGATTTCCATTGTGAATTTTGCAAGAGAAGTTTCAACACTAAAAAGAGGTTTGAATATCCACAAAAGAAAAATGCACTTCTTCTCCAGTACAGGTTTTCTTTCTTCAACACCTGATGGTTTTATGGATTTGAATGGAATTGACAATGAGTGTTCTTCTAGTCGACTGAATAATCGTTTGGCCTATCACAAACTCAATCAGTACATTGCCAAAAGCATACCCAAATCAGCAAGAGTGAGTGCTGCTGAAGCTTTAAGTATATCAATTGACAATTGTATCATTTCCAACTCTATAGAAGCATGGGAAAATCTACTTTGTTTTGCATACAAGTCCTGTCTCCCACCAATTAATCAAAATCAGTTCTGTTTTCATCTGAAGCTTCCAAAACCTCTTTGAGTTGATTCACTGAAAATTATTTTTGTCTCATAATGTCATGGATCTAGATCATCCTTCATTCATTCCAGTATCTGAAACTCTTTCATCAAAAAATATGTGGGTGATAGCTACCATCTGTTCCACATAATGAAATTGCAAAAATACATGACCTTTCCAATTGGGAATTCAAAATTAGATGCCAGAGCGGCGAAAATTCAAACCAGACATACGTACATTGTTTGTTTTCTCAGAGGTTATACACTTGTGTTTGGAGTTTTTCTTAAAATATTTCCATTTGGTATTATTTTCCAGTTTTTTTGTGTAGTTTATTCATTTCAAGACTATTGTGAAGTGGTGTATTTAAATCTTGAGACAATATCATTTGCGAAAACTCACTTTGAAGGAGATAAAGTATGTTCTAATTTGCTTGCAAAACAAATCTTTTTCGAAGTTTCTGGACAGCTTAGTAAATCGGGAATTATTGTAATGAATTATTTTGAAGAAATGTTACACATTATTTGTGAATGTTCGAATTGAAAATAAAACTAAGAAAAACTGTTTTTTTTTAATTCATCTAAAACAAACAAGATGGTGTGAAAATGTGTCCTTATCATCTAGATATACATATATAGTCACTCTTCTTCCATACTGTATGTATAATCTTCGGTATGTTGGATAATATATCTGTTTTCTCTTAACTGTCTTTTCTTTCCTCTCAACTCTCTTTGAAGGTTCTCTTTTTTACTTTTTTTGTTGGCCACAGACATTTATTTATCACTTTTCCAATGCATTTCCATATAGAAAGAGAAGAACTGAAAATACGAAAAAACACACATGGTATACAACCGAACTCAAACAAATGCATAGTACTCTATGTGAATTATCACTTATAATACCACAAGAGCTTCAAAATTATCGGGTATTTCCCGATAGGTTCGTTGCAAACAAATGAAGGAGTCAAGTTTTTCAGGTTAAAAAATCACGAGCGCGAAGCGCGAGTGATTTTTCCTGACAAACTTGACGACTTTATTTGTTTGCAGGGAACCTTGAGGGAAATGCCAGATAATTTTGAAGCTCGTGTGGTATTCGGGGGATTATTTTTCCGTCCCTCGTTTCAGCACTCAATGTGTATTCCCTCTCAGTACAAAAAGTAGTAAATTGGTTCCAAACTGTTTTTTTTGCCTTCTCCGTATTAATGGGAACATTTCCTTTGACTTTTTTATCGATGGTGGACAGAGAACAAACTCCAAATCGACTCATTTTCATGCAAAATCTCCAATTGTCACAATTGAATTCAACCTGTCAGTTTGAAGTGTGGTTAATTTGACTGGATCATGTTTTGTTTTTATATATATAACTACCAGAGAAAATTTTCAAAAAATTATCAGTATAATACCATGTAGGTTGTACCACGTGACGTCGAATGGTGCAATTCTATTGGTCGATATTTGGGTCGGAAAAATAATCAGTATAATACCATGTAGGTTGTACCACGTGACGTCGAATGGTGCAATTCTATTGGTCGATATTTGGGTCGGAAAAATAATCAAGTATATCCAAAGCCACAGGCAACATGGTAATAGCAGACAGATATAAATGTTTCAAAAAAATGTACAATGACAAAGTTAAACAAACAAAGAGGACATATAATGACAATAGATTGATTCTAGCAGGTAACATATCGAAAGAATCGTGGAAGATAATTAGCAAAATGAGAAATGATGGTAAACAAAAAAATCATAATGTACCGAATCAAATAATCTTGGGACGATAAAAATACAATTTCTGACGATAGTTCAATCGTTAATGATTTCAGAAAAACATTTTATGAATTTCATCTGTCCTAAACCAGATTATAAAAATGTACATCTCACTACACATGAGACAAACACATTTTTTCTTTATCCAACAACACCTGAAGAAATAGATTCACTGATAAACAAAACATCTTTGAAGCCAGCAGCGGTATTGATGAAATTGAAGGTAAAATTATACATAGCGTTTCTAGTATCATTTGCATACCACTGTCATTTCTTATAAATGAATCTTTTGTGAACGGTGTGTATCCAAGTAGTTTAAAGTTGTCAAAGTCAATCCCTGTCTATAAAAATAAGGGATCCAGAAGTGAAATAGCCAATTATAGAAACATTTGCTTACAAAGCCAATTTGCAAAAATTTTTGAAATATGTTACAATATGAGAGCTGTAAATTACTTGGATTGTTTCAATTTAATCTCTCCACATCAACATGGTTTCAGAAAGAAAAAATCCACTTCCTCTGCCATAAGTGAATTAACTTCATTCATTTTCATTCTTTAAATAGCAAGTTACCTCCATTAGCTATATTTTTGATCTGAGTAGGGCATTTGACACAATTGACCACATACTACTTCTAGAAAACTGAATCGATTAGGAATTAGAGGTATTGCCAACAAATGGATAGAATCGAACTTTGAGTGATAGAAAACAAGTAGTAGTTGTAAGACAACTTAAATCTGAAGAATCTTCTGTAAGTGTCGGTGTGCCACAGGGATCAATTCTGTCCTTTGCTATTTATACTTTTGTGAATGATATAAAGGATGTCTGGAAAGCCCTGATTTGACAGTGGCATACGCGATGATACTGATTTTGTTATAAATGGTAAGAGCATAAACTCAGAAATAAAAGCTAATCTAAGTAATCAAGAATTCCATCAATACTGTGTGAACAATGGGCTATTAGTTAATATTGATAAACTGTATTTATATCTTTCTTTAACAAAAACGCTTCACAAAATGACAACCTGCTTGTATGGATGAATGATCAGCCAATACAGGAAGTAAATTCAATAAAATTTTTAGGAATTACTCTTGACAATAAAATGACTTGGGAAAAACATATTGACAATGAGCAGGAAAACTGAGTTCAGTATGCTATCTTATCAGACAATTGAAAAATACAGTATCTCTAAATGTTTTGAAAATGGCTTACTATGGATTGGTGCAATCTGTACTGTCCTATGGGCTTATTTTCTGGGAGTATCAGCTCATTTTAACAAGGCATTCATTATGCAAAAAAAAAATAAGATGTATGAAGGGAGTACACCCCCGACGGTCATGCAAACCTTTATTTATTGAATTGCAAATTATGATACTACCGTCACTATACATATATTTATTGGTTTGGAATATGATACATAATTACAGTGACTTTGAAAGAAATAGTGATCTGCATAATCATGATACAAGAAACTGTAATTAATTCCATCAGTCCTCCAGACTCACAGTCAGTCAAGCCTCCCATACATATCAACAAACAAAATTTCTTAACAAATTCATCAGTCTCTTTGGCAATCTCGCGAATGTTAACAAAGCTAAATCAGTTTTATCTGAATATCTGCTCAGTAAGGCATTCTATACTATAAATGAATATTTAGATGCATGATTTATTATAGCTATCCTTGAACACATGTACATAACTGGTTTTAACTGTCCATCGCAAATATTTTTGTAAATGTACTTTATAAATTTTAGGTCTACTGTTTTTATATTTTTTTATTAGTGTTTAATTGACTAGTCCAATGAACTTTTGTGCAGCTTGTGGATTTATATTTATTATTTGTACAAAGGTCTCCAGTGATGAATAAAGTATTTGTATTTGATACAGGAAGATTTTGTGAAGGGACTGTATTCTTCTTCAAGAGCCCATCGTCTGTCTATAGACTCGCTCAATCCTAGATTAGTCTGCACCAGAACGTTACGTTCATTTTCTCACGGAAAATGATGAAAACTTATTCCAGTACAACGGTATTGGTTTGCCAAGAGTCACATTGAGGTACACAACAATAATGATTTGAACTTGAATCACTCATTTTTTCACTCGAGGACGTACAATAGTCAACAGTACATTTTACCAGGTAAACAAGAATTTCATTAAATATCAACAATCACAAGAGATTCGACAAGTTTTAGGTATACAATGGCTAAAATCATATAAACATTAATGTTTGGAAAAGTAAACAATGTACGTATCTATAGTTTCAAAAATCGACACCAGAGGGAGTATCCTTATTTTGAATTCCCAATAGTTTCAACCCAAAAATCAATTTGAAATAGAAGTAAATGGAAATAGAATATTTTCTTTGGGTACACATTTGATCAAAACTAAAACCAACACAATTAATCTGGATTAGTATATTGAGTGCCTGTATGCATTTTGACATTGAATATTATATTTGATTCCCGACACTTATCCTTCAGTGTCAAAATTTGGAATTATGAAATGTCAAATGAGCACATAAAGATAGTTTATTTATTTAACACCACTTTCAAGCTATTCCTTTAGTGGATCTAAATTTATTTACCGTTAATACACAACGAAATATTGTATATTTGATTTTTTTGTGCAATCATTATGAATTTTTTTTTGTAAATAAATTATTATGATTATTATTTTCCACCATCAATTTATTATAAAATAAAATATTTTTCTGAATGTTTAATTTCTACTTCTTTCATCATTGTTTTTATTTCACTGATAATGCTATCTTTTTCATCGAAATTGTTATGCAATGTCGAAGTATGCCTGTTGATATATTCTTCTGACAAAATCGTAACAAATTTACAAAAGAACTACTTACGACAGGACTGTAATTAAAATTTATTGTTACTGATCTTAATCTTCATGAATGACCTAGAGAAAAATTGTTATATACCCGACTCAAAAATACTTTATGCAGACGACACAAATTTCGCCCTAACTGGTGATAACTTTGATCAAATCAAAGCTAACCTTAAAACTACACCATCATTTATGACATACTCCAAAAAAACTATTTTTATTTCACAATTGCTTCATAAAAATCACAAAGTAGAAATAATGTGTTTTATTTCCTTTTTAAATACTCCAATGGGTGTTGAAAATAGATCAGTTTTTTTGTATACTTGATTGACCTTTTTGCACATGGAATGAATTGGAGATTTCAATAGTGTATTCGTTCTTGGAATAGGTAAATAAAAACAGAGTGAACTCCTACTGTTCAAACGAGGTATATTGAAGTTCAGTTGAGATAATAACTCTGGACAATCAGTCAGGTGGTTTGTGAGTTTATAGATAAATATGCAAGAGTGGTAAGTTCACGGCCCTCCAACGATAACAGCTAAAATCTGTTTAATAATAAGTTATTATCTAAACCTTGTTCGGGATAAATTCTATCGATGCTATATGCACTATACTTCATGAATTTCCGTTCAATTGATACGAGCAGGTGAATGTTATTCAAGTAAATAGGAGACCAAATCAGCGAGCATGTTCTCACCTATGAGATAAAGAGAACAATGGGGCTGTCTTTATTTTTGAAGTCTTTGCAGTTTCTGAAAATCAAGCCAAGCATTTTTTTTGCTGCCGATGCAGTTTTGATAATGTGTGTTGAGAGGCTCAATTTGGAGTCAAAATTGATACCAAGATCTTTTGTTACATCACACCGATCCAAAAAATATATGTTCTATTGAGTTACGTGTATTCCACTGGTTTTATTTTAAAAGTATAGCTAGCGTAATGACATTTTTGTATATTTAGAGGTAATTTATTTGTTTCACACCAAAATGCTAGACGGTCAATATCATTTTGGAGTAATTTACAGTCATCGGCAAATAAAAGAATGCTGCTTGTTATATTTTCACCTCATTCACAAATAATGAAAAGAGAAGAGGGGCTAAGTTGCTTCCTTGAGGTGCCCCGTTGGTAGAAATGAAAATTTGTGATTTATGACCACGGTACTCAACATATTGTGACCGATTACTAAGGTATGATTGAAAGAAGTTTAGTAGGTTAGTATCAAAGCCAAGATTATTTATAGTCTGGTTAACAAGTGCTTTTTAGGTCAAAATTTTTTCGCATTCTCCGAAAATTATGATTGAGGTGCCATTCGATTAGGAATGATTTGTAGATATTTTTTGAGAAAATGCTAAGGCCGCTCGCAAAAATTGCAATAGTTATAAACAATGAAGTGAAAAAAAAGGTGGTTTGGTTTTTCGCCAATATCTCAGAAACTATTCGAAGTAATTCAAATTTGAAAGAAAGATGCAAAAAGAGGAGGAAATTTCCTAAGAAAAAGTTTCAACTCCCGGAACTGTAGGACCAATATTTATATTGCCCCAGAGGGTTGAAAATACGCCCGAAAACGGGTACTCCGGCTTGCGCAAGCCACGCCCCCTCCGGACCTTTAACGAATAAATATTATTTAAACTTATTAAATATGAAAATTAAAAATTGAAAAAATTCAGGCGCTTGCAGGATAGATCAATGAACTATAATCCGTGGTCCAAATTTTTATCGCGATTTTTCAATAAGTTATCTATTAGTTAATTAACAATTTTTTGTAGCACGAATATTAACATTGCAAGTGCGATAATTGTCAAACTATTAATCTGACAATGTTGGAAAAATTGTTAATTTTTTTTTTAAAATTTAAGGAGATAAATTATAAAGTTATTAAACATTGAAAAAAACTTTTTTTTAATATTATTATTGGTCCTTTTTTTTGATCAGAAGCTACTTCAAAATGATTTTTAATAATTTTTATCTCCTATTGTTTAAAAAATTGTTATAAACAAATGCGTTGTTTATGAGATAATTTAAAAAAAAATTATTACATAATCTTTGATAATAATTATGATTTTTCAAAAAAAAAAAAAAAAAAAAATTTTAAAAATTTTTAATAAAATTTTTTTTTACCATTTTTAAAATTAAAAACCATTTTTTTTTAAATATTTTTATCTTAATATTAAATAAAAATATTTAGTATTTAAATTTTATTTTTATTTAATAAAAATTTGTTATAAACAAATGTATTATCTCTTTATATTTATTTTTTTCTTTTTCTACTCAAAAAACAACCCTGTATTATTTTTAGAAAAAAAAATCATATTTTTTATTGAACTTCTGTTTTCTTTCATTTTTGGTTTAATTAATAAAGAATAAATAAGTCTCAAATTTTTTCCTTGCATCTCCATTAGTTAAAAAGTTATAATAAAATTAAACATAAAAAACCAGGTCAGAGTGGTGAAATGAAAGAGAACAGAAAATTTAAAGTTCAATAAAGAAAATTTTTTTTTTTTTTAATAATACATGGTTGTTTTATGAAAAAAAATACAAAGAGATAATTCATTTGTTTATAACAAATTGTTTATTAAATAAACAATGAAAATTTAAATAATAATCGTTTTTTTTTTAATATAAAACCAAATAATAATATAAAAAAAAATTGGTTCCTTAATTTTCATAACAAGTGGCGAAAAAAATTGTTATTTAACAAATGCGTTTTTAAGCAATACATTTTTTTTAAGAAACGGTTTTTTTTTTTAATCATAATTATCATCAAAGATTATGTTATAAAAAAAATTTTTTTAATTATCTCATAAACAACGCATTTGTTTATAACAATTTTTTAAATAGGAAATAAAAAAAATTTTTAAAAAAAAAATTTTAAATAGGAAATACAAATTATTGAAAATCATTTTTAAGTAGCTTCTGATCATAAGAAAACGGTTCAATAATAATATTAACAGTTAACAATGATCGCACTTTGCAATGTTAATGTTTCGTGCTACAAAATTGTTAATTAACTAGGGATAACTTATTGAACAATCGTGATAAAAATTTTGGATCACGGATTATGTTCATTGATCTATCCTGCAAGCGCCTGAATTTTTTCAATTTTTAATTTTCAAATTTAATAAGTTTAAATAATATTTATTCTCTAAAGGTCCGAAGGGGATGTGGCTTGCGCAACCCGGAGTACCCGTTTTCGGGCGTATTTTCAACCCTCTGGGAAAATTATAAATATTGGTCCTACAGTTCCGGGAGTTTCTTAGGGAATTTCCTCCTCTTTCTGCATCTTTTTTCAAATTTGAATTAGCTCGAATAGTTTCTGAGATATTGGCGAAAAACCAAACCCCCTTATTTTTTCACTTAATTGTTTATAACTATTGCAATTTTTGCGAGCGGCCTTAGCATTTTCTCAAAAAATATCTACATGCCATTCCGAATCGAATGACACCTCAATCATAATTTTCGGAGAAAGCGAAAAAAATTTGACCTAAAAAGCACTTGTTAACTAGACTATTGTTTAGATATTAGTATTTTATGGTCCAATTTGTCAAAGGCCTTTGAAAAATCTGTATATATGATATTGACTTGAGACTGATTATCAATAGCATTGCTGATAGTTTGTGTAAAGCACATCAAATTGGTGATGGTTGATCTTTTAGATATGAAGCCCTGTTGCTCAAATGATATTTTATTTTTTACATTGGGAAATACTCTATTATAGATAGAGATTTCAAAAGCCGCATTTAAATATCGGGCATCTTTTTGAGGTTTTTCAAACATCGGGAAATGTACATGTGTTTAATGCTCTGTTATATATTGTTTGGAGGGGTTTTGCAAACACATAAGCACAATCTTTTACAAAAAAGCTAGGGATGTTATCATAGCCACAGGTATGTTTGGATTTAATTTTTTTCAGCACACTCTTCACTTAATTTCTCAAGAGATATAGTTGGTGTATTTAAGGGTAGTGGATCATCATCCATGGTGTTATCAATTGGGATAGTATAAACAATGTTAAAATAATCTGCAAATGATCAGATAGTATACAGAATAAACAGAAGCAAATGTGGAAAACTGTTAGTACACTTACACGAAAAAAAACATTGAAAGAATGTCCACAGGAAATGTATATTGAAAACAAATTGGTCGGAAATAAAAAAAATTTTGCTGATTCTTTTGCCAAACATTATGCAACGATAGTTCCAAGTAATTTACAACATCAATTTAAAAATCCTATTGGGTACAACGGATTTAATCGCTAACATGCATAGTTTTTATTTAAATCCTGTTACACCAACTAAGATCTTCAATGTCATCACTGAATTTAAAAATAAAAATTCCACCGGAATGGACTGCCTTTCTACAAACATAATTAAATCTATATCTCAATTCATCTGTGAACCACTGGCATACATAATCAATAAGCCTGTTGAGGACGAAGCTTTTCCAGACCTACTGAAAATTGGAAAAATAATTCCTTTATATAAGAAACACTACTCTCTTGTAATCGATAACTATAGACCAGCAACCATTCCAAGTGTGTTGGCTAACGTTATAGAAAAATATGTCTGTAATAAATAATTCCCGTTTTTGGTGAGACACAATATAATCAGCAGCTATCAATATGGGTATTGGCAAGTCTAAGGAGGGCGCAGCTGCAACTTTCCTGGAGCATATTTATAATGGTATCGACAAAGGTAAATTTGTAGCTGCACTTTTCTCTGATTTATCCAGGGCATTTGACTCCATAGATTTTGATATAAAATATTGTAGAGTACGCCTTCGTAATAATCTGCCACTCGAAAATTATCGAAAACTTTTCATTCTCACCTTATGCATAGTATGAAATATGAAAGTACTCCAAGTGTACCATCAATAGGGAATACGCATG
Organism: Gonioctena quinquepunctata; assembly: GCA_018342105.1. Classification (NCBI taxonomy): domain Eukaryota; kingdom Metazoa; phylum Arthropoda; class Insecta; order Coleoptera; family Chrysomelidae; genus Gonioctena; species Gonioctena quinquepunctata. The sequence goes on along the minus strand of JAFIRS010001436.1, from coordinate 39,524 downwards.
TGCCCGTTTTCTAGGATATTTTGATTTGCACATGAAGATTACCGACTAGAAATCTCAGCAACAACCTCAGAAATTGAAAACATTTCCAATGTTTTTCATAATTCGAAATTGAAAACGCTAATTTTTTCATCGCATTCAAAAAAGTACTCCTAGCATCTCTTTTGGACGTATTTATAGTTACTTCACACAGTTCAAACTTTTACCGCTAGTTGCTTCGAACTGTCAACTATAATTTCATTCGTCTTCGTTTATCTTGCACAATTGTTATTGATACGTCACATTGAATTTATGCCCGGGTTGCAAGAAATAGTATTGTCTATCAATATTTCTGAAACAACCACAATTGGCGCTAGTGTTCATGGGAAGTTATTCAATTGACGGTCAAATGGAGTTTAAATAGAGGTTACCCAACTTAAAAAAAAACTTTCGATAGTTCTGTGTTCAAGACTAAAGTTGCGCCGACAGTCATATAAATTGGTAAGTAGCACCTAAACTTGTCAGTATTCACCTGAAGACGATTGCATATACAAGCATTCGAAACGTCGTGAAAACCTTTTAAATACATTAAGACGATGGACGTCCGAAACGATAGTAACTAAAGTTGGATTTGCAAGCTTTCCACATTTTTGCTTATCGCGTATTGATGTCTGATTGGCCAATGAAATAGAAAGCGCTTTTCAAGGTCAGTAACTCGGAAGTCGAAACACTTTCATCTTTTATTGAAGAAAGGCGCTGATTTTGTCGAGTTTTAAGTTTCGCGACAACCCTCTTCTATTTTTTGTGTTTTACACGGTTCTAACCAGTAATCACAAACAACCTGAAATAATGAAAATAAAATACTTGTTAAGTTATTGTCTTGTACCCACCTCAAAGTTGAAGGTGGTATTGGCTCTTGTACCACATGTAATCTTTCTAGTCAGGGGCTTATCAACAGCATGATATACTCAAATTTGCATTTCTATCATCAGGTTTGCTGCAATACCTTGACCTCTTCTGGCTTCTTCCTCATTAATTCTCATTATTTTACGGTAATAATATTTCGAAAGTATAAGATATAAGTGAACTTCATTTGATGAAATAATTAGTCAAATTAAATAGTCACTTATGACAGATTGTATATAAACAGGACGCACTTAATATTTAAGCTTTCCGCGGAATGCGAAAACTTGCATATGAATTCACCTTGAGAAGGTTTATTTTATTTTTTTATTTTTGGGAATTCCTGTTAGCGGCCTATGAATTTTGTTTAGATCAAATTTTACTCCCTCAAGGATAGTTTGTTATCGATTGGCATAATTTTGACAGATCGAGTGCATATTGGTCTCGTTTCTTGTTGGCAGCACTGGTTGGTAGTCAAATGTCACTAAACTAGACAACTTCAAACTTCACACACACACACAGCACACAGCCATCTTGGATTGGAATAAAGGCTTTTCATCTCAGGAGTATTCCATAATGGCTTCAGAATACGAGTGTGAAGCAAAACTTTCAACTGCTATGGCTAGTGGGACTTACTTTGATGCCAATGTAGGAATGGTGAAAGATGAGGCCTCCGAAATCACATCCTTTAGTGAAAATGGGAATGAACAAAATGCAATTGGAAATGAGTTCGGTCATATTTTAAAGAAAGAAATAGTGGAGGAAGATCCATTGGAAACCAAACCGTTCAGTGAAAATGGAATATTTATTGATTGTCTAGAAAATTATGACAAGGAAACATTTTATGATCCCGATTCAAGTGAATCAGAGGTTACGCCGAGAAATAGTGTTGAAGACTCCAAAGAATCAAAGTTCTCCCCAACTCGTGAGTTTCCATTAAGAAATATTGAATGTTTGTAGATATGTACACATGAACTTGAGATAAAAATTATATAGTCTCGATCTTAGAGTAATTAAAGTCTCACTCTGAGATTACTGGGTGAGATTGATTTTTCATATCTTCAAAGGCATTTTTACGAACTTTTATTTAGTTTTCCAGATGTGTGTAATGAAATCTTACAATTTAAATTTGACCCACTTCTAGTTCTCCAATTTACGTGAAATTTGGCAGGTGTTCATAGTTCCCATGATAATGCGTTATGGAATTGTTGTTAGAGAAAAAAAAATGGCAACGAGATTTGTGTTTATGGTCCAATTCTATTCAAAATAGGTATGTGGGGGTTTTCGTGTCGGAGATTATGAATTTTGTCAAAATTCATAAATTCAAGATGGCGGCTACAAGATGTGATTATGAACCTTTTCTATTCAAAATTGGTATATCGGGGTTTTTGGGGTCGGTGATTATGAATTTAGTCGAAGATTATTGGTTTTTTGTAAATATTCATAAATTGAAGATGGCGGACGAGTTAATCTTTAGATGATCTCATTGAAGAACTAGATAGCTCAGAACTTACAGGATGAAAGCCTCATAATAACGATGCTTTAACAAAAATGCATAGAGTAAAGCGTACTACTTACTAGAAAGCACAAAATAAAATAATTAATAAGAAACCTTTTTAAAGGCAAGCTTTTATTCAAATGTGCGAAAAATAATTGCTTTGGATGTGTGACGTAGGTTATTCCGTTAATTATAGATTAAAATCTTGCCTCTTTTGCATTTGAACTGAAAACCTCGCGCAACAAGCTCTTGAATCTATAACTTACGGAATAACCTACGTCACACATCCAAAGCAATTAGTTTTTACTTTTTATTATTTTCTTGTTTTTGTTTTTAGAGAAAAAATTCCCTGATGAGAAAAAATATTCAAATAATGGAATAATGCATTGGGCAGGGACATATGATAATAATATACATATTGGAAAGAGTAGTTTACTATCGATATCCCAATTAATTTCTTTTTTTAAATCATTTTTCAGTTAGTATTTGCATTCTATTTTATATCAGATATCATAAACAGAACTACCTATATGTTCTTTTGCTTTTTTCATCTTTATTTCCAATATCTGAAATGAAGCTGATATAAGTCCTGGAACACCATATATAGACACATATCCCTTTATTTCAGGAAATTCAAAGTGATATCTGTTATATGGAATAGTTTAGTAGTTTTTTACAAAACGAAAAAACAGAACTCTTTGTCAAATCAATGTAGACACCATATCACCGATATTTTCCAGGGGCATATCATACTTATTACAGTTTTAATAGATATCGTCGCAAAATAAAAAATGAAACTATTAAGGAATTTTTTAGAATTTTTCAGTTTGATTGTTTTTGGGGTCTCTACAAAAACGTCAATTTAAATTACATTTCACATTGAATGATAAAATGGAATACAGATACTTGTTCAATATTCACTGATTGCAGAATTCATGAAAAGGAGCTATAAATAAAAGAAACAAGCTATTATTATTGTTAATGAATAAAATAGCGCTATTTTTACTTTGTTATCTTCACCATGTCGAAGAGAAGATGAAAATTATGCCTTCTCATAATTACAAATATAATTTATAATAGATTGCTTTTTTTATTTATGTTTCCTCATTACTACACAATACAAGTGTGTACTCACTTAGAGTGTAGGGGAAAAAAACATTTGAATTTTTTTTTTCTTTCTAATTATTATCAGTAGTATTATAATTGATTTGTATTATTGGAATGTATAGCAAAACGGCTAAATAATAAATAAAAATAAAAAAATTAGTTTTGGTTCATCGAACATTATGACTGTGTCACATTTGAACTAAGTTACATGTATTAGTCTTTACTCGGATGTTTATACCGTAAATATAAAAAAAGAAGTTGTAGTTCAACTCAAATTTCAGAGTTCTGGGAAAATATTGAGTGTAATGGTCTTGCTGGTGAATTGGCAAAACCCAAAGTCAACTATTTTCATAATGGAGTTATATTGAAGAATGAAGATAACTCTGAATGTACAGAAGAATCATCAACAAATAGTGTAGAATGTAAAATGGCGACACTCAAAACCGAGTATGATAATTACCAAGATGTCAAACCTCAAATTGGACCAAACTTTCCTCATAAACATTCAATAGGTAAGATGGTATTTATTCAACAGAAATGCTCTTCAAAGTCAGAGTGCTAGAAGAATATATCTCTAGCGAAGAAAGTAAATCTTTTAGTCGCTGAAAGTTATTTTTAAATAACATTGAAAATCCAACAATTGTGATTTTGCCAGAATGCTTTTTAAGACCAATACCACAATACTCGGAGAGAAACCCGAGAAAACAGTTCACCACATTATATCCATGAAAAATCTACAAAGTGGCTCTACTTGACATACTGAATGTTATTTGTGCCGTCTATGGGTTCAGTTGGGGAAATTGCATCTTTTACTTTTCGGTCAAAGATTAGAATATATACTCGGCTACCTGAAAATATATATATATATATATATATTTTTAACGTGCATTTTGGGAATATGCCCACTGTGATAATTTTTCTAGATAATTATATTTTTTTTTATGTTTTGCTTATAGCATTTTAATATTTTTTGTATGAAGATTCCATTGAGGTAAATCTAGTAATTCATGCCATTTTTTTCTTTAGACACTGAAACATGGCCTCAACAAAATATAGAAGAGGATGGAACAGCCGTAGATAGGAACAATGATACAAGGAAGAAATCCTTAATGAAGAATGGTTTGGAAAATTCTCCTATGATTCAGAAACCCCCTCATTGTACATATCCTTCTGAAACTAAAAAGGGACATGAGATAATTCATATGGGTGAAAAACTGTTTCAATGCAAAGTTTGTTGCAAGAATTTTGTAGCAAAAAACACATTGTTGCGTCATGAGAGAATTCATACTGGAGAAAAAGCATTTCAGTGCCAAATTTGTTCCAAGAGTTTTGTAGCAAAAGAAACATTGTTGCGTCATGAAAGAATTCATTCTGGAGAAAAACCATTTCAATGCAAAATATGTTCAAGAGTTTTAGAGTAAAAGAAACATTGTTGTATCATGAGAGAATTCATACAGGGGAAAAACCATTTGAGTGCAAAATATGTTCGAAGAGTTTTAGGGCAAAAGACACATTGTTGCGTCACGAGAGAATTCATGCAGGGGAAAAACCATTTCAATGCAAAATTTGTTCAAAATCGTTTTCCCAAAAAGAGATTCTTACGGGACACGAGATGACTCATATGGAAGAAAAACCATTTCAATGCAAAATTTGTCTAAATAGTTTTGCTTATCAAAGCACGTTATTGTGTCATGACAGAATTCATACAGGGCAAAAGCCATTTCAATGCAAAATTTGTTCAAAATCGTTCTCTCAAAAGGGGCATCTTACGGAACATGAGCTAATTCATACGGGGGAAAAACCATTTCAATGCAAAGTTTGTCCAAAGGGTTTCGCTTCAAAAAAAACATTGATACAACATGAGAGATCTCATACAGGGAAAAACCGTTTCAATGCAAAATTTGTTTAAAATCGTTTTCTCAAATAGGAAACCTTAGGGGTCACGAGAGAATTCATACGGGGGAAAAACCATTTCAATGCAATGTTTGTCCAAAGAGTTTCGCATCAAACAAAACATTGATACAACACGAGAGATCTCATACAGGGGAAAAACCGTTTCAATGTAAAATTTGTTTAAAATCGTTTTCTCAAATGGGAACTCTTAGGGGACACAAGAGAATTCATACGGGGGAAAAACCATTTGAATGCAAAGTTTGTTCGAAGAGTTTTACATTTAAAAGTACATTATTACATCATGAGAGAACACATACAGGAAAAAATTAGTTCAATGCAAAATCGTTTTCCTAGAAGAGAAAGAATAATTACATTTTTCCTAGATGTTATAAATTTAATCCTTGTAACGACCTGAAAGAGCTTGTTAAGCACAAAATACGTATTTATAAAAATGAGATAATGAAAGCTAAAAAAAGCTAATGATAATTACATAAATCGCAACGGAAATTGACAAAAAAATGTGGAATTTGATTAATATAAATTAAAACAAACGTACATTCAATTTTGAGAGACTGAAAATCTATATTTTATGTTGACTTTTTAGAATTTTACACTTGCCAATTACTTCTTTAATTAATATTTAGACTATTCAGAAAATATATAAAAATAATTACAAAAACTACCAATAAGTGTCAAGTTCAACTTCAAAGAAGAAAGATACTCCCATTATTCACAAAACTTCAACTGGATTCCATTGTGAATTTTGCAAGAGAAGTTTCAACACAAAAGAGGTTTGAATATCCACAAAAGTAAAAATGCACATCTTCTCCAGTACAGGTTTTCTTTTTTCAAATCCTGATGGTTTTATGGATTTGAATGGAATTGACAATGAGTATTCTTCTAGTCTACTGAATAATCGTTTGGCCTATCACAAACTCAATCAGTACATTGCCCAAAGGATACCCAAATAAACAAGAGTGAGTGCTGCTGAAGCTTTAAGTAGATCAATTGACAATTGTATCATTTCCAACTCTATAGAAGCAATGGAAAATCTACTTTGTTTCGCATACAAGTCCTGTCTACCACCAATTAATCAAAATTTTACTCAATAAAATCGGTATCCATGTCCCACCTAGGATCACTCGCTCAACTATTACCTTCAATATACCTTTTAGCAGGACCAATTACGGGCAACACACATTCATTTCGAGATCCAGCAGTCTAGCAAACCAGTATAACCATTCCCTTGATTTCTTTGATACTCGTGCATTTATATCTCAATTGACAGATCTTATTGTTTGAATATTCATCTGTTTCTGCCTACCTTGGTCAGAAATGTTTTTGTCTTATTTTTTTTTAGTAATAGTATCTTTAGCATTAGTATTAGAGTTAGTATTAAGGATTTATATTTACTTTGTTTATATGTATATGTAATTAACTGAATTGGGGATTTCCCCGTTTATAAATAAATAAAATCAGTTCTATTTTCACCTGAAGTTTCCAAAACAACCCTCTTTGAGTTGATTCACTGAAAATTATTTTTGTTTCTTATAATGTCATGGATCTAGATCATCCATCATTCATTCCTGTATCTGAAACTCTTTCATCAAAAAACATGTGGGTGATAGCTACCATCTGTTCCACATAATGAAATTGCAAAAATACATGACCTTTCCAATTGGGAATTCAAAATTAGATGCCAGAGCGGCGAAAATCCAACCAGACATACGTTCATTGTTTGGTTTTCTCAGAGGTTATACACTTGTGTTTGGAGTTTTTCTTAAAATATTTCCATTTATTATTTTCCAGTTTTTTTTTGTAGTGTTATTCATTTCAAGACTATAGTGAAGTGGTGTATTTAAATCTTAAGACAATATCATTTGCGAAAACTCACTTTGAAGGAGACAAAGTATGTTCTGATTTGCTTGCAAAACAAATATTTTTCGAAGTTTCTGGACAGCTTAGTGAAGTCATCGGGAATTATTATAATGAATTATTTGTGAATGTTCGAATTGAAAATAAAACTAAAAAAAATTGTTTTTTAAAATTCATCTAAAACAAACAAGATGGTGTGAAAATGTGTGCTTATCACCTAGATATACATATATAGTCACTCTTTTTCCATACTGTATGTATAATCTTCGGTATGTTGAATAATATATCTTTTTTCTCTTCTTAACTCTTTTTTTTTCTTCTCAACTCTCTTTGAAGGTTCTTTTTTACACTTTTTTTCTTGGCCACACACGGTACAGGAACATTTTGGGAAGGAACTGTATTCTTCTTCAAGAGCCCGTTGTCTGTCTATAGACTCACTCAATCCTAGATTAGTCTGCACCAGTACGTTCATTCATTTTCTCACGGAAAATGATAAAAACTTATTCCAGTACAACGCGATCGTTTTGCCCGAGAGTCACATTGAGGTACATAACAATATTGATTTGAACAAGAATCACTAATTTTTTCACTCGAGGACGTACAATAGTCAACAGAATAATCACCAGGTAAACCAGAATTTCAATGAATGACAATCACCAGAGATTCGACAGGTTTCAAGTGTACAATGGCTAAAATCATATAAACATTAATGTTTCGAAAAGTAAATAATGTGTCCTTATCACCTAGAAATACATATATAGTCACTCTTTTTCCATACTGTATAAATAATTATCGGTATGTTGATTAATATCTCTTTTTTCTCTTAACTGTCTTTTCTTTCCTCTCAACTCTCTTTGAAGGTTCTCTTTTTTACTTTTTTTGTTGGCCACAGACATTTATTTACCACTTTTCCAATGCATTTCCATATAGAAAGAGAAGAACTGAAAATACGAAAAAACACATGGTATACAACCGAACTCAAACAAATGCATAGTGCTCTATGTGAATTATCAAGTATATCCAAAGCCACAGGCAACAAGGTAATAGCAGACAGATATAAAAGTTTCAAAAAAATGTACAATGACAAAGTTAAACAAACAAAGAGGACATATAATAACAATAGATTGATTCTAGCAGATAACATATCGAAAGAATCATGGAAGAATTAGCGAAATGAAAAATGATGGTAAACAAAAAAATCATAACGTACCGAATCAAATAATCTTGGACGATAAAAATACAATTTCTGATGATCGTTCAATCGTTAATGCTTTCAGTGAACATTTTATGAATTTCATCTGTCCTAAACCAGATTATAAAAATGTACATCTCACTTCACATGAAACAAACACATTTTTCCAACAACACCTGAAGAAATAGATTCACTGATAAACAAAACATCTTTGAAGCCAGCAGCGGGTATTGATGAAATTGAAGGTATGATTATACATAGCGTTTCTAGTATCATTTGCATACCACTGCCATTTCTTATAAATGCATCTTTTGTGAACGGTGTGTATCCAAGTAGTTTAAAGTTGTCAAAGTCAATCCCTGTCTATAAAAATAAGGGATCCAGAAGTGAAATAGCCAATTATAGAAACATTTGCTTACAAAGCCAATTTGCAAAAAATTTTGAAATATGTTACAATATAAGAGCTGTAAAATACTTGGATTGTTTCAATTTAATCTCTCCACATCAACATGGTTTCAGAAAGAAAAAATCCACTTCCTCTGCCATAAGTGAATTAACTTCATTCATATATCATTCTTTAAATAGCAAGTTACCTCCATTAGCTATATTTTTTTATCTGAGTAGGGCATTTGACACAATTGACCACATACTACTTCTAGAAAAATTGAATCGATTAGGAATTAGAGGTATTGCCAACAAATGGATAGAATCGTACTTGAGTGATAGAAAACAAGTAGTAGTTGTAAGACAGCTTAAATCTGAAGAATCTTCTGTAAGTGTCGGTGTACCACAGGGATCAATTCTGGGTCCATTGCTATTTATACTTTTTGTGAATGATATAAAGGATGTCTGTGAAAGCCCTGATTTGACAGTGGCATACGTGGATGATACTAATTTTGGTATAAATGGTAAGAGCATAAACTCAGAAATAAAAGCTAATCTAAGTACCGAAGAATTCCATCAATACTGTGTGACCAATGGGCTATTAGTTAATATTGATAAAACTGTATTTATATCTTTCTTAACAAAAAACTCTTCACAAAATGACAACCTGCTTGTATGGATGAATGATCAGCCAATACAGGAAGTAAATTCAATAAAATTTTTAGGAATCACTCTTGGCAATAAAATGACTTGGGAATAACATATTGACAATGAGCAGGAAAACTGAGTTCAGTATGCTATCTTATCAGACAATTGAAAAATACAGTATCCCTAAATGTTTTGAAAATGGCTTACTATGGATTGGTGCAATCTGCAATGTCCTATGGGCTTATTTTCTGGGGAGCATCAGCTCATTTTAATAAGGCATTCATTATGCAAAAAATAATAATGAGATGTATGAAGGGAGTACACCCCGAAGGTCATGCAAACCTTTATTTATTGAATTGCAAATTATGACACTACCGTCACTATACATATATTTATTGGTTTCGAATATGATACATAATTACAGTGACTTTGAAAGAAATAGTGATCTGCATAATCATGATACAAGAAACTGTAATTAATTCCATCAGTCCTCCAGACTCACAGTCAGTCAAGCCTCCCATACATATCAACAAACAAAATTTCTTAACAAATTCATCAGTCTCTTTGGCAATCTCGCGAATGTTAACAAAGCTAAATCAGTTTTATCTGAATATCTGCTCAGTAAGGCATTCTATACTATAAATGAATATTTAGATGCATGATTTATTATAGCTATCCTTGAACACATGTACATAACTGGTTTTAACTGTCCATCGCAAATATTTTTGTAAATGTACTTTATAAATTTTAGGTCTACTGTTTTTATATTTTTTTATTAGTGTTTAATTGACTAGTCCAATGAACTTTTGTGCAGCTTGTGGATTTATATTTATTATTTGTACAAAGGTCTCCAGTGATGAATAAAGTATTTGTATTTGATACAGGAAGATTTTGTGAAGGGACTGTATTCTTCTTCAAGAGCCCATCGTCTGTCTATAGACTCGCTCAATCCTAGATTAGTCTGCACCAGAACGTTACGTTCATTTTCTCACGGAAAATGATGAAAACTTATTCCAGTACAACGGTATTGGTTTGCCAAGAGTCACATTGAGGTACACAACAATAATGATTTGAACTTGAATCACTCATTTTTTCACTCGAGGACGTACAGTACAACAGTACATTTCACCAGGTAAACAACAAATTCATTAAATATCAACAATCACAAGAGATTCGACAAGTTTTAGGTATACAATGGCTAAAATCATATACACATTAATGTTTGGAAAAGTAAACAATGTACGTATCTATAGTTTCAAAAATCGACACCAGAGGGAGTATCCTTATTTTGAGTTCCCAATAGTTTCAACCCAAAAATCAATTTGAAATGGAAGTAAATGGAAACATAATATTTTCTTTGGGTACACATTTGATCAAAACTAAATCCAACACAATTAATCTGGATTAGTATATCGAGAGTCCCTGCATTTTGACATTGAATATTATATTTGAGTCCAGACACATCCTTCAGTGTCAAAATTTTGAATTCTGAAATGTCAAATGAGCACATAAGGATAGTTTATTTATTTAACACCACTTTCAAGGTATTCCTTTAGTGGATCTAAATTTATTTACCGTTAAACCACAACGAAATATTGTATATTTGAATATTTTTTTTGTGCAACCATTATAGATTTTTTTTTTGGTAAATAAATTATCATGATTATTATTTTCCACCATCAATTTATTATAAAATAAAATATTTTTCTGTTTGTTTAATTTCTACTACTTTCATCATTGTTTTTATTTCACTGATAATGCTATCTTTTTTAACGAAATTGTTAGGCAATGTCGAAGTATGCCTAATGATATATTCTTCTGACAAAATCGAAACGAATTTACAAAAGAACTACTTACAACAGGACTGTAATTAAAAATTATTGTCACTGATAAAGTTGGTTATTTCAGATAAAACGTTGTTAAAATGACACGTGTGATATATCACTGAATTTGGATTTCAACGGTTTATCAATATTTGTAAAAAAAAAAGAAAGCTCCAAATAAAAAAAAAATTACTTGAAGGAGGTTGTGAAGACACGAAACATCGTATAGAAGATATGTCAGTACACTATTATAGCAAATTTTAATTTCCTTTTTTGATATTTTTTCAAATAAAAATTCTAGCGTAAAAAAACAAAAATAGCATTATTAGAGAAGGGCGATAGTTCCTATATATTTTTTTTGACCAATGTAATGCTCTCCAACATAGTTACCTTTTTTTGCCCATTTAATCAGTTTTCATATTTCCTATGGTTTACACAATTTAGAAATGAATAAGCCCTATAACTGAAAACTCTCAATTCGTTTCAGGATCATGAAATCTGCCATTTTGGTTCTTCTCTAGACAGTCAATAAACACTCCATTTTTACTGAGAGATTCGCTTTCGATTGGACTATTTCCCCCTTTAAAACAGCTTCAAACTGAATCTCACTTTCGGTTTGTTTATTCCCATATTTTCTAAATGGTTCAATTTCAGAGGCCTCTTCCTTCACGATTGTTGAATTGAAAATCGAAATGGCGAAATTATCCACGCTTCCCTGGTAAGGTAACCAACATAGAGAAACTATTTTAATTTATTTGTCTATAGTAACCATAGTTCCTCTATGATGGTAACCCACAGATTAATTCTTCTACTCCTCTATTGAATTCGGTTATCTAAATCATCTACTCGGTTCCAATTCAACAATTTTACGTCGTCACAGATTATACACACACAGGAAGCTCCGCCCATTTCTTCTGATGTTTGATTTGCCGCTTCATTGTACTCGGACCTTTAACTCGAGATAGGCACAGTTGCCAGTTCTAAATTATGTTTTATCTGGGATCAAGACTAAACTGCCAATATTAGTGGTAACAAATTTGTAGTTGAAAAAAATCATTAAAAATGAATAATCGATTGATAACTCGCTTTAGAAATCGTATATACTGTTAAATGCTCGAGTTTTAAGTTTTGTTATGTGAAATAATATAATTTATTCCTTGAATTTCCTGGTTAATTTCGAGATTTTGTGAAGTTGACCATTCTGTTCTGTTGACCAAAACAAACGTCATCATTCAAAATAGAGGTATTGCCGTAACCCCTTCAGTTGTATATTTAAAATAACCTTGATGCAGGTCAAGAATGGTATCATTATTCTGACAGTTCTCCGAGGACATTCAACTTGAGGTAGGATTCCATCTCCTTCCAATTTTCTTCGATTCGTCTCATCTAGTCTTCTCTGTGTTTTGGTCGAATATGCCGACAGGAAGCAAGGACCATATATGTATTAAGTACCAATATTGATAATAAAGGCAACAAACGTGAAGCCAAACCAAATGAAGCATGACGATCGCTCGGGCTCTTTCTAATCGGCAACGTTGAATTGATGCGCGTGCGCGAAAGTGGAGGCGTGACATGTATTGATTGATATTCGGTTGCCATAACTACGCGCTGCCAATATGACAAGAAGAGACATATATAACCCGACTTCACTTTCATTCCATTGGTCTTACGGCCAGTTATCAATATTTGTAGTTAATAAATATATGGCAAAGACCATAAACCAAGAGAGAGTGAGAGAGAGAGGTCGTTCTTTTGGGGGATACGTTACTCGGATTCTCGATTCTTTTTATACCACAACTTCTATAGATTATTTTTCTCCAATAGTTTGATTCCGTCCTTTTTATAGTTTCACTGATTTCTGTCAGTGGATAACAGAAAAAAATTGCGGATAACACTGAATTCAGGGCATGAAAAATAAGAGGAAATAACTGTTCATATTGAAACAATGATCCCAAAGTTTTCGAATGCAGGCCTGTGCAATTTGACATATATAAAATGGGAAATGAGCTGTGGCAACACTGTCAAAATGCCCACTTGTCAGTGACATTTTTCTTTGCCTCAGTTCGGTCCCCAGATATTATATTTTGTAAACATAATTTCTCAAATCCCAATTTTTTGTCGAAATTCTCGAATTAACGGTGCTTCTCAATTCAAACTCGATTTGACCTTCACTTGAATAACTTCCCCCAAACACTAGCGCCAATTGTGGTTGTTTTAGGAATATCCATAGACGATACCATTTCTTACAATCCAAATATGAATTCAACTCACTTTTAATGTGATGTTTCAGTAACAATTGAAAATACTATAATAATAAAAATATTAGTATAACATATCAACGAAGACAAATGAAATTATAGTTGACAATTCGAAGCAACTAAAAGTTTGAACTGTGTGAAGTACCGATGCATACGTCCATCAGAGGCGGTAGGAATACGTTTTTGGATTTAATGATAAAACTGGCGTTTTCAATTTCAAATTATTCAAAACATTGACAATTTTTTTTATTTCTGAGTTTGTTGCAGATGTTTCTAGGTGGTAATCTTTATGAGCAAATCAAAATATTCTAGAAAAGGGCACTGTTAACCCTTTCATCTAACGTAACATATAAATGTAATAACCATTACGTCAAAATAATATATAATAATTTTCATGTCCATAGTACCATTCATTCAAATAAAATTCTAGACGATGATGTGCCGGGAAAAAACGATCAGTTATAAGTTTCGAGATTTTTTCGTAAATTTACGGGAATGGAGGACTTCGGCTAAGGTTCAGTGATACCACAACAAAAATTTTGGCCTTAAATCTACTGACACATTTTTTGGCTATTTTTGATAATTTCAAGATAAAGTACACCTTCTGATACCCCAAACCAATATTAAAAAGGTGCGGAATTGTTGAATTATTTAGTTATTTCATAAAACACAAATGTTTAGGGATTTTGTATTTTTATAGTGATGATTTTTTCCTGGAAGGCGCCAAATTCAAAACTATGACATGAATAACTCGTACGTCGAATTTTTTTTCTACGACTTTCTACTGTCAAATTCGTCCTATGGATATTAGAAAAAAAAAATTTTTGACTGAGCAGTGTTGTGAAAATTGTTTAATATACTTTTGGTATCTACCTATTAGTTTTTATTTACGTTAAAATGGTTGATCGCTGTTATAAAAATTGAAAAGTGACTCCAGAAAGCGTTATAAAGAGCGAGTTTTTTCCGTTTCCCAAACCAAAAAGAGATTTGGTAAAATGTCTCAAGTGGATTGAACTCTGTGGAAATGAAAACCTCCTTCCATCAAAAATAAACAGGAATGCTTATGTTTGTAGCCTACATTTTGAGGATAAATGCAAGAAGAACCAGTACCATTTTCCAATCTGCAAGTGTGCGAAAATGTGGCTGAAGGAGAAATTATGGTGTGTGAAACTGGTGAAATCTCAATAGACAGTGTGGAACAGAACTATTTCAACTAATAACTCCCAACATCTTTCTGAAACCCCTGATGACTTGAGCAACATCACTGCATAATGATGAAGACATTTTAACTGAAAACTCCCAATATCTTCCTGACACCCCTGATGACACCACCACAGCTAATGATAGAGAAATCTCCTACATAGAGTCTTATACGCAGACCTTGGAATGTGCTCCGAAGGCAAACATATTTTCATATAATAATTTGAAAAATAATTCAAAACATTTCAAATATTTCACAGGACTTGAGGCACTCTATACTCTTTTAGATGAAAATATTATGGACAAGCTTGTATATATCCTAATAAAAATTATGAAATGAAAGGAAAGAAAGCAAAGTAAAAAATTGAGCAATCGGGATAAATTAGCGTTAACGTTGGTGCGAATTAAAAGGGGATGAGTTATCATTTTTCTGCAATTTGAGTAGAAACGATGTCTCTGTCACTACATCATATACTTGGATTGTTTATGTTTTTTAAGATAGAAGGAATGAAAAAAATATATTTTCCAGTGCCAGAGATATTAAAGACGTTCCTAAATGTTTCAGAAATTTTTCTGGCGACAGTATTACTTTTGTTATAGATGCCACAGAGTTGTTGATGGAAATGCCTATTAGAAATTTCAGGCAACAAGGAAATACCTTTTCTTATTATAAACATAGTAATACAATTATATTTCTTGTTGCAATTTCAGTAACTGGTGCAGTGATATAGTGTGGTGAGGGTTATGAGGGCTTTATTTCAGAAAGATATTTATTCGAAAAGAGCGATATTAGACAGTTGTTGATGGAAAATGATGTTATTTTAGCTGATAGATGAGGTTTCATAATCAGGGATTTGTTAGATGAAATGGGAATTAAATAATATAGCCCACCTTTTCTGATGGGAGGCAACAACAGACAGCCGAAGAAAAAATAATAACTAAAAAAATTGCCAAAGCAAGAATTCATGTTGAAAGGGCTATCTATCTAATTAAATCATATAAGATGTTTCCAAAGAAATATCCCATATTACTAATGCCTATTATTTCGAATATTTTTGCTATTGTTTGCTTTTTAGTAAATTCATAACTTGAAATAAAAAATCCATTGAGTATCTTGAACGCTATATTTAAATGAGAGTTTAAACAAAATGTGTTGGTTTTTTATTTAAGAGGTACTAGAAAGGACCCTTAATCACTAAAAATGGAATTGCGCACCACTTGTAGACATTCTAAACTTTCCAGCGGTTCACACCATTATTAACACAAGAAAAAATATTCTATCTGAAGATCATGAAGTCTGAAACTTTGCAGACACTATTGACATGCAATAGGGAGCAAAGGACCAAACAAACATTTTCAATGTTTTTGACAAAAATGATCTATAAATTACATATTTTGCCATATATAAAAGTGTGTTAGAAACGTCAATGTTCTAATTGCTGTCGAACATTTTTTTTTCAAGAACTGTAGGGAAATAGCATATAATAACTAGCAGGCAATATATCAATGAGCAACAGGTTAGGTTATTCCTTATTTGGTTTTTTGCTTTAGCGTAACTTTTCACATTTTACTAGCATACTTAATTTTTTGTTTAGTTTTTTTATATTAAGTTTTAAATAAACTCATTATTTCTGCTTTTGTTTTCCCTTTCATAACTTTTTTCGAAAATATATAAATATCCACATTTGGATATATATCAAATATATATTTTCCTTACATTATTCCTTTCATAATTTTTATAAGGGTCCATAATATTTTCATCTAAAAGAGTATAGAGTGTGCCTCAAAATGCCAGAATTCAAGTCCTGTGAAATATTTGAAATGTTTTGAATTATTTTTCAAATTATTATATTAAAATATGTTTGCCTTCGGAGCACATTCCAAAGTCTGCGTATAAGACTCTAAGAAGGAGATTTCTTCATCATTAGTTGTGGTGGTATCATCAGGGGTGTCAGAAAGATGTTGAGAGTTTTCAGTTGAAATATCTTCATCATTAGCAGTGATGGTGCTCAAGTCATCAGGGGTTTCAAAAAGATGTTGGGAGTTATTAGTTGAAATGATTTCTGCGTTGCTCTGTTCACCAGCAGATTTCACCAGTTTCACAGAGATTTCACCAGTTTCACACAACATAATTTCTCCTTCAGCCACATTTTCGCACACTTGCAGATTGGAAAATGGTACTGGTTCATTTTTGCGTTTATCCTCAAAATGTAGGCTACAAACATAAGTATTTCTACTTATTTTTTATTTAAGGAGGTTTTCATTTCCACAGAGTTCAATCCACTTGAGACATTTTACCAAATCTCTTTTTGGTTTGGGAAAGGAAAAAAACTTCACTCGCTGTTTATAACGCTTTCTGGAGTCACTTTTACAATTTTTATAACTACAGCGATAAACCATTTTAACGTAAATAAAAACTAATAGGTAGATAACAAAAGTCTATTAAACAATTTTTACAACACTGCTCAGTCAGATATTCAATTTTTTTTCTAATATCCATATGACGAATTTGACAATGGAAAGTCGTACGAGATATTAATGTTATTGTTTTGAATTTGGCGCCTTCCAGGAAAAAATAATCACTATAAAAATACAAATTCCCTAAACATTTGTGTTTTATGAAATATCTAAATAATTCAACAATTCCGCATCTTTTTAATATAGGTTTGGGGTATCAGACGGTGTACTTTATCTTAAAATTATCAAAAATAGCCAAAAAATGTGTCAGTAGATTTAAGGACAAAAATTTTGTTGTGGTATCACTGAACCTTAGCCGAAGTCCTCCATTCTCGAGCCTTTGGTCGGGATTTTTCTTCACTTGGCGTTGGCATGTTGGCTACCCTGCTTGTCACATACTCTTATAGCTTATAGCTTATAGCCCCAATAGCCATTTTGAAAATATTCCATAATGGCGTTAGAACACTTCAAATGCAAGGGAGAACCTTCAACCACAGATATCGAAAATGAACAAATCGCGAGTGAGACTCGGTTTAAAACCATTCGTGATATTTTGATTGGCCAAGTAGTGAAGGAAGAGCCCACCGAAATCAAACTGTTCACTAAATATGGGAGTGAAGAAAACGCAAGTGGAAATGAGTTTGATGCAATTCATATTTTAAAGGAAGAAACAGTGGAGGAAGATACAACCGAAACCAAACGTTTCAATGACTATGGAGCGTTTAATTATTCTGTAAAGAAGAATAAGGACAATTTTTATGAACCCGATTCAAGCGAATTCGAGGTTACGCGGAGAAACAGTGTTCAAGACCCCAATGAATCAATGTTTCCTCCAACTAGTGAGTTTCCATTGATAAGTATTGAATGGACATGAACTAGAAATGAAAATTAGATGGTCGCGATCTTAGAGTAACTAGTAGAAAACCACATTTATTTGTGTTGGAGAATATATCATTAATTACCAGTATTTTGTTGCCGATGCACTGTATGTTTTGGTGATTTATTATGATGTCACCAATTTCTGGAGCACCCTGTTTAGCACCAAGTCGGTTATCTTCATTTGCAGGTTGCATTTTGTGAGACATTTTCACTGGAAAAAACTATTATTTTCAGCAATTGATTCCTTTGTATATCTAGCAAGATGATTGTCTAGAAAACGCTCTCCTTTTTGGAAATTGTAGCGGTCAAATTGCACACCTTGGGGCCGGAAATTCGTGTCATACACTAATTCTTTCAAGTTTGGGCCCAATCCTATCAAGAACAGTTATTATCGTGAGTCTCATGGAAAGTTTTCAGTTTTTTTATTTGTTGTGTTGTATTTGCCTTTTTTGATAAGTATTTTCCAATCTGCTCTTCAGAGACGTTATCTTTTACGGTCTTGATAAAGATTCACTTTTTTTTTAGTGTAGCATTTAAACTTCCTTCGAAGCCAGAATTGTCATCGGATGAATGTACTCCTGTTCCTACCTAGGCAGTATTTTTTGTTCTTCTGATTTCTTTGAAACCATCTTCTGTTGTTGTCCTCACTGGAGATGAAGGCACCTTGTCCAAAGGTTGGGTTGATGAGTTTTTTACTAAAGTTGTACATGGTTGTGGTTCAAATTCAGACTGTATTAGTTTCACGTATCTTGGCCATATGCTTGAGTTTCTGATACCCTTTATTCAGACTCTCCAGTTCGTCTTTCAGATATTTATTGACCATTGGTAGTTTCATGGTGAGTTCATTCAATATATATTATACATTTGAGATACTCTAGTTGTTTGATTCATCTCTATTTTTGCATTCTGCCAGAGATAGACAATTTGTCGTTTATTTAGCAAAATTGCTCCGAGTTCAGTGGATGTCAGATTGGCACATTCTTGGCACATGGATGTTTTACACTCATCACAGACTACCAAGTCATTCTCCTTGGAAATGTGTTTGCATTTCACGAACTCATTCCTATCTGAAGTTAATTTTCGAGTATGTTGTATTAGTTAATTAAATAATACCGCACTGGGAATCAGCCTTGGAAATGTTTGCACAGATGGTAGCAGAAAAAAACTCAATCGTTTTTCCCTTCTTTTTCTACTATTGAATAAAAAACACTGGTGATAAGGAGACTGGGTTTGGTCTCGGAATTTCATCAATTAGTATTCTTTTGAGGAAAACTAATAGTTTTTTCTTGTTGCTGGAGAATCACTTATAGTACCAAATGATAAACCATTCCTTCCTCGATATGTTGATATAAAATTTCCATTTATTGCTGTGATTTATTTATACAAAATCGACGAATTTACGGAGCACTCAAAAACACTTGTGACATTTGCCAAGGTTGTAGTAGTATAGTATATTGCTATATAAGTGTATTTTTTAAGTTTTTTTTTATACTAATTTTATTTGTTAACTTGTTATCTTTAGCATGTCAATGAGAAGAAAAAAAATTATAGTTTGATAATTATTTTATTTATGTTTTTTTCATTAGTTTTGGTTCATCAAACTTAATAATAGTTGGAACTCAAATTTCAGATTCTTGGGAAAATATGGATTACGTACCAGTTATAGTAAAGAATGAAGATAACTTTGAATGTACAGAAGGTCCATCAAGAAATAGTGTAAAATCAAAAACGGAGGCACTCAAAACTGAGTATGACATTGATATTATTTATGAAGATGTCAAGCCTCAAATATGCGAGGAAGAATCAAGTGGAAATAATGAAAATGAGCCCTACTTCAACTCCATTACTGATATATCAATTGGAACAGGACTTGGACCAAACTTTTCAATAGGTAAGGTAGTTTTTATTCCCCTGTTTTGAAGCCTTTGTAATGCATTTATTTTGTTTAAAGCAAAAGCATACAATAAATTTGCACAGAAGTCGAAGTGTGACTGTATAATTGTATTATATAGTGCGCGCGTAAAGTATGGAAACATGAAGATATCTTTGACACCCCGTAAGATACAATAACAAAATTTTGGTTATGTATATTAGATGGACCAGCGATTTTAAATTCAATATTTTCGACGTTGCCAAATGTACAGTTTCTGAGATATACAAACAATATGTTTATTTTTAAATGGGACAACCCGTATATTTTACAATTTTCTGTTACAGTTTTTTTATTGCCGATGCAGTATACAAAGGCCAATATTGACCATTAATTTTAAGAAATTAGGAAAAACATTTTTATTTTGTATATAATATTGCATTATAAACAGAAAACAATACTTAAAGAAAAAAATTAAAGGAGATGTTCAGTATGACCTACTTGTCTTTGGAAACAGAAATCCATTCTGAATGAAAATTCATCCAAGACTTTTCCAATCGTTTCCGGAGAAATTAGTGCTATCTCCTCTGTAATTCGGTCTTTCAGTCCTTAAAAGTCTGCGGCTTATTCACATACACTTTGCTTTTCAAATAACCCCACAAAAATAATCTAGAGGTGTCAAATCCGGAGATCTTGCTGACACTTGGATAGCTCCTCTTCTTCCAATCTAACGATTTGGAAATGTAATGTCGAGAAACTTACGAATGCCTCGAAGATAATGAGGAGGCGCTCCAACTTGCTGAATCCAAATTGATCTATTCACGATATGAGGATTTATATCATCATGAAAGAGTCTGGCTAATTCTGGAATCAACTCTAATTCTAAAAATGCCCAGTATTATTCGTCTGTCATGGTTCTATTCCAAAAATGGTATTATTATCATTCTTGCCCACACATTGATCTTTGGTGGATACTGCATTTGTGCCTCCACCATCCAATGAGGATTTTCATCTTCAGTTTTGTTTATCTATAAAAAAAATCTAGAAGCCCATAGAAAGCTATCCGCAAACGATATGGATTCAGTAAAAGTAAATCTCGGCGATGATATTGGAGAAACCACTTATAAATCAGCAGTGACTACTCGGCCGTCAGATCGATCAGATAACAAACAGCCAATTGAAATACGGAAAACTATCTTTCATCCCGGCAAGTTAGCTCCGCAATTCTGCAGGCAAAGAGCCACACTGTCATGAAGAACATACAGGATTCAGAAACTTCTTCTCAAAATAAAAATAATGATGCTGACAATGGATGGTCCGTACAGAGAGAAAAACGGCGGAAGCTCCTTGTTGGAGGGAATTCTCAATACTCTGAGTTACAGACAATCCCCCAACTGGTGGAACTCCATGTCACCCGATTACATCCACATACAAAACCTGAAGATCTCAAGAATATACTAGACAAGAATATTCCGGACACAATTTGCGAGTCTCACACATCTAAGCATCCCGAGATATACACCTCAATGAAAGATAAGATAAGATATTTATTTAAATAGGATACCCTAATATACATACATAATTTCATATTATAAATTTACAAATACAATTTGATAAAAATCAGTTACTAAAACATAATTGTAATATATAGGTATTATCAAGAATCAAATATAAGATGTAATATCAAGAATCAAATATAAGATGTAATATAAAATGTAATTAATAAAAAGAAGAATCGGTAAAACGGAAGTTTCAGACTTTAATGATAACTTACGAGGAAACAAAAAGTAACATTTATTCGGTGTTGGATGAAATTAATGATGTACAATTTGAAATAAACGAAGACTACACTCCAGATTACAAGGCGATTCAAACAATTAATGAACTTTGTTCTTACATTCAAATGGCAGCGGAAAGTATTAAATTGCCTACCAATATTCCATTAAGTAGTGCAGGTTCTGGTGCTAGTGGCGGCAGTGGTGCCCCATCATTACGTAGTTCTTTAAAAATCCCACATCCAAGTTTACCAGAATTTCATGGGGAAATTCGTCAGTGGGAAACATTTCATGCTGTTTATAAGAGCATGGTTCATTTGAATCCAAATTTGACAAATCTTGATAGGGTTCACCTTCTAGTCGGCTGCCTAAAGGGTCCTGCAAAACATGTATCGCGGGATTGCAATTGTTCGGATAATTATGATATAATAAAACTTTGTGCGATAAGTATGAAAATAAAGCGTATGTTGGCAAGCACATATTTACAACAAATTATGGAGTTTAAATCGCTTAATAACGAGTGGAGAAAAATCTAAACACATTTTGGAGCGATTTGATACATCGGTATCGGCATTAAAAATTTGAATTTACCGGATTTAACAGATTTTATATTTACATATGTAGCCTTATCTAAACTTGATAGTGACACAGTTCGGGGTTTGAAACGGATCAAAGGGAGCGGATATTCCTTCCTATCAAAACTTAATAAAATTTATTAAAGGTCAAACACGGATTCTTCACTTAAATAAAACTCCTACGAGTACGGGCGGAAAATCGGTGGTTAAAAGTTTTTCGTTACTGACAATAGACACACAAAATATAACAATCATTGTGTATATTGTAAAAAATCGTCACATTATTTAGGGCGCTGTGAAAATTCAAGCAACTCACTCCCAATAAGAGATATGAAATAGTGAGAGATAACAACTGGTGTTTTTTGTGTTTATCTTGCTCCGGAGTACGAAATTGTCCTTCAGAAAGATCTTGTGTTATGTGTTCCAAAAAGCATCATGTTTTATTACATTTTGTAAGAACCCGGCAAGATCAAGAGCTATCACGGAGTAATAATAATACAGAAAGGGATGATGATCCTGCAACGCCTAATAATACAGGGAATCTTCAGGAAAGTGTTGAGACACATTTATGTTCTGCTTTGACTGGAAATAATGGTTCAAATTATACAAATTTATTATCTACAGTGGTAGTTTCAGTGGTGAATAGTTGTATTCCCAAGAGCACGGCTCGATTCATCCTAGATACCGGGAGTCAGGCGAACTTATTAACAGTAAATTTTTGTATCTTCTGACAATAAAGCATGATTGATTGATTGATTGATTCAAGCAAAAAATATACTATAAGTGCACTTTTGGTGGAAAAGATTACCGATCTATTGCCAAAAGTGTGTGTAGATGTTAGTGTGATTCCGGGTTTAGCGGGTATCTGTCTGGCTGACAATAATTTTGATAAACCTGGAGAAATACAAGGCATAATTGGAGTTGAACTTTTCGGGATGATTTTGGGGAAACATCGGATATCAGGGGTAACGAGTACTCCAGTCGCGGTAGAAACAGAATTTGGATATGTGGTAATGGGGAAAATTCCAGTGTGGTCCAGGGAAGAAAATCCTTTGGTATACTTTTCTTTGCAAGAAAATCAATCCATTGAACATCTATTAACTAAATTTTGGGAAGTAGAACAGGTGCCAAATAAACCTTTATTAATTCCTGAGGAAATAAAGTGCAATAAAATTTATAATTCGACATATAGTAGGGACGAAACAGGACGTTTTACAGTGGCGTTACCTTTTAAAATTTCGCCGTAGAGTTTGGGTGATTCGAGGACTCATGCACAATTTCGGTTGGTTTCTTTGGAAAAACGGTTAACTAGGGATTCAGATTTACGCGTTTTGTATAATAAAGCGATGCAAACGTTTTGGATAATGGTCACATGGCTTTAGTGAAAAAAGAAAATAATAATCGGTGGCTTATTATATGGCGCACCATCCGGTAATCAAATTAAGTAGCACTAGTACACGGTTAGAGTTGTACTAGATGCAAGTGCGCCCTGTGATAATCATGTTTCACTAAATGACATATTATACAACGGCCCTAAATTACAAGCGGATATTGTTTCGTTACTTCTAAATTTTCGGTTATTTCAGTTTCAGATTTAAAAAATGTATTTGCAAATAAAAGTTGTTCGAACATTGGCGGTACCAAAGATTATTATGGCGGTTTGATCCTGAGAATGAAATTCAAGTCTATGAAATGCGGGTAGTGGCGTTTGGGTTGAAATCTTCACCATATTTAGCTTTCTGGACGATAAAACAGTTAGTTAAAGAGGAAGGTGATACATTTCCTATGGCGGCAAATTATATTCCACGTGATCTGTATATGGATGATTATTGTTACAGCATAGATTCGGAAGGTGGCTAATCCAGTTATATTACGAATCGATTAATTTGTTCAAGTCAGGCGGTTTGACTTAGTTCAGTGGTCGTCAAATTCGCCTCGTATTAAAAATATTCCTTTAGAGAAGAGGCATCGGATACGGTTATTTTCAAACGGACACAAAATGTTGGGCATTCAGTGGAATCCAGAAAAGACACTTTCAGTTTTGAGTTCAAAACACCAGAGTCAAAATGCACAAAGCGGGCCATTTTGTCAGCGGTGGCAAAATGTTTTGATCCACTGGGATTATTAGCTCCATTCATTTTATATTTGAAATCTTTAATTAAGGAACTTTGGCTCTTAAGGATCGGCTGGGATAAAACCCCTGAGATATTGTTAAAATGGCAAATCAGCGCTCACAATGGGGTGAACTTATAAACTTTAAAGTTCCCGACATCTAGGAGCTGACGTAACAACCTATCATTATTTTAGCATTCGCGGACGCAAGCACAACAGGTTACGGTGCGGTAGTATACTTTAGAACAGTTTCATCTTTCGGGAAAAGGATATTAGTGTTCAGCTGATATGTGCAAAATGCAAAAGTTAGTCCAGCAAAGGCTATGACTATTCCTCGGATCGAACTTCTTGCTAGTCATTTGTTGTCTAAATTAGTAAAACTAGTTGTGGAGACTTATCAGGATCGTGTATTAATTTCTGAAATGTTTGCCTTCTCGATTCTTCTACTGTAATTAACTGGTTGAGAACACCATATTTAAAAGACATTTTGTTGGAAATCGTATCTCACAAATCAAAGAGAATGTAAAAATGCCCTATGGCACCATATTGACGGTAATCAGAATCCAGGGAGCTCTATCGCGTGGTCTTACTCCCTCTCAATTGATTAATCACTTCATTTGGCTCACGGACCGTCATGGATTAGTTGTCCAGAGACGAGTGGCCTGATTTTTCAAAAAGCGGGTTGAGCTTTAGGCCAAAATGAAGAGTTACAAACTTTAATTGTTAAAAGTGCGGACATTTACGATCCTTTTTTAGTCTAATGGAGAGGTTTCTTCGTTTTCAAAATTTTACGGATTACGGTTTTTGCTCTACGTTTCTGTAAAATACTTGCAAGAAGAAAGGTTTAATTTTAGCAAGTGAATTACAAAGGCGGAAATATTTTTAGTCAAATTAATACAAAACAGACATTTTAAGTCTGAATTGATGCTATATGAAAATAAAAATGCATTTCTAATTTAAAGAGGCTGGACTCTTTTGTGCAAGATGGGTTGCTTAGTCGGGGTCGAATTGGGAATTCTAACTTGGGATTCTCTAAAAAAAATCCGTTTCATATTACCGGCTAAAGATGTTTTACAGAAAGACTTGTAGATTTTATCATAAAATATATTTACATACGTTGCTTATTTATTAGAACCATATTACGTCAAAAATATTGGATTTATGGCGGAAGAAATTTGATCAGAAGTCGTATTCATAAGTGTAATCGTTGTTTTAGGTTGAAACCTAAAATATTAGAGCCATTGATGGCTAGTTTACCATCGAATGCGGTGCAGAAGCCAAGGCTTTCACCAACACTGGGGTGGACTATTTTGGGCGTTAAAATTTCTTTAGGCAGGCGGAAAAATTCTCTAATATATAAGGGTTATTGAGTCTGTTCATTTGTATGTCTGTCAAGGCAATACATTTAGAGCTGGTTAGCTCTTTGTCCACTAATCATTTTCTACAGGGATTTAAAAGGTTTATCTCTCGGAGAGCCTTGTGTGCTCTATATTCGGATAGAGGCACCAATTTTGTCGGCTCTAAATCGGTTCTTGCTGATATCAATAACTTTGTTAATTCTCCAGAATATATTAGTGCGTTTGAAACGAGCTCGGGTTCAAGGAATCGAGTGGCATTTCAATAGCCCTTCGCTACCGAACAAGGAGGTCTATGGGAAAGTAATGTCAAGGCGTCAAAAATCACATTTACCGGGTCATCAGAGACCAGTTACTAACCTCAGAAGAATTTTCTATATTGTTGACGAAATCGAAGCACTTTTAAATTCACGGCCCTTGTGCCAGTTATCAGCGGATCCAACTGCTCCAGAGGCTTTAACTCCCGCACATTTTAGACATTGGCTCTTCTACTGGTTTTCCTTCTGAAAAGGTCGATAATATTCCTGTCAACCGGTTAGACAGATTTCAACTGGTCGTCGAATGGTTCAAGATTTTTGGAACCGTTGGAGGTTGGAATATTTAAGTAGTTTACAAATTCGTAAAATGGAATAATCAACACCCTAATATCGCGTAGGAACTGTTGTAATTTTGAAAACGGACAAGCACCTCCATTGCATTGGCCGTTAGCTGTAGTTACCCGGTTCACCGGTAGCGACGGGGTTGATGCGTACGTAACTTTAAAAACGAGCAAAGGCATTTTTACGGGCCCGGTGGTAAAGTTGTGTCCACTGCCCTCACAATAAGAAAGAGCCTGTTCACTCAATGGGATTTTAATTAGAAATTATTTATATTTTTTTTCTTTTTATTTCCAGATGGTCTGGAAATGGGTCATTGATCTAGAGTGTAGATATTAATGATATAATGCTATAATTTATTAATTTTGGTTATTTAAGCACCTGAGTGTTGATTTGTTTTTCAAATGCGCTGAAAAATAAACGTTTTTCAAGGTCGGGGGTATGTTCTCGCCCTTTGTTATATTTAGTTAAGTAAAGGAAAACTATAGACACAGTCCGGCAGCATTGTATTTCTCCGCTAGCGAGAGAGTGGAAAAACAATACTTCAGTACCATCTAATAGTAAGTGCACATCGGGGTGTACAGGTTTCGGCGGTTTTTTAGCTGTTCTAAAAACTCTGTAACGGTGCTAGGTTCGGCTAGCTGGTCCTTTCGATTGACGAAATTTGTAAAATTGCTCATACTTCCTTATCCCAACTTTCCTTCCGTACCATGTTTACCCAGTGAACAAAAATTGGACTTATAAGCCAAGGAAAAGTCTCACCAACGAAATATCTGTGAGTATAATTTTGATTTTACAAATTTCGTCTTGAATAATAGAAATTTTTGTATCTTTTAGTTTGTGAACATGCTGAAATATTGTGTTTTTGGTCAAGAGCGAAATAAACTCAACTTTAATGCCTTGTTTTCCATTAATATTGATAAGGAATAAATTAAATATATCTTTTATGCATAAATCTAATCCCATTAATGAATTCAGCTTATTTACGGTGGCGGTAGCCAGGTTATGATTCACTTCCACATCAAGGCCCAAGATGATTATGTTTGTTCTCCTGTCTTTTCGCTCATGAATCAAAAATTTATTCTCGTAGGTATCGCACTTTTTTTCCAATTCTACAATACGTTCGTTTTGTGATTTTATAACGTTCATCAATTTATTGTTTTCTGCTCCCATGTGTTCAATTAACTCATGCTTCGTTTTCTCATTCCCCTCATTGATAGCCTCTAAGAGTTTGGAGAACAATTCATTGTTTGATAATTGACTGGATTCGTACATGCCTGCACAGAACGAGCCCACCCTTGGTGGGATAGAAGTCCGGCCTTGTTAGTCAAGGTTAACTGACGTGTTTGAATCAAATGATAAAGGACTTCCAAAGGTAAACATGCGGTCAAAATGATAATTGATGAGGCTTACAGGTGAATAACAGTTCACAGTGGCCTGTGGTAGATGCACTTTCACTTATGTGACACTAAAGTAATTTTGATAGGCTTTATATTCGTGATACACCTTGTTGAATTGCGGAGGTTAGATTAGAGGTGTTTACCGTTTCCACCATCAACTATCAATCTCCACCATCAACTATCAATGATAGATAGATGGAGGAAGAGTTTTGTGATTATGGTGATTCTATTCAAAATTTGTATGGGGGGGTTTCAGAGTCGGTTATTATGAATTTTTTGTCAAAATTTATGAAATTGAAATGGCGGCTCATGGAATTTTTGTTAGGAAAAAAACAAAGTGGCGTTTTAAGATTTAGGTTTATAGTCCGATTCGATTCAAAATTGGTACGTGGGGGGTTTTCGAGGTCAGTCAGAAGTGAGCTGTCAGTCAGATGATAGTCTTTGGAATATTCTATTTGTGAACAAGTATTGTATTGTTATAGTTGTGTTTCAGGTGTGTTGTGTTTCAAAGTGGAATAATAGAATTGAATTTATTGGACTACTCCAGTTTCGTAACAATATTTTATCGAGCTTGTTTTCCACTTTTCAGTTGATTCTTTCTGACGCAGTTGTTTTTTTTTAATAATTGGGTTTTTAATATATTTTTTCTAATTTAAACATGGTTTTCTTTTACTTTTCAACTACATATGTTTTCCTTTATGGCATTGATATTCATTATTTGCATTCTGTAAATCCTTCTTTGATAATTTCTTGTGATGATGATAAATAAATTTTAAAAAATTTTATGCAAATAGCTCACCTTTTCTTGTATGAAGATTCCATTGGATAAATCTATTAATTTCCCACTTTATCTTCAGATTCCAGAACATGGCCCCAACAAAGTATAGAAGAGGATGGAACAGTGGTCGAAAGAGACAATGATACAAGGAAGGAACCTACAATAACTATTGATTCGAGTAATTGTCCGATAATTCAGAATTATGCTCCTGAATCTAAACAGGAGTTTGAAGAGAGACCTCATACTGGAGAAATGCCATTTCAGTGTAAATCATGTTCCAAGTCTTTTACTGTGAAGCATAATTTGTTGGAGCATGAGAGAACTCACACAGGACAAGAACAATTTGAATGCAAATATTGTACAAAATCGTTTACCCGGAAAGTGCATCTTACGGTACATAAGAGAGTTCATACGGGAAAAAAACCATTTCATTGCAAAGTTTGTTTAAAATTGTTTTCACATACGACCTATCTCACGGAACATATGAGAGTTCATACGGGAAAAAAACCTTTTCAATGCCAAATTTGTTTAAAATTGTTTTCCCAGAAGACCAATCTCAGGACACATGAGAAAGTTCATACGGGAGAAAAACCATTTCAATGCAAAGTTTGTTTAAAATTGTTTTCCCGGAAGACCCATCTCAGGACACATGAGAAAGTTCATACGGGAGAAAAACCATTTCATTGCAAAGTTTGTTTAAAATTGTTTTCACATACGACCTCTCACGGAACATATGAGAGTTCATACGGGAGAAAAACCATTTCATTGCAAAGTTTGTCCGAAGAGTTTTGCAGTTAAAAGTTCATTATTAAGACATGATAGAATTCATACGGGAATAAAACCATTTCAATGCAAAGTTTGTTTAAAATTGTTTTCCCGAAACCATCTCACGGAGCATGTGAGAGTTCATACGGGAGAGAAACCATTCAATGCAAAGTTTGTCTGAAGAGTTTTGAATCTAAAAGAACATTTATTAGTTCATGATAGAATTCATACGGGAGAAGAACCATTTCTATGTACAGTTTGTCCAAACAATTTCCCATCAAAAAGAACATTGGTACATGAGAGATCTCATATACGGGAAAAACCGTTTCAATGTAAAATTTGTTTAAAATAAAAAATTTGTTTAAAATAATGTAAAATTTGTTTAAAATGTTTTCCAGAAGACCCATCTCACGGACATGAGAGAGTTCATACGGGAGAAAAACCATTTCAATGCAAAGTTAGTAATAAATTGTACTTCTTTGAGGCTAGATGGTAAGCAAATCTTGCATGTACATTTTTAATAGAGTTAGGTACTTTCAACAATTTGTTTCACAATATTATGCGAGAAATCCTCAAAACTCGAAGGCCTCTATTGTGAATGAATGTTTTTGTATGTTGAATATGTTTCAGGTGAATCATATTCCAAATTATCGGGCTGTGTTTTTGGATGTATGCTTTACACATGAATAAGGTATTAATATCAATCATTCTGATGAGTTAGTTATGCCCGAGAATTATCACCATATTGCTTATCACTTTCAAATCATTACGGTCATGATAATAAATCTTTGAAATATACAATTCCTTACCATGATTTTTGGAACACAAACTTAATCGGTTTAAATGATTACTCAGCAAGTATTGATTAGAACTCTTCCCTTGATAGTGGAGATGTAGGTATTGCCCTAGAGCAATTTTATGACATACTTTACACTGCTATAAAATAAATATTTTTGTCCCTGTTAAATACTTCAGATCTAATAATTTTCCTAATTGGTTTTCATCTGATCTCAAACACCTTAATATTGATAAAAAGATAGATCATAAAAAATTCAAACAAACACGTTCTCATGATGACTACCAGAGGTTTTTTGCTTTGTGTGATCAATGCAAATTACTCTGTAGTGATTGCCACAATAAATATATTGACAGATTGGAAGCTGAATTAGCCTCAAATCCATCATGTTTTTTGAGACATATCAAAGAAAAAATTGTGTTTACACTCTTACCAGACCAATATTTTTACTATATAATTTATCATCGAGAACAAATGTTTTCCCGCTTTAGTGGAAAAATACTTTCATAAACCCAATATGTAAATCAGGAGAAAGAAGGGATATATCAAACTATAGAGGAGTGGCAATTCAATAAGAAATACCAAAGTTTGACAAACTCATCTCAATACAACTAGAGTGGTCCTCCAGGCATGTCATTATTCCTGAACAACATGGGTTTCACTCTCAAACCTAATGTTATATCAATCATATATTTTAAACGCTTTTGAAAATCGAATTCAGGTCGATAGTGTATATACTGATTTCACAAAAGCATTTGACAGAGTTGATCATAAATTATTAATTGCTAAGTTAAAGGCACTGGGAATTGGCTCTAATGCGTCAGCATGGCTAAGTAGTTATTTAACAGGTAGAGCCCAGTGTGTAAGAATCAATAAATATGTTTCAAATGCTATTGCTGTTCCTTTTGGTGTTCCACAAGGTTCTCACTGTGGGCCAATTTTATTTAGTTTATTTGATAATGATGTGTGTGAAGTGTTACAAAACACGAATTTTTTTATTTTGCCGATATTGAAATTTACAAAATGATATTCAATATAGATTATAGATCATTGTACTGAGCTTCAGAAAGACAGATAATTTTTGTAAATGGGTTGTTACTAGTGCACTTAGTCTAAATGTCAAAAAATGTTTCTGTATTTCATTTTCGAGAACTTTATCCTCACATTACTTCACTTATAAATCAAATGGAGGTTCGGTTACACGTATAACTGAAATTGAGGATTTAGGGATTTTAGTGGATGACAAACTGACATAAAACACACATGGCAAAACTATCTTCAACTGCTTGTAGAAATCTTGGCTTCGTTAGTAGGAATTCCAATGATATGTCAATTTCCAATCTGAAATTATAATATTGCTCCTTTGTCAGATCTGGATCAGAATATGCCTCTATAATTTGGTCCCCTTTTTACAGAAGTGATGTTGAAATGATCGAAAGAGACACTGTGCATTTAGACTGGGTTTGAACTGGGATCATGATTATGCCTACATTGGCAATCTCACAAATCTAGAACCATTGGAAAAACGTAGACTAATGGCAGATTCGTGCTATATGTATAAACTGGTTAATGGGATCCTTGATTCTCCTGATCTTCTATCCCGAATACTCTTTAATATTCATAACAGAACAAGAAATGGGTCATTATTCTTCGAAAGGAATCATATTACAAACTATGGTTACCATAACCCCCTATCAATGTTACCAGGTGAATATAATAAGAATTGTTCACAATTAGACATTTTCAACATTTCATTTAACAACTTTAAATATTCATTGAAATTCATATGTACTGATTTTTAGTAATTTATTGTTTTATTAAGTATTGTTTGAGTATTTTTCAGGTTTTATAATATTCTAGTTTTATTGTTTTTTTTTTTATTGTATAATTTTAATTTTTCAGTTAGGCTTTAGGTTTAAATTAATTTAGTATTTTTAAGCCATCTTGTTCATCTTCTGTGAAATATGTATGCAATGGAATACCGCCAAGAAAGATTTATTTATTATTATATGAGTTTTTAAATGTTCTTTTTTATGAATAAATGTTACCAATGTATGAAAGTACAGCGATCTTATGTTGCATATATCCCTTTCATAAAGTAGTCTGCTTGAGTATCGTCTTCCTTTTTTGTAAATTATTTTCAGTATATAATTTTGAATTGTAGACAAGGTTTTTAACGAATTGTCATATAATGCTCCCCAAACCAGTATTCCATGTCTAAAAAGTGATACCAACATCAATATATTTTTACTCAATATATCCCTCAACTGATAAATAACTTGTTGTGTTAAATATGCTACATGTTGATTCCATTTTATATTTTTATCTTAATAATTTCGAAATATTTAGTATTTTCAACTTCTTTTATGTCTCCAACACCCTTAATATTAATGCTGTGAAAATTAGGTCTGCTTATATCTGTGATGGTAAATGCTTTATAATTGGTTTTATCTGCATTCAAAGACAGCTGATACCCATCCAACCACATCTGTATGACATTCATACCTTCTTGAACGCTTTCCTTAGTAACTTCCCAATCATACCCATCAAATATGGCAACAGTGTCATCAGCATATGATAGTACTTTGCTATCTACAGGAGAAAAACCATTTCAATGCAAAATTTGTCCAAAGAATTTTGTTGATAAGAGAACATTATCGCATCACGAAATAATTCATGCAGGAAGAAAACTATTTCTGTTCAAAAATGTGTCAAAAAAATTTGCAAAGCACATCTTTAGTCATGATAAAATTCATACAGTATAAAAACTATTTTAATGCAAAATTTGTTTGAAATCGGTTTTCCAAAAGAAGCATGTTACGCCACATGGGAGAGAAAAACTATTCCAATGCAAAGATTGTCCCAAGAGTTTTGCATTTAAAACTACAGTATTACATCATGATAGAATTCATAGTGAAAAAAAATTCAATGCAAAATTTGCAGAATAAAAACCATCTCACTGCAAAATGTCCAAATAATTTTAGTGGAAAATCCAGTTGGTTGACAAATGAAGGAATGCATGGCCTAAGCTTTGTATCAATTCTGAAGAATAAGATGAAAAGAACACAGCAGAGCAGACATTTTCAAAATTCCAGACATGTCGAAATGAACATGCTAAACCAATACATTATGAGACAACTTCCAGATCGATTGAGTAGGGAAGTGAGGTCATCTATAAATGTTGTGATGGACTACTTTGGCCTGATTCATGTGGCAGTAGGAAGGAAAAAAGGTGGGGTGTCATATTTAGACAAAGGATAGTTAATTTGTCCAAGTCAATAATATAATTGTCCTTGTTTTTCAACAACCCACCCAGATATGAATGGAAAATGGGTAGAATAACTTTCTGTCCATCCAGGACCTGATGTTGATGTGAAGACTGCCATCTCTGAATATAGAAGGCCTTTCACTAACATTTCCCGACTTGAGCCTAGAGTAACTAGTTCCTATAGAAGGGGGGAGAATGTGACGACAAGATCCTGTATATGTATCTAATATTTT
Source organism: Gonioctena quinquepunctata (assembly GCA_018342105.1). Classification (NCBI taxonomy): domain Eukaryota; kingdom Metazoa; phylum Arthropoda; class Insecta; order Coleoptera; family Chrysomelidae; genus Gonioctena; species Gonioctena quinquepunctata. The sequence goes on along the minus strand of JAFIRS010001436.1, from coordinate 5,908 downwards.
GATCTTATTATTGAATTGTTTAAAAAAAGAGAATTGTCAAAATTAATTTTTTTCCAGATCTTGCTTCAACTGACATATTTGGGGTACATACACAATTTGACCAATCTTATCTGAACTCTCCCTGGGGATATTTATTGCTCTGAAACCGGTCGAGATATGCAAATCATACTATTCTAATACTAACACAAGAAAAAAATAATATACATATCTAATACTACTTATAAAAAAGATAACACATCCTAGTTTTCAACCATGAACTATAGTTCTAACATATTTAGAGCATTCATTTTTGAATACATTTACTGATGATATTTTTTTTAATTCACTTGGTAGATTATTAAACAGTATCAATCCTTTGCTGAATAATATTTCAGGTTTTATGTTTGGGTTAATGTAAAAATCATTAATGTTTCGTCTACGTGTATTATATTCATGTATATTTCTTATGTATGTTAATTGATCTGAAAGATAGTTTGGTAACATGTTATTTTTTAGTTTGAAGATGAACACTAACATATTATAGTTTATTCTTTGTCTACTTGACATCAGTGACAGGGTATCTAACATTTCCTTAATAGGTGTTCGCTTACTACAATTAATATTGCTCTCATGGCCCTATTTTGTAGTTCTTGAAAGGTATTCAGTTGTTCATTATTAAGGAAAAATAAGATGGTACTACAATAATCAAAATGAGGTGCAATGATAGATTTATATATGGTGAATTTGGAGAATTCAGAGACTCTATTATTCAGCCTATAGAGGTAATATATTTTTTTGGCTACTTTCTTTTTAATATAGTTCACATTGGCATTCATGTTCAACTCCTGATCCAATATAACTCCTAGATATTTGTATTCTTTAACATGTTCAATTTTTTCCTTATTCATATGTATACACAAGTTGATATTTTGATTTAGCTGCTTGACTTGCATTCTATTACCTAATAACATGAACTTACTTTTTTTTAAATTGATTTTCAGACTGTTGTCACATAACCAAGTATCCAATCTTAAGAGATCAGAGTTTATGTTATGCTCTATATCTTCAGGTGTTCCCGAGTAATATAGTATAGTGTCATCAGCAAAAAGTTTTATGTTGCACTTCTTTACATGTGCTGCTATGTCATGCAACTAGAAGAAGCAGTTCTCGAATTAATTGCGGAGTCACCTGAAACAAGTACTCGAAAAATTGCCAACATACTGAATGTGAGCAACTTCATGTATTTAAAATTCTTAAAGAACAGCAATTGTATCCGTTTCATATTCAACATGTACAAGCTCTACTACCTAGAGACTTTTTTCCGCGCCTAGTTTTTTGCCATTGGGTTCTTCATCAAATCGCTCAAATTCCTAATTTTTTAAATGGGGTTTTGTTTACTGACGTGGCTAATTTTGGACGACAGTATTTACGAAATTTCCATAACAATCACCTCTACGCTGAGGAAAATCCACATGGAACCTTTGAAGCTCATTTTCAGCATCAGTTTTCAGTAAATGTATGACTTGGGGTACTTGATGATTATTTAATCGGTCCATATTTCCTCCCACAACGACTAACAGGCCACTCCTACCTTAATTTCCTTCAGGAAGAGTTACCTGTTCTTCTTGAAGAAATTCCTCTACAGCTGAGACAACACTTCTGGTTCATGCATGATGGTGCACCAGTCCATTTTAGCATTATTGTACGTAATCACTTAGATACAGTATATCCAAATCGTTGGATAGGTAGGGGAGGTACGGAACATTGGCCTGCTCGATCTCCGGATTTAAATCCTCTATATTTTTGCATTTGGGGTTTTCTTAAGTCATTAGTTTATTCCACTCCCGTCGAAAATGTTGAAGACCTGAGAAATCGAATTATTGTTCTTGATAATGTATTGAAGAAATGAAAAATACGCGTTAAGATGTTTAATTTTTTTGCATAAAAAAGGCGCCCCATACGAAAAAAAGGCAAGAGAGATTTTTTGTCACAAATTGAACGAAGAACTAAAAAATTTGAAATATCTCAGTGGCGTACCATTTTTTTCTTTAAAAAAATTGAGATCATTACCCGTATGCGCGCCAATGATTAACATAAAATTCTTAATTGCATGTAAAAAAATGCATGAAACTCACCAAATTTCATTTGCATATCTCGACCGGTTTCAGAGCAATAAATAAATAGTCAGTTTTTAAGAAAAACTTTAACATCCCGTATCTCGGAAAACGAAGCATTTGCGGATAAAAGTTATATAGCAAACTGTCATAATTTCTTCATGCATAATCACCCCCAGAAGTTTGTCGCACTTATTCACTAACACCCTGTATAACTCGACTTCACTTTCATTGCTTGGTCTTAGGGCCAGTTATCAATATTCGTAGTTAATAAATATATGGCAAGGACCATAAATCAAGAGAGAGAGAGAGCTCCTCCTTTTGAGGGATACGTTACTCGGATTCTCGATTCTTCTTATACCACAACTTCTATAGATTATTTTACTCCAGTAGTTGGATTCCGTGCTTTTCAACAAGCTTTTATTTAGTTTCCCCTAACCCGATTTCTGTCAGTGGATAATCAAATCTTACAAGTTAAATTTGACCACTTCTAGTTGTCCGATTAACGTGAAATTTGGCAGGTGTTCATAATAATTCCGGTGACAATGCATTATGGAATTTTTGGTAGAGAAAAAACAAAATTTTCTTTGGAAACGCTAGGAAGATAATAGTTATATATATTTTTTTATTTATCCATTAATTTTTAACTTGCAAAAAACTTGACGTAAAAAATTGCGGGTACCACTGAATTCAGGGCATGAAAAATAAGAGGAAACAACTGTTCATATTGAAACAACGATCCCAAAGTTTTCGAATGCAGGCCTGTGCAACTTGATCTCTCGTCATCATATATGTATTAAGTACCAATATTAATAATAAAGACAGGAGATGTGAAGCCAAAACAAATGAAGCATTACCATCGCTCGTACTCTTTCTAATCGGCAACGTTGACTTGATGCGCATGCGCGAAAATAGGTTGGTTGACATTACGCGTTGACAACATGACAAGGAAAGATATATAACCCGACTTCATTTTCATTGCATTGCTCTTATGACCAGTTATCAATATTCGTAGTTAATAAATATATGCTAGTCATGGTTAAAATGGAAAATGAGCTTTGGCAACACTGTCAAAATGTCACTTGTCACATACTCTCATAGCAATTAGCCATTTTGGAAATATTCCATAATGGCGTTAGAACACTACAAATGGAAGGCAGAACCTTCAACCACAGATATCGAAAATGAACAAATCGCGAGTGAGACTCAGTTTAAAGCCATTCATGATATTTTGATTGACCAAGTAGTGAAGGAAGAGCCCCCCGAAATCAAACCGTTCTCTAAATATGGGAGTGAAGAAAACACAAGTGGAATTGAGTTTGATGCAATTCATCTTTTAAAGGGAGAAACAGTGGAGGAAGATACAACCAAACGTTTCAATGACTATGGAGTGTTTAATTATTCTGTGAAGAAGAATGAGGACAATTTTTATGATCCCGATTCAGGCGAATTCGAGGTTACGCGGAGAAACAGTGTTCAAGACCCCAATGAATCAAAGTTTCCTCCAACTCGTAAGTTTCCATTGATAAGTATTGAATGTTCACAGATATATAATCAGTTTAACATCCTGGTCATGAACTAGAAATGAAAATTAGATGGTCGCGATCTTATGGTAACTAATAGAAAACCACATTTATTTGTGTTGGAGAATATATCATTAATTACCAGTATTTTGTTGCCGATGCACTGTATGTTTTGGTGATTTATTATGATGTCACCAATTTCTGGAGCACCCTGTTTAGCACCAAGTCGGTTATCTTCATTTGCAGGTTGCATTTTGTGAGACATTTTCCCTGGAAAAAACTATTATCTTCAGCAGTTGGTTCCTTTGGATGTCTAGCAAGAGGATTGTCTAGAAAACGCTCTCCTTTTTGGAAATTGTAGCGGTCAAATTGCACACCTTGGGGCCAGAAATTCGTGTCATACACTAATTCTTTCAAGTTTGGGCCCAATCCTATCAAGAACAGTTATTATCGTGAGTCTCATGGAAAGTATTCAGTTTTTTTATTTGTTGGGTTGTATTTGCCTTTTTTTGATAAGTATTTTCCAATCTGCTCTTCAGAGACGATATCTTTTACCGTCATGATAAGGATTAACTTTTTTTTTACTGTAGCATTTAAACTTACTTCGAAGCCAGAATTGTCATCCGATGAATGTACTCCTGTTCCTACCTGGGCAGTCTTTTTTGTTCTTCTGATTTCTTTGAAACCATCTTCTGTTGTTGTCCTCACTGGAGATGAAGGCACCTTGTCCAGAGGTTGGGTTGATGAGTTTCTTACTAAAGTTGTACATGGTTGTGGTTCAAATTCAGACTGTATTTTGGCTGGGTGTGCAAATGAGTTAGTCTTGGCTAGTGCAGAGTATGTAGTTTCAAGTTCTGGGAGTCGTCTGGTTGCCATAATATGAATGAGAATTAGTTTCACGTATCTGGGCCATATGCTTGAGTTTCTGATACCCTTTATTCAGACTATCCAGTGCGTCTTTCAGATATTTATTGACCATCATTGGTAGTTTCACGGTGAGTTCATTCAATAGATATTCTACATTTGAGATACTCGAGTTGTTTGATTTATCTCTATTTTTGCATTCTGCGCAGAGATAGACAATTTGTCGTTTTTTTTAGCAAAATTGCTCCGAGTTCAGTGGATGTCAGATCGGCACATTCTTGGCACATGGATGTTTTACACTCATCATAGACTACCAAGTCATTCTCCTTGGAAATGTGATTGCATTTCACGAACTCATTCCTATCTGAAGTTAATTTTCGAGTATGTTGTATTAGTTAATTAAATAATACCCCATTTCTACCGCACTGGAAATCAGCCTTGGAAATGTTTGCACAGATGGTAGCAGAAAAAAACTCAATTGTTTTTCCCTTCTTTTTCCACTGTTGAATAAAAAACACTGGTGATAAGAAGACTGGGTTTGATCTCGAAATTTCATCAATTAGTATTCTTTTGAGGAAAACTAATAGTTTTTTTTTTGTTGCTGGAGAATCACTTATAGCACCAAATGATAAACCATTCCTTCCTCGATATGTTGATATAAAATTTCCATTTATTTATTTATACAAAATTGACGTATTTACGGAGCACTCAAAAGCACTTGTGACATTTGCCAAGGTTGTATTAGTATAGTATATTGCTATATAAGTGTATTTTTAAGTTTTTTTTAAAAATTTTTTTAATTTTTTTAATGAGAATAAAAAAAATATGGTTTGATAATTTTTTTTTTTTTTTTCTAAATTTATTATTTCGGAAAATATGGATTACATACCAGTTATAGTAAAGAATGAAGATAACTTTGAATGTACAGAAGGTCCATCAAAAAATAGTGTAAAATCAAAAACGGACACACTCAAAACTGAGTATGACATTGATATTATTTATGAAGATGTCAAGCCTCAAATATGCGAGGAAAAATCAAGTGGAAATAATGAAAATGAGCCCTACTTGAACTCCATTACTGATATATCAATTGGAACAGGACTTGGACCAAACTTTTCAATAGGTAAGGTAGTTTTTATTCAACAAAAATGTTCATTCTCCTGTTTTAATGCATTTATTTTGTTTAAAGCAAAAGCATACAATAAACTTGCACGAGAAGTCGAAGTGAGTAGGAGATTTAAGCCGGTTCTGGGTCTCCCCCCACCACTATGACGTCACGTGTGACCTTGAATGGTTGCAGGTGTGCAATGTGGTGTGTGTTTGACCTTGAGATTTGACTTTGAGATTTGTCATTGAGTTTTGACATTGGGTTTGGTCGAAGTTTGCCTTGAGTTTACCTTGGGATTCATTACATTTGACTGATGATTG